>JAQFVV010012514.1:0-609244 GCA_028023455.1 Epiperipatus broadwayi
TTCTTCTTCTTCTTCTTCTTCTTCTTCTTCTTCTTCTTCTTCTTCTTCTTCTTCTTCTTCTTCTTCTTCTTCTTCTTCTTCTTCTTCTTCTTCTTCTTCTTCTTCTTCTTCTTCTTCTTCTTCTTCTTCTTCTTCTTCTTCTTCTTCTTCTTCTTCTTCTTCTTCTTCTTCTTCTTCTTCTTCTTCTTCTTCTTCTTCTTCTTCTTCTTCTTCTTCTTCTTCTTCTTCTTCTTCTTCTTCTTCTTCTTCTTCTTCTTCTTCTTTCTTCTTCTTCTTCTTCTTCTTCTTCTTCTTTTTCTTTTTCTTTTCTTCTTCTTTCTTCTTCTTTCTTCTTCTTTTTTTTCTTCTTCTTTTTTTCTTCTTTTTTTTCTTTTTCTTCTTTTTTTTTTCTTTTTTTCTTTTTTTTCTTCTTTCTTTCTTTCTTTCTTTTTTTTCTTTCTTTTTTTTTTCTTTTTCTTTTTTTTCTTTTTCTTCTTCTTTTTCTTTTTCTTTTTCTTCTTCTTTTTCTTTTTTTTCTTTTTTTTCTTTTTCTTTCTTCTTTTTCTTTCTTCTTTCTTTTTCTTTTTCTTTTTCTTCTTTTTTTTCTTTTTTTCTTTTTCTTCTTTTCTTTTTTTTTTTCTTTTTTTTTTTTTTCTTCTTTCTTCTTTTTCTTTTTTCTTCTTCTTTTCTTTTTCTTCTTTCTTTCTTTCTTCTTTCTTCTTTTTCTTTTTCTTTTTCTTTTTCTTTTTTTTCTTTCTTCTCTTTTTCTTTTTCTTCTTTTTCTTTTTCTTTCTTTTCTTCTTTTTTCTTCTTTTTCTCCTTTCTTTCTTTTCTTCTTTTTTTTCTTTTTTCCTTCTTTTTCTTTTTTCTTTTCTTCTTCTTTTTTTTTTCCTTTTTTTCTTCTTCTTCTTCTTCTTTTTCTTTCTTCTTCTTCTTTTTCCTTTTTTCTTCTTCTTTCTTCTTTTTCTTCCTTTTTCTTCTCTTCTTCTTCTTTCTTTTTTCTTCTTTTTCCTTTCTCTTCTTCTTTCTTTTTTCCCTTCTTCTCTTCTTTCTTTCTTCTTCTTCTTTTTTCTTTTCTTTCTTCTTCTTCTCTTTTCTCTTCCTCTTCTCTCTTCTTTTCTTTTCCTTTTTTCTTCCTTCTCTTCTTCTTCCTTTCTTCTTCTTCTTCTTCCTTTTTCCTTTTTTCTCTTTTCTTTTTTCTCTTTCTTTTTTTCTTCTTTCTTCTTTTTTTCCTTCTTCCTTCCTCTTTCCCTTTTTCTTTTTTCTGCTGTTTAATCAAACACATCCAAAAGTGTACACAAGTTACATTTGACAACATAGTTTTTATATATAAAATATTTTCACAAAACTTCATATGTACAATGATTTGATCAGTAACTGTATGCATTATCAAACTAGAAGTCTCTAAGAAAAAAAACAGTTCAACAAAGTCCATGATGATCACTCAATCATATGATTATATTCAATTAGATATACTTCAATTAAATTAGAGCAGGAATGTGTTTAGTTTGTGTCAGTTGACTTTAGAACTGGCACAAGGATCCATGTTAGATATAATTTTTTTGTTAGTGCTTTTATATAAGTTCTTGTATATTCCAGGTGTCAATGTGCTTAGATTGATCTGTAATCTTCATGTCTCTTTCACGTATGGTTTGCAGCTTATTTCTGAACACATTTGGATGTCTTCTGGGGTTATAATTGTATATGAAATTACACCTTGTACACCATAAAGCATAGAGTAAAAATGTGCAGATTCTTATTTCAGCAAAGATACCCCTTTTAAAAGAGTCAAAAAGGGTTTTCATATTGATTTTTTTACCCTTGAGTGAAGTGCTAATAATTTCACGAATATTTTCTAGACTTGAGCATGAGAAAAAAAGGTGGTTTTGTGTCTCCGAGTCCCTATGGCAAAGATTACATATATCATCTATATCTTTATAGTTTCTTTGATATTTCAAAAAGTGTTGTGTAGGTAACGAGTCTAGATTTATCTTTAGGAGAAAGTCAAAATATTTTGGATCAAGTGACCATAGTTTGAATTTGTGACATAATTGTTTATTATTAATATGAAGTGGAGTTTGTACATCATCTTGATTTGGATGTAGAAGTTGATAAACTTCCCAATATTTATATTTGGCTTGTGGTGGTTTAAAGTTAAGAGTGTGAATTGTTAATAATGGTGTAAGTAGTGTGTTCAGATATCTTTGGAGAGGAGGTGGTCTATCTGTAGGAGTAATCTTGGTAGCAATTTCTAAATATGGGAATTTTTGTGCACATGTAGATATTATGTTCAATGTTTTTTGTAGCCTGAAGACATGTATTGAGTGAAGGCCAAGGCCATTTTGTGAAAAGGGTTTCTTAGGCATTTTGTTGATATTGAGATAGTCTTTTTTCCCCAGAATAATTTCCTGCATAAGAAATGATTGTTGGAGTAAAATAAGAGATTTTTGTAATCACTAGCATGTTAAGCAAGGCCATTTTTGTATATAGAGAGAGGTAGGCTTTGGAGAGTGAATTGAGTCTTTTCCACTTTCTCTATCAAATTTTTCTGTATGAGTGATCTCATAGGTGAGTGACATAAATAAAAGTTGAACCCAAGAAATGTGCTTGGTCTACCTTTGAAAACTTTAGTAATGCTATTACCAGTGAAGATCTGCCATGCACATGATTTCTCCGTATTAAATCTTAGCTTATATTCTTTTGTAAAATTATTAAGTATCTTAAGAAGTTTGGGAATTTGTTTTTGGGATAATAGAAATATTGCTATATCATCCATATATGTGATACATGAGATGTTTGTCATTGATGGTAGGCATGTAGACTCCTGAAAATTCATTTTCTATTATTTTTATAAGAGGGTTGATATAGGCAGTGAACAGTAAGGCACTGAGAGGTGAGCCCTGAGGAATGAACTGATGTGGCACTATTGGTGGTGAAGTTTTCCCATTTAGAGAAATATAAATCTCATGGTTTAAAAGCAAGTTAGCAAGCAAGTTTAGATAGGCATTCAGAACTGAGTATTTTTGCAGAGTTTTAAGAATAGTACTGATGGAAATCGTCAAAAGCGGCTTCAATATCTAGTTGAATAACAACTGGACTGTATTTTTTATTATCTTTAACAGTTTCTATAGTTGACTTGAATACAAAGGCTGCCTGTCCTGTTGAGGATTTTTTTTTGGAAAATTGCATTTTTGATAGGTTTGGCAAAATGAATGGCTCTATTTTATCTTTTATCACTGATTCTATTATCTTTATGCCAATGGAGCACATTGAAATTGGACATAGGTTAGTGATGTTTGAGATTAATTGTTTCTTTTTCATGAATGGCACAAGCATAATTTGATTTAAGCCCTGTATGTTATAGATGTCTTTAGTGAGGTAGGAGACTAGATTAAGCATATATTGTGCAGCGATTTTATCAATATGTTTGTATACAAACTTGGGAATTCTATTTATGACAGGATGACATGAATCTGGCATCGCTTCTATTTTTTTATGAAATCTTTTAAAGAAATTTTAAATTCATTTTCTGATCTATCTTGTGAAAAGACCATTAGACTTGGTGAGGACACCCTCTGGAATTTTTTTCTATACAATATGTAAAGCTGCTCCAATATAAAATCTCCATAGACAATTTCAGTTTGAACTTTAATAGCTGCTAGGACTTGCACCTGGGAGGGGTGGCCTAGCGCCCATCTAATGAAGTTTCTGGTATACGTGTGTGACTTATTTAAATATAACTTTTTTTTTAATGGAGATATATTCTTTAAGCTGTTTTTTTAACTCTTGATATGTCTTCTTTAAAGCCATCAGACAGGGATGATTGAGATTTGATTGAGAAGTGCCAATAATTTTTTATAGGTATCATCCATAAGCTTTAGTAGTTTTGTTGGGGGTGTTGTTATCCTGGTAAGATGATCAATGTTAAATGAAAGCAGGTTAGTAAAAGCACACCATGCTTGCACTGGATCCATTGTAATATTCTTCAACTTGTGAAGATATATGTATACTTCTGAAAAAAGATATTCTGGTGTGCATGATGGTAGTAGAACTCTGATGGTTCTTCCTGTATTACTTGTTGTTCTATTATAAAAATTAATTTCCAGTGACACTAAAACAGCTGTATGATCAGAGAGGGGGGAATTCTTTAATTGAATGCATATCATGTTATGTAATGATGGCGAATAGAATACCAGATCTATAAGTGATGAATGTCTACCATTGTTAAATGACATGGCCTTCTCCGGCAGAAAGCCTCTTCCACTCATCATTGGAAAAGACAGCTGATGTAACCATTTGCCAATGAACATCTGATATGTCAGGTTGAAATCTCCCAAAATAATCATCGGATACATAGCATTTATGAACCTAGAGTTAAGTGTTTGTATAATTCTACTTATAATAGTGGGAGCTGGGGGGATATAAACAATTGCTATGTTTAAGGTAATGGCTTTATGAGAAAATGTAATTATCAGCAAGTATGCATCAATATGTAGGATTTTGAAAGAACTAAATGGGCAGGCTTTATCAATGATAATGCCTGTGCCTGCTGATGGAGTGTCAGATGTGTTTGAGAAGGCTGTAAAGCCCTTGAAATTTAGCTTGTCTGTAGGGTTGATTAGTGAGCCACTGTAGATTTTTGTTTTGATAATGCCCATTATCTGCAGTTTAACAATGTCATACCATTCAGCGAGGAGGTCAATTTTTTGTGGGGAGTTTAACCCTCTAACATTAAAAACTCCTATTTTAATATCCATTATTTGTATGTGTGTGTGTGTATATATCAGAATCTAAGCCTAGCATAGGAAAGTTTTATTCTAAAATAAAGTTAAATATTTTAATAAGGGAATCTGTAGTATATTTTAATGGATCAATAAATTTGCAATGTTCAATTATTGTCTGTAGATTTGAGAGAAATATCATTGGATCTCATTTTCCTGTCTGTGAATGGGTTTTCAAGTGAAACTTTATTTATGTTTGTAATACAATCAGTTTTCTCTTCCATTTGACTATTTTCTGATGAGTATGTGGCAATTAGAGAGGCATTGTAACTTTGTGTGATGTTAGCTTTTTTTTATTATTATTATTATTATTATTATTATTATTATTATTATTATTATTATTATTATTATTATTATTATTATTATTATTATTATTATTATTATTATTATTATTATTATTATTATTATTATTATTATTATTATTATTATTATTATTATTATTATTATTATTATTATTATTATTATTATTAAATTCATGCCTTGTGTGGTTATTAATCTTTTTCTTGAAACATTTTTTTTTAATTTTTATTGGCCAAGTGAATTAAAGTTTTACAACTTGTGATTGGTCAATTAACAAACTCAGTCATAAAAATATATTCATCTTTTAATATTATATTCATTTTAGTTTTGTTTGTAAAAAGTATATTAATAATTTGTCTGATTATGAAAGTGAACAAAAGTTTTTTCAAAAATAAAATTTTATTTATAATTATAAAAATATTTTATAGTGGAGAACCTCAAAAAAATGTTCTCTAACCTATCAGAAAATGTTGAGTACATCACTGATTTTTTTTCTCAATTTACATTCCTGTAAAAGTAAAGAATTTTTTACTTAAATCTTACTATTTTTCTAAAATAATTTTTATTTTCAGCATATTTTATCAAAATATATTATAATATGTAAATAAATGCCTGAAAAACACTCTAAATTATTCATTTCTGTTTGAAAATGAAATAAAGAGTTTGGGGTAATGAAAATTGTTATTAGCACTGGCTTCATTTTTAATTTATGTTCACCTAAAAGTATACAATTTTTTACTAAAATCTCACTATTTTTTTAAAATAACTATATTTTCAGCATATTTTATCAAAATAATTCATATGTATGAAAAATAATAAAAAAATCATTCTAAGACATTAATTTTTCATTTTCAAAGTCAAAACAGAAGTTGGAGCAGTGAAAATTATTGACAGGCTGTCTCTTTTGTCCTCTATGAGCAAAAACCAATAAGAATCTAGGAAAGTCTGCCTTCTTCCATTGTTGAACCATCAATGTCAAGTTTATTGATTTTTTACTTGTGAAATAACTCTAGAGAGGGCAGCATCTTAAGGGACTTTTTATAAGCTTTAATATATGTGTAACAACAGTATTGTAGCTCAAAAATTGACAGTTTCTGATAGACTTGAAGCCATGAACATTGATCCATGGATGTTTTTCAAGAGGAGTTAATTGGGACGCTACCTGGAGACATGTATCAATTAGACAATTTTATAGGGATAATTTATTTCTCTTTGTATACATTCAACTTCTCCATGAGTGAGAGTGTGGCTTGCTTATTTGTTAGTACTTTCTGCTCATTATTATCAGATGCCTATTCATATTTTCCATCCTCCATTTTGTAATTCAATATTAATGTATATTTTTTGAATATATTAAAACATTTTAAGGCATGTTTATTTTTATAATTATGTTAGCTCTACTACTGTTTAATTTAAGTATATTGTTAGTTTGTACTAGTGTAATTATTTTGCATAATATTTTTCCAGACTGATTTTCAGATATTGTTTGCTTTGTAAAGTAATTAATACCATCTAATATCCTGTATATATGCATATATATGTGTTATTTTGCTCTATGTACATAATATCAAAAGAGACAGCATTAGAGAACCATTTGGATAATAATAAGTGATTTTATTATAATCATTTTAAGAATGTTCTTTGGAAAAAAAATATTTTGTTGTAAAGTGTACCAATATTTCTATTAGTCCAATTTGTTAAATTAAATGTAATATTATTATAAATAATATACTGTATTAAATATTCTTATATAGCAAATAAATATTTGTGCTATTTATTACATATGTTTCTACTAAACATCACATGATCACTATTTCTTATGTTAGCATATTACTGTTATTAAAACAGGCAAAACTCTCCATACAGTAGTGCCACTCTGTGCCAACCAGAGTAATCAATGGATGCCACACAAGCCTTCTGGCATCCATTGATTACTCTGGTTGGCACTGAGTGGCACTACTGTATGGAGAGTTTTTCCTGCTATAAATGTTTCTGTTTGTTGCTATTATTATTACATTCATTATTCAGAAAATCTAATTTAATAAATCCCTATTATTTATTATTTTGTTAAGAATACATTTCAATGGTCATATAAAATTTATTCATTTAATATGGTTTAATATTTATTTGACCTGCATTATAATAAGATAAATATTATGTTTATTGTCCTTATTTTCAAATACATTTTTTTTTGCAATGTAATTGGTAGCATAAAATATAGCCTTTCTACCTGCTGTATCATTTCATTTAGTACTTGTTGCAAGTTCATGTCAGAAGGTATCAAAATTATATAGGTCTTCAAACTTTTCACACCTGCAAACCGGCAAAAATAAGGATAAGATTTCATGGACTGGCAGAAGTTTACAGATACATTTTTTTAAAGATGTAACCTGCTTAGCCTTATATAAGCATAATTGTTATAACTGACCAAAACAGCACATTAGTTATTGTGTATTGTAATGGTGTTGCTTACCACCACATGGCGAACACTCTTTCTCGAGTTGTGCAGTCATATTGCTACAGAAAACATTACAATAACAATCGTTCTCATTAATGTGCTTGCATTTCTATGTTTATTATTTCATTGTTAAAACATGCAAGAATAAAATGTTATTCACCTAAATGTTGAAAAAGTCAAAAGTTTTGAGCTTATTTTAATTTTTTTTTTTTTTTTGGGGGGGGGTTGAGAAATACTTTATCATCACTGAGACAAAAAAAAGAGAGCAAAGTTATTTTTTGTTTTTATTTTTAAAAAAACGTAAGAGAAATTGGTTTTAAAAATAAAATTTTTAGTATTTTAGTGGTATAACAAATAATGGCAAAAAAGATATCGCCTTATAGACTAAAAAAAAGTGGCCATATTTATGAAGAAAAGAAGGAATATGAAGATATACAAAAATGATGTATTAAAAAGAATTGAATATCTCGAATTTTGTAAAATGGTACGGAAAAGAGTTGAAAATGATATAAGAAAGTATAACTGTGAAATAGCAAGGAAAGCTGTAGAAGAAAATAAAAGTCTCAAAAATGTTAAACAACATTTTGGTATTGGTAGGAAATTTATATCTGCAATAAGAAAAAAAGATGGGATTATTACTAAAAAGAGAGATGACATCATGAAATTGGTAGAAGATTTTTATCAAGAATTATATAGTAATAAAGAACAAGTACCTCCTATATCTATTACATCTTCTGAATTGCCCAGAATTTTAAATGAAGAAGTGAGACATGCAATTAAGTGTATGAAGAAAGGAAAGGCTCCAGGAAATGATGAAATTATAATTGATATATTAAAAGAAGCAGGTGAAGAAATAGAAACAATTTTAGCAAAGTTATATACCAAATGTCTAAATGATAAAGATGTACCGGAAGATTGGAAAAATGCAGTAATAATATTAATATTTAAAAAGGTGAAAAAGAAAATATTAGAAATTACAGACCTATCAGCCTTTTATCAGTTTTATATAAATTTTTTACCAAGATAATTACAACTCGTCTACAGAGAACTCTGGATTTCCACCAACCAAGAGAACAAGCTGGATTTAAAAGTGGTTTTAGTACAGTAGATAATATCCAGTTATTGAGAGAAGTCATAGAAAGGACAAACGAATATGAGTTGTCATTATGTTTTGGATTTGTAGATTATGAAAGGCATTCGATTCTATACACATTTCTTCAGTGATTAAAGCATTGGATCATCAAGGTATAGATCCAGGATATTGTCATATTTTAAAGAATATTTATAAAAATGCAACAGCAACAATTAGATTACATAATGATACTGGAAAAATCAACATTGAGAAAGGTGTAAGACAAGGTGACTTCATATCTCCAAAACTCTTTGCAGCAGTGCTGCAAAAAGTATTTTGTGGATTAAAATGGGAAACTAAAGGAGTGAAAGTAAATGGAGAGTATTTAAGTCATTTAGATTTCACAGATGATGTAGTTGTTTTTGCAAATAATGCTTCAGAACTGCAGGAAATGTTGCAGGAGTTAGCAGATAAAAGTAGAAAAGTAGGACTAAAGATAAATGTTAAAAAAACTAAAGTAATGTTTAATCGATTTACTCAAAATATGAAAATAAAGATTGATTATGAAGAATTAGAAGAAGTTAACAGTTACAATACCTTGGTCAGATTATTAATATAGATGGAAGCATAATGGAGGAAATTAATCATAGAATTAAACTTGTTTGGAGTGCTTTTGGTAGAAATAACTTGATACTAAAAGGAAATATGCCTATGTGTTTGAAAAGGATGTTTTTTAACAAATGTGTTTTACCAGTTCTTACTTATGGATCTGAGACTTGGACACTTAATAGAAGAGCAATACAGAGACTTCAGACCACTCAAAGGAGTATGGAGAGATGTATGTTGGGAGTCACAAGAAGAGATCGAAAATGCAATGTATGGGTAAGACAACAAACAGGTGTTACTGACCTTATTGAAAAAATTAAAAGATTGAAATGGAGTTGGGCTGGACATATTGCTAGAAGAGATGATAATAGATGGACAATTGAAATTTTAAACTGGATTCCAAAAGATTGTAAAAGACCCAGAAAGAGACCACATGTGAGATGGATGGATGAAATAAGAAAATGTGCAGGGGTGTTGTGGAGAAGAGAAGCTAAAGATCGGAGAAGATGGATTAAACTTGGAGAGACCTTCATCCTGCAGTGTATTGATAATGGTTGTTGTTGATGATGATGATGATGATTATTTTTAAACTTGAAAAAGTCAAAAGTTTTGATCTTACTTTATTTTGGGGTGGTGGGGGTGTATTGAGAAATACTTCGTAAAAGTTAGAGACAGAACTTATTTTTTAGTTTTTATTTTTTAAAAAAGGTAATAAAAATTGATTTCAAAAATAAAAGTTAAAGCCAAAAAAAAAATTGCCTTATAGCCAAAAAAAAAAACACTAAAAATAAAATATTAAAAGGGAGAGTAGAAAAAATTTAAGAGATCAAAAAAAGTCAGGTTACATTTTATTGTTTTAACAAAGTTGACAAGGGGCCATTATTGGCTATCAAAAGACAACAGGAGTTTATATAATAAAAGACTTTTTTCTACCCCCCCCCACATAAAAATCTGTGATAAATAAAAAAACAAATTAATTTATTTATGATTGATTAGATTTTGTTTTTGTTGTTTTGTTTTTTTTAATCGGGTAAAAATGTGTAACAGTAGCCAGGTTCAAACCCTGTTGCAAGAAAGTTACCCAATATTCCCTAACTGCTTAGATCAGTATGAGTCTAATAAATTGGATTCAGCTGTGAGTATAAAATATAAAGAATGAGATATATATGTCTAAAAGAGAAAGTTTGAAAGTTGTTTTTTTTAATTAAAAAAAAAAAAGAAAAAGATATTTATAGTTATTTGTTTTAAAATAAATTCATGAAAATATGTTAATAAATTGTGGGAATGCAGTTATACGCAAATATATAAATTTTCTTCTTGTATTATTAATTTATTGTGAATGTATACTTTTCTGTTGTCTTATTGTATATTGCATTTTAATGAGAGTAATGAAAGAACTTTTAGGTATATATACCTTGAGGCAATTTTGTCTCTTGTTACCTTACTTAGCCACTCAAAATTGCAAGGAATCAAAAGCAAATGCATGGCAGAAAAAAAAATGTTAAAAGCATGCCTAAGATATAGAGATTGAGATACTGATAGACTATTTTGGGAAACAAAAGGAATTTAAGAAATTAATTAGTTACAAAAAAAAATTAGAACAAGCAAGAGTGGTTTTTCAAACTGAAAAGAAATATTAATTTTTTCTTATTGCTAAACTGACTTGTATTACAAAATGGATTCAGATATAGTAACTCAGATCATCGTGACAATTGGAATGCAGGAGAAGAAAAAGGTGTAAGGCCGCCATCCTAAGCTCCCAATATGTAAAGTGCTTGCCCCTTGAAGAACCATAGGAATCTCATCGATATGCTACCAAAACAATCCAGGAAGGATGAAAATATTGAATTGTGTAAACTAAGAAGGCCTCCAGTAAGCCATCATTATTTCTTAGATCCAAGTGATATCACAAAGTGAATGTTCATGCAAACTTTTTGCTATTAGCAGAAAAATTTTGTTTTATCCTTCAACAATAAAAGAATACATAAATTTTGATTGGATCATCAAAATCAAGCTTATGTGGAAGTAAACTTATCAATATTACAAATCCCAGGTACTTTAAGGTAACTATAACTAGTCTTATTATTTTAAAAGAACTAAAAATTGCCTATCGTTACTCTCCAAAGGTTGTCATTGTGTAAAATTATATATTTTAATTTAAATCGTATAAACATATTCTCACACCCATGTTTAATTATATGGTCTTTTATAATTCATTAATTCTGTTGTTTTTTTTTTATCTTTTATGTTATTATCGATATGTAATTTATATATATATGTTTTTCTTTCTCATTATTTAATTAGCCGTAGTAATAAAATTGTCTACTTTCGTTAAAACAAATTGTCCCACATTAATGAACATATTTATCACTTATATTAGCCTAGTTTCCTTCCTGGAAGAATATCAGAATAAGCTAGTATATTACACATAATTTTAAATTCTAAACTATAGATTCGATAAAGAAATAGATTTTGTATAGAGGGAATAAATTTGTAGAAAGAGGGAGTTTAAAAGTAGCTAATTTGAAATGACACACGATCTAATTTAAAGGGTATAGAAAAGGAACCGTTACTAATACGTAAGTTTAAATATACACGTCTTTCTGCTGAAAAATATATAAAGCAGGAAAAGCTTGTTTCAACTATGCAATTTTAGCCATTACCTCCATTCAGCCTGATGGGTATTGTTACCTCCCAGCCCTGGGATTTGAACTAGCTGAAAGGGTCAGGCTTCTATTTAATGATAGTTTTAAGATTTCTAAAAGGAAAAAGTATAATTCTTATGGTCTTAGTAAGATTGGCGCTTGAGGTCATTTAATTAATTGATGCTCATAAATATACTTTATCCGAAGAAATTGTTGTTTATCTTTTTAAATGAAATAGTGGTCACTAGGTAGATTTTTTTTTTAATGTACATCCTGATATAGGATATGTATATATTATTTCTTAAGATATATTTAAGAAAAAGATTCGTATTCGAATCCAATAAAGTGGATAGTAGTCAAATTCTATCCACAGATGTTATGGTGATTATATAGCCATAGTTTTGTGTTTACTACCCTACAAGGTCAACCGATTCAATTTTTTTTTACAGACATATATATAAACAACAGAATTAATACCGGGGTTGCCTGTTAAAAATGCAATGAAAAAATAAATAAAAATTGTTTATATTAATTAAAAGTTTAAAATATTATTTTGTTATTACAAACATTATTGCCATTCTAGCATGGACCAGCAGAAAACTTCTGTGGCCTGGTGCCAGTTTGCAGTCCAATGGTTGAAGACCACTGATATATATTGTAACAGTAGACAATATGCCATTACATTAATTTAAAATTAAAATAAAAACTTAAGTTTGTAAATAAAAATAAATTTATTAAAAACTAAAAGCTAAACTTAAAAAGAATACTTTAACGTATATATATTCGCACAGATGGAAAACTTTAAAAGTATTTTTCCTTTTTAAAATAAAAAAGTTTTTTTTTTTTTCAAAATAATCTTTATTTGCACAAAAAGTAAAATATACATTGTAATATAGTGTTCATGTTTACAATCATGTCTGCACATTAAAGACTAATTAGTTATTAAATTAGATGATAAGTACATGATTAAAAGTAAAATTTTATGTTATGTTACTTATCAGGGGTAATCTAATTTGGCATATAAATCCCATGGTATGTAAAGTTTCATTGTCATGAATAAATAATATACATGACCATATCTAAATATTTAATAAACTCCATGTTTGCTCAGCAAGCTAGGCAAGCATAAAAAAGTATTTGAACATACTTTTTTATAAATAAAAAAAAAGTAAAGATTTAAAGATTAATATTTTTTTAAAGTAACATAAATAAAAATGGAAACAGGTATTAATTAATTCCTGTGATCTCAAAATGGAAATGATTGTTCTTTTAATTAAATGAAAAGCAAACTAGCCCTTGGGGCTTGTATATATTTAAAAAAAGTCAGATAGGAGATAGATAAAGAAATTAAAGATTGACCAATGGAAGCACCAAGCCATAGCATGGACCAAAAAGACTTTAGGATTAGTGACGTCTTGCTTGTTGGATCCAAAAATTTGCTGATAAGAAGCTAATAAAAATATAAAAGGCAAAATAATTGTTGTTGCAGGGCTAACTATTAATCTACAAGCAGATTATTAATCTATCTATAAACCACAGCTGTATTGCAGGCTCCATGATGAAAGAGCCTGCAGTAGATTTAATTTCCAGACAACCAGCTGATGCCTCCAGAAGACGGTTCTTGACCAACTGAATGGCAAGTAGTGACTTCATTTCAAAGGACAACATTCAACAAGAGTGATCACGAAAATGGACAGACAAACTCCGAGAAATCTATCATTGAAAGTATGACTTTTGTCATTATAGACTGTTTTAATGTATCTTCTATAAGCAAAATAAGTTCAACTTAACTTTAAAGGAACTTATCTGACTTAAAGAAAATTTCTAAATTAATTTTATGTATAAATTAGCTAAATTAATAATCATTTTCATTTTTCTTTCTTTAATAATTTTGTATTAATTAAATCATTTGAATGTTTTTAAATTTAGGTTTGGCATGGATGGCTATATAGATTCATTAAGTTTATATTAGTTTAATGGAGAGTTAATCTTGGGTTAGTTGTTTTGCAGTTAAATTGGATTAATGGATTGGATATATTGGTGTAATTAGTAAATGTAGTATGAAAATCCGTTACATGCAGGATCATCTTTACACCACACTTGGGAAAAGTAATCCCACTCTTATCGACCTTCAAAAGAAGATTTATTCCCTGCTCCTTGTATCACCTTTTTAGCCTATGGAATGGGATGTTAAGTCAGCAAAAAGGATTGCAATCTCTTCCTATGGAGTTATCTGTTTATTTATTTTATTGTTCTTCTCACCAGACAGATGTAACATTCCTGTACTGGACAAGAGACAATTTCTGCTATATAACCATGCTGTTAAGATGTGTATTCCTAAAAGTATGGTACTGTGCCATCATATTCATGCTGCATTGAATACATCGATATATCAGATAGATTGGTGTTGGTTTGATTGCGAACTTTTGGCCTAGGATTAAATAAGGGCTATAGGAGATTTTCTTTTTCGAACGAATCTGTATAGTGTATCTATACTCAACATTATAAAACAAACTTTTATTAAAATCCATCTGTGCAGACTGTTTAAAAAAATAATTTAAATTTAAAAATTAATATTAAAATATAAACAAAATAAATTTTATTCCTCGATTTTTAAATATTTATATATGTGTCAATGAATCTTTTGTGTATGTTATTACTGGCAGTAAGTAGTTTATTTATTTTATTGAAATCTTTTTTATTAAAATGTTTCTTTTAAATAAGTTTTATTACAAATCTCTGCATCCTCTTGAGCTAGTGGCATGCGCTGATGGTCGTAATAAAATATATTTGTAAAAATTGGATCTTAACAGTACGTATCTGCCTACTATATAAATTTTCCAGGTTCCCATAGCCCTGACCATTATAATATATATATATATATATATATATGTGTGTGTGTGTGTGTGTGTGTGTGTGTGTGTGTGTGTGGTAGAAATAAAATGTTTATATTTGAAGAACTTTAATATATGATAAAAAATTATATCTGCTGGTCATGTGTTATTTAAATGTTTAGATACATTATTATTGCATATTTGCATTTCTGTTTTACCAAAACATAAGTTCTCTAATGATAAATTATGAGAAGATAGAATATTCAATGTGTAACTTAAATAATTATTACATTTTAAGAATTTTAAACTATTTATGACTAATATTATTTTCTTGTGACAAATACATTTTTGAACACTGAGATAGACATTTATGAACCCGAGATAAGATTTAAAACGTTAAGAAGAATCTAAAGTTAAATAAAGTAAGAACCAGAGATAAGATTTCAAATTTTACGAAGAACCTAAGATACACTTTAAATTGGAAAAGGAACCTGATATTTTAGTATTGTAGTTAGATAATATTTGTCTATAAAAGGATTCACACTCTGTGAAAAGAAATTCATAGCTATTATGGTACTATGCCTATGTGACCTATCTTGGATCCATGCCATTTGCGTTGGTTTGTAAAGTTACAATATATAATGGATTGTATGTTATTTCTTAAAACAACATTTACTATTTAATGATTATTATTCTACATGAATAAAGTGTGATGAACAGAGCAACCAAAATGCAAAAAACATTAATTATAAACAACAATTTGCCAATCACTTTTGGTACTGTGTACCAGAATCATGGTGACATATTGAAACTGAATAGTTAATATTCCGGAATATTAACCATTCAGTTTCAATATGTTGCCATGATTCTTGTACACAGTACTGAAAACCTTGGCAAATTGTTGTTTATAATTACTGTTTTTTGCATTTTGGTTGCTCTGTTCATCATGCTTTATTTGTGTAGAATAATTTTCATTATCTGACAGAGTTTTTATATTATTTATTTATTTAATGATTGTACATTATAATATATATATATATATATATATATAAGTAATGTCACATTATATATGACTTGCTTTTTTAATTTTATATATATATATAATAGAAATAAAATGTCCATTATTTAAAAATTATTGTAATAAAATAAAAATAATAAATACAGTGTAACGGTAATTAATTATTATATACAATCTTTCAATCTGCAGTACTTTCAGTTAAATCCTTAATTGAAAGTATTTTTTAGATGGAAATACTGTATATAATAGTTAATTACCATTATATTTATTATTTTTATTGTTATTATATATGTATATATACTAACAATAAAATTATAAAATATTATACATGGGATATATGTTCCATATCTGAGATTTATTAACTTTAGACTATATATTATGTTTATAATATTATATTTCCCAATCTTGCTATTTTGCATGTTATAATTAAGAGGTATAAACAGTTAAATAAAAATAGAGTAAGAAAATATTAGAGTATAATGATTGATGATTGTCAAAATATCATTTGATCATTTATCAAACTATTATTGATAGCATTTAATACTTATAACTGAAGAAAGAACCATTGTAATATGAGGGTCTCTTTACAGACTGAGTAATAATAACTAAAACTCAAAAAAGTATAACACATTTAGCCATTACCTTAAATTACAAGTTTATAAGATTACTTACATAGCAGTACTAAATTTCAATAGTCTCTGAATCTATATTTTATTAAACTATGGATAAATTTCTTTCTTTACTATTTAGTATTATCTATTTTAAGCTTGGGTAACCTCATGATTACCATATTAACACAATTTAAACTCCATCCCAGATCTGTTGCTAATTTTTGCCTTCATCACTAAGAACTGAAGAAAGGAATTAAATTGCACTACTTAACTGATAACCACTGATTACTCAATCTGATAATAGATGGCACTAAAATAACATAGAAAAAAAGGTTTGCTCTTGTTTATGCAGTATCAAACAATATTATGTTAATATAAAATATGGAGAATTAGATAATATGCCTAAACTTTTCATAATACTCATAATGACAAAAATTTTATTGTCATTAGCACAATGGATTTACAATAGTGTATTATAATTCATCTATCATATTGTTCAAACTATAATCAAATTAATATTAAATATGTGGACTAACTACATCTTACTATTTGAACATATAATTAAATATTGCATTAAAGTATATAAATGAAAGTAAAACCTTTTTATTATCTAGTGTACCTTTCTCTAAATTACTAAAATTATTGCAAAATATAAGTGCATCTTAGTAAAACTTAAAATTTACATTTAATCTGCCTTACTAAGATAATAATCTGCCAGAAAAAAGACAACATTCAAAAGGTTTATTTTTTTTAATTGACAATTAAATCTCAAAATAAATATATTACATAATTTACATCTACAGAAAAATGAAATATTTTCAAAATATTTAAGGACCCTCAAACAATGCTGGTATTCTTATATATATAATGAAGATTATTATTTGGTTTATTAGATATCAGTTTATTGTGATGTTGAAATGTATAATATCTTAAAAATACAGAATTATGAATTCATAAAAACATTTTGAATGATATTCTCTGTGATCATGCATAAAAAATTGGATTCATGAAACCTTTCAAGTGAGATTAATAATTTTATTTCAAAAAATATTTAATATCAAATGTACAAATATGTTATATTACAATTAATTTAATAATTTCAAACAATTTAATACAGTTAGCTTAATACTTCTGATTGATTTTCAATCACAATAAATTAGTTTTTAATATAAACTATTAGGATATTTTTAAAATAAAAATAATGAAAATATAGGTTTTATGAATTTATTTAAAATATATCAACTAATGAAAATGCTGTGAATAAAATTTTTATATTGACATTGTATTATTTTGCTAATTGTAATTATTCAATTTTATTTAAAGAAATTTTACTATATTAAAGATTAGGTTAATATTCTTTAACAAAATTCTTTCTTGTAATTTTAAAAAAAACTTGCTTATTTGTGTTTTGTTAATATTAATATAATAAATACTAACGATGTTACATAGCTTTGTTATATGATTGATTATTCGTATGCTTCCAAGATCAGCAGCTTTCCTATATTTCCAACTGCCATAAATTTCAATAGTCAATGAATGTCAAAGATATAATGCTATATTGTCCTCATGTAATTGTTTAGTTTCTTGCTGTGCATTTCTTAGTGAGGATTAAAATTTAATTCAAAAAGAACTTTCAGATTTTGAACTCAAGCCAGTTCATTTTAAAAAGTATATTGATTTTTTACCAGCCAGTTTCTAAACATTTTAATAAAATTTTCAGCAACACTAATCCCTTCTATTTTTGTCTAGAAAAGTTAATATTTAAAGCATTATCACATTAATTCCTCATATTCTTATTAATATATTTCTAAGAGAAGTTCTCTTTAATCTAGAGTCATCTATTTTAATCTTGAATAATATAAAAGAATAAAAGATAAATGTTTGAGTACATTATAGTCAGTTCTGAATTCTAATTTTCACTAATGAAGACAAAAGCTAAAAACCAATCCATGAATGGGAATATGTTTTGCACTATATCATCTAATGACTATTGATTACCCTAGTTTATAGTAAAGAGTTCTAAAGTTTGGAGAACTGGTCTAATTAATCCAATAAATATTTTACTCAAACAAAAAAAAAGGAAATCTACAATGTCTTTCCTTGTTTTAAGCTACAGTATTTTAGGTAAAAAAATAATTCGCACTTTTTCCATATCAATTTTATGATAGTTTGGTACCATGATATCAAGTTCAGGTGAGATTCTTGGCACATTAAAGAAACTTTTTGTATTGCCTCTGAATATATCAAAAAGTAAAATGAATTGAAAACTGAATGATCTAACAATAGGTGGGAAATCCAAAAATAAATATGGAAATCAATACATTGACTAAATTTATCTTCAATTATAATCTGAATAATTAATACCTTATTAATGGATATTTTAAATTATTGTGGTCCTTGGGTATGTTTATGTGCTAGTACCAAAAGTGTAACAAATATCTTAAAAATAATGTCAGGCTTCTTCAAGCCTATATTTTGCCAATCTCAAGTGATATGTGCAATATATTAAAGCTAAAATTCTCTCTTTATAATCTCATCCTTTTTCCTTTCTTTTTTTCTTCCTGCCATTTTCTCTCTTCTCCCTCTCCCCTCCCTCTCTCTCTGCCTCTCCTTCTCCCTCTTCTCTCTCCCTCCCCTCCCTCTTTCCCTCTCTCCCTCTCTCTTTCCTTCTCTCTCTCCCCCTCTCTCCTTCTCTCTCCCTCTCCCTGTCTCCCTCTCTCTCCCTCTCTCTCTCCCTCACATTCTCTCCCTCTCTCTCTCTCCCCTCTCTCCCCCTCTCTCTTCCTCTCCCTCTCTCTCAAGCAATTATAACATAATTTGTTGCTTTGATTTTTATCATGTTTTTTTCCTCAGATGCCTATAGAAGCATGTCTTCCTTCTTCCTTTTTTTCTTCCTGCCATTTTCTCTCTTCTCCCTCTCCCCTCCCTCTCTCTCTGCCTCTCCTTTCCCCTCTTCTCTCTTCCTCCCCTCCCTCTCTCCCTCTCTCTTTCCCTCTCTCCCTCTCTCTTTCCTTCTCTCTCTCCCCCTCTCTCCTTCTCTCTCCCTCTCCCTGTCTCCCTCTCTCTCCCTCTCTCTCTCCCTCACATTCTCTCCCTCTCTCTCTCCCTCTCTCCCCCTCTCTCTTCCTCTCCCTCTCTCTCAAGCAATTATAACATAATTTGTTGCTTTGATTTTTATCATGTTTTTTTCCTCAGATGCCTATAGAAGCATGTCTTCTGCTGCTAATTTAATATTTTATTCTATTAATAAAATATATACCTAAAACTCCATAAATATTATGCATTTATATAAAGTTACTAAGTGTCTTAAAACCTAGCAATAATTACATTGTACAGCACCCTTCTGACAATAAAATTTTATATTTAAAAAATAATTGGGATAAAGTAGTTTTCTAAGTTTATAAAATGCTTTAAATAATGATGATTTTAAAATATTGACAGTTTTTATTTCGCATTAGTCTTTGTGAAAAGTAAACTTGCATTTAAAATTTTAAAGGTATTAATACTGCTTCTATAGTGTTATTTCTATTCAGGTTTCTTTAGCTTGAGTAATACTAATTAGTTTAAAACGTTTTACAGCTAATGTGACATACAGAAAATTAAACGTTAGAACTTCATTGTTTTTTCCATTTAAAAGCTTTAATTAAGTCTTAAACCTTTACTTACTAAAACAATCAAATAGTTTCAAAAATAAAGGATGTTTTGAAAGGTTTTTAATTTGATGGATTTTGGAAAAGTTTTAAAAAAAAATTTTTTAAACATGTTTTTCTAATGAATATTTGCATCTAAGTTAATTTTTTCAGAATTTGTTTAATTCAATTGTTTAAAATTTTTAATTATAAAAATTTTAAACAATTAAAATTTGTAATAATTGTTTAAATAATAAAAAATAATTTTATTGAATATTATATTTAACTTTTTGGTTAATAAAATGTCATAATCATACTATTAGTTTCTCCCCCCCCCTCACCTTTATATATTCATCTTTTATATGTGTTTGTGCTTTTTACTAAAAGATATTTCTATCATCTATAGGATTAAAATAAGAATGCCTATTAGCATCACCCTGTTTTTAAGAAAACTAACCAGTAGGGATAAGGATTTATATTGTTAAAACCAGAACAATACATAATTATGGTAGATGATATGTCATTTTTTTTATTGTCAGTGTGTATGAAAACTAATTTTAATATTAAATAAATGTTAAAATCTAATTATAGTATTTGAAAAAACATATTGAAATAGTCATATCTGTATATCATTCTGTTTCACCTACTATATTCTATAGTAGTATTTTATTTCTGTACATATATATCCAAATTCTTGCATATTAGACTAATTTTAAAATTAATAATTATAGTTATATGTATGTGCATATATTATAGCATACATAGCTGGATGCACATGTATATGTGTAATAAATCAGCATATTTGCATGTATATATATTTTATTTTAATAAATATAAATCTAGCTGTATGTGTAACCAAAACCTACATATATGCGGAAGAAAATGTAATGTTATAGATTTAAAGCATTATAGATTTTCTTTTATTTTAAATATTATTGTCAAGTTAATATAGGAATTATATTATATGTCTGCATATATAGATAAATTACGCTTAAACATATTACATATAGAATAAGATGTTTACCAAGTTTTAGATTTGTTTTTTGTAAAAAATAATTTAATAAAATTAATCTTTCTCACTATATTTTGACCTATTTAAAAGTTATAAGTAAAAATAGATTTTAAAATAAGTTTAAATAAATTAACTTAGTCAAAATTGAGGGACCCACCTGTAAGAAAATTGATAAATCAGCAGGAATCTCTAGATTTTCTAAGAATATAGCAAACTAAATTAAAAAAACAGATTGGCAGTTAAAACTGGTAAACAAGATGTGGTCAGTGTGAAAGAGGGGGGAGGTCAGTATATAAACCTTGCTTCAGCCATTTTGGAGGCAGATCTAATTACATTATACTTTTTGCTAGAGTATCGCTAAAGTAATCAAATTGTACGAAATAAAATTTAGGTGGTAGAAAGACAATAAACTTGCTTTCTGATTCTGAGAGTGGTCTACAAGATGTGGGGACACCTGAAACAACAGTCCAGTAGCAGTAATAACATGAGGATGCCCAAGATCAAGTGATCATGCCAGACAACAGAACTTAAAGCAGTAACCAACCTGCAGTTTCTAAAATGAACATTTAAACTAAATCTCCTAACTTCTCAAAGCTAGCTAAATTTATTGTAAATGGCCAATATTGTTTAAACTAATTTATTTTCAATTTTCCAAATTTAATATTCAATTTGTAAGTCTTGCCCAATTTGATTTAATTTAATCTGATTTAAACTATTTTAATTTCATTTCATTATAACTAAGCAAAATAAAGCCAAATCTTATCTCTAATTTTATATTTTACTTTTAAAGTTAAGTCTAAGCCTATATTATTTTCAATTATTTATTTATATGTTTATGCTATGTTTTGTTCAGAACAGAGTTTACTCATATTTAAAATAACTAAAGACAAAATAATTAGATGTTCTCACACTGGTATAATTCTGTGTTTATTAGCACACAAATAAAACTCCCTTATGAAATGAGTAAAATAATATTTATTGATATCCATAATTAAGCAGTTATAAATGCTTAAAGATAGATTTGCTATAAATGAACTGTTTGGTTAATATTTGGCAGGGGTGATAAAATATAGCATAGTGTTAGAATTTAATCTTATAATTTTCCCAAAATATGCTGTAGTCCTCCTTAGTTTTATATAAATGCCTATATAGATGTCTTAATAAATTAGATTCATTATATTTCTTTAGTAGCATAATTATAAATGCTAATTTATGAACTGATTTATGGTGGTTTTATGGAGTGAAACTAATGTTTACATCTTCATTTTATTTATGTAATGATGTAGTCAGTGGGGTGAATTTGTTCATAGTAAGTGCATATGCACCTCTACTCATTGCTATATATTTATATATTAAATGGGCTTGGTTTAAGGGCAACCCATCATTTTAGTTCAGACAGCTCTTTCAAAATGGGCTTTGTTTTTAAAGGCCACCCCATTACTCTTATTTAGGACTGGATCACAAGGATCCAGATATACTTACTAGGTGTTCGATCACTCAGACTAAAAAGGTCTTATTCACAGCAATTAGTATGGTCTAAGGGAACTGATTACATGGTAATGAATCCTGTGAGCAAGCATGCATTCAAGATGCATAGACTCAAATTATGTATTTTATAAACACCTTGGTATCTGAAGTCTTACTACCCACCATCAGTTCATCCCACCATAATAATTCATGTTTCAGCTTTGATCTGAACCAGAATCTAATTTTGTAAGTCCTTAATCTATATAGAGATATATATTACTCGTTAAATATAGGTGTTAGTTGTAATTAACAATAATCACTTCTGCAAATTAACTAAGGCAAATCTAATTCTCAATGGCATAGCATAAAAAAGACAATAATAGTAATTCTCTCAAGTGAACTGGGAATGGAATATATTACAAATGAACAAAACAACAAAGACATCATCTCCACAAAAGAATATATTTTTAAGCAATAATTAATAACAAAAAAAAATCAAATAAAATGCAATTTATATATAAACCCATCATATAAAGAATGAAACCAATACCAACAGAAAAAAAATTGAAATTTTTTAAAAATATTTATAGATGTGCCCCCCCCCCCCAGTTAAAAAACAAACATAATGATTCTTCACCTAAACTTTACATATTAGACACTTAACTTCGGAATAATGGACTAGAAAAAAGATTGACCATAATGTTCCATTTTCACAGTGACAATTTAATTTCTTATAAGGTATTGATATTCATAGAAAAAATGAGAGAAAAAAGAAAAATAGCAATACTACAGAAAATAATATAGTACCAGAAAGAAATGTAAAGAAAACATTAGAATATCAAAAAATGTAAAGAAAACATTAGAATATAAAAAAAAAAAAAAAAAACAATCAGAAAAACTCTTTGTAAAGCCAAAAGACTTGAGTGGAATGTATAATAATCAAAGAAATATATGATATCAATACAATTTGCTTCTCAATTTATTGCAACAAAGAAACAGGGAGAATGGAATTTATTACAATTTTATATCCAAAATACATAAAAATAATACAACCTTATATCAAATTTTAGTTTTAACAATATATAATTTTCTACTTCAAAAAATAAATAAAAAGAATCTCTATGCAAAAAAATGTGCATAGGCCAAGGTTTGAATAACATGAAAACCATTAAGGTTACTCTAAGAAAGTAATATATTATTACCTTTGAATTAAAATAATTAATTGTGTGCATTCTTATTTTTATTAATTTCTAATATATTAAAAAGCCTCTAAGTAAAAAAAAGGTACTTATATATATTATCTTCACTTTATATTTGATCTTCAAATCAAAAAACTGTCCAGAAATTGCTACAATACTTATGGATATAATTACTTACTTGTTAATTTTATAATATTGTTTGCTTGTGTATATGTGTATTCATATGTATGTGTTTGTTGAAATCATAAAAGATTTTGTGTTTTTGTAGTATATTACATCATTAAAAAAAGCTATATATATATTGCTAATTTATTAATTTATTCTTTTTTTTCTTAAAAAGGGTTAGTATTAATTTTTTTTAATAAGAGATAAATGATATCACATTACAGTTTTGAAAATATCTCAGGATATAAATTACATATAGATGAAACTATATATAAGTATAAAATCTAATAGATTAATAAAGAGCAAATATTAAAATTAAGTAAAATGAAATATTTAGTGCATACAAACATAAATAAATAAAATAAAATAAAAAATGAAGTTTTTCTATTCCATCAGATTTTCAATGAAATGGACGAATGAAGAGTTGTAGTGTGAAGTATATTGAAGCCTGTCCATTAAAGAATGAAGATTGGCTATTTTAATATAATCTGATCTTTGTTTTGTATATATGTGTGGACATGATAATCTGGACCAACTGATGAGTGCTGGTTTAGCACGAAATATGAATATTATAATATAATTTTCATTAGCTTCTCTTCCTCTTTCTTTCTTTATTTTTGCTTTTCTAATATATAACATATAATAACCACATTCCACTCTTTTTACACTTTAAAGCAAAATACATTTATTAATATTACAGTTTCAATTATTCCTAGCAGTCTTCGCCAGATCTACAAAAATTTAAACATTATATCAATACAACCATATTTCATACATATATCTATTAAATTGTTAGAATTTTATCAGCTTAATTATTAACATAACTTTATTCATAAAACTTACTATTATATAACTCTAAAATCTACTTCACCCTTTATTTCTATTCTTAGTTATTATCATATTTATATTTATTCACCTTTTTTCTTTTGCCATAATTTTATAAATTCAATGTAATATTAATGAAATTAAGATAATATGTGAAATGTAAAATAAGGTTAAATATATAAATATAGTAATATAAGAAAGCTTTCATTAATATTACATTGAATTTATAAAATTATGGCAAAAAAAAGGTGAATAAATATTAATATGATAATAACTAAGAATAGAAATAAAGGGTAAAGTAGATTTTAGAGTTATATAATAGTAAGTTTTATGAATAAAGTTATGTTAATAATTAAGTTGATAAAATTGTAACAATTTAATAGATATATGTATGAAATATGGTTGTATTGATATAATGTTTAAATTTTTGTAGATCTGATGAAGACTGCTAGGAACAGTCGAAACTGTAATATTAATAAATGTATTTTGCTTTAAAGTGTAAAAGGAGTGGAATGTGGTTATTATATGTTAATATGGATATTGTTGATTGTTTATCTTTTGTACATGGGTGTGATAAAGGGTATTAGTAGTATGAGATAGCATGGATAGTTGAGCGTCATGTGAAAGTCTGAGCTCAAACCTATATATATCTATTATTAAATAAATGTAAAAATAAAAATGATATTACTTTTTATTAAGACTGTCTCTAGGACTGTACATTATTTTTAATACTGCTATCATTATTTAAGTGTAATATTATTTTAATTAACAAATTAAGCATATATTAAAGGATGGTAATATGAAAGATAAATGACCAATATTGTGCATTTAATTTAATCATCTAATAATAATTAATAATACTTTAACCAAATTAATTAGTATTAGCATATTAGTGATAAATTAATGTTTTTATATGCATTGTATTTAAATCCTAGCCAAGTATCTTATTGACAAAATAAAAACAATTTTGATAAGCCAAATCCATTCATATTATCTAAACTTAACTTTTCTAATTTGAAAGGTTAATAGAAATCAATTGTTTATAGTCTATGTTTAAGTAAAATTTGAAAATTCTTCATTCTGTCTTACTCTAAATATTGTTTTGGAGAATTGGCCATATGATGAATCATAAATGCTCCAAAAAATTTAATGTAAGAAATGCAAATTACAAAATAGCTGTTGAACAAGGTTGCATGCAGTCACCTGATTCTAAATATAGGTATAATTTATGATTATCTATGTAATTCTAAAGCAGTATGTGATTTGCTTGTACTGAATGCTTCAGATGTAAATAAAAGGATTTGTAAGTACACCTGGATCTTGTTTTATGTGGTAGATAGGTTCCTCAGAAAACACGCACAAAAGAAATTGCACAAAAATAGACTTAACTTACCTTGAAAAATGAGGGATCCATACTGTAATTTTTCAAAAATCACATAAAAGCAAAGCAACAATGTAAAATTACTTTAAAATTTGCATTAAAAAAATAAGAAAATAAAATATGACTAATAAAAAATTTCAAATTTGAAAAAAATTGATACAAGACAAACTTTTTTACTTTTTTTATTAACTACAGTATTTAATTTTATTCAAAACAATATATTTTTATGCGTAATTTACATTTTTTCATACATGTATGGTATTTTAATCATTATCACTATTTGAGACATCAGATTCATCATGATGTGATGTGAGGTACTGTAGCTTCTCCTTAAACGAAGTCAAGAGGAAATACAACTAAAACATTTTCCAATCGCTGTTGATCCTTCCCATTTCACTAAGCGATCTAAAATTGAAATTTTTGTTTCCAAAGAAATTCATTTTCTTGGGTGTTTTTTTTTTCTCTCCGTTAGAGTAAACTAAAAGTTTAAAATAAAAATAAGAACTTAGACTTACAATAATAAAAAGATACCGACTCACCACTGTTGGGAAAAATTTAATTAAAACTAACAATTAAAAATTAAATTCTTATTTTTGTCTTTAATTTTTTAATTTTCAATTCCATTTAAAAATCAAATTTCATTGTTTTACATCACCTTAATTTCAGATCATGTTACATATTTTTTAAATGGTTAATTACAATTAAAAATCAAATTTTAATTGTCAAATTTAATTGTGCCCACCGCTGTTACTTATCTTTTAAAAATAAACTTGCAGACACTAAATGATTAATTGATTACATACTCTTTTTATAAAAAGCAAAAATAGAATGTGATTTAAAATGCAAAAACAACAACATACATATTTTTCATCTATAATGTTTGAACAGATTTACATTATAATCTTGTAAAATTTAATGTGTGTATATAAAATGGGGAAATTCTGATTTTAAGTGAATTATGAACTTCTTTATTGCATAAAATCTATTACAGTACTATTATAAAGTGCTGAAAATATTGAAATTATTAGATGGAAGTCAAACTCCGATAATGCGCTATTATTTAAATATGACGTGAGTGTGCGAAATTTATAATATTTAAAGTAATAGCGCATTATTGGAGTTCAACTTCTGATCTAATAATTTTTATCGCATAAAAAAAAACCACATACAAAGATATTAAGAAGAAACATGAATCGCATAACTTCAAAATTGCATTAAATAAATCTGCATAAAACAAGACCCAGGTGTAGTATGATTTGAACTCAGGATGAATAAACTGAAAAATTCTGAGTTCAAACTCTCTACTTACATATGATTATCTATCTAATAAGTATGATTTTCAATTTAAATATTTGTAATATTTTTTAATCTTCTACTTTTTAAAGGTACTGGTCATATTTATATTTTAATTTGCAAGCAGTAAATTACATTCGCCAAAAATAATTATTTGGTCCATCATTGTGAAAAAGTTCATTTATGGGTTGCAGGAAAATCATCCATTTATAGCTATAATCAATTATGCAATGATATGTTCACAACTCAGCTTTGTCTTATAACTCACCCATTCCCCCAAGTGACAAACTATTCAATTATTTTTTATTATTAGATCATAAGTGTCTCTAATAGATCTGAGGTTTATTACTTTCTCTTCAAAATGAGTAATCCATGGTTAATGCCAAATGGACATGAATAATGCTATCTTCAGTCTTCCAAAACTGCTGATCAAATATTTATTTCTATATCTACCAGGAGACACAGTTTGATACATTTTAAGGCTTGCATCTAATATATTAAAATTTTCAGGTGAAGAAACAAAATCAATTTGTAGCCAGAATGAAGAATTGGACATTATAATCAGAGAATACTTCAATTAAGTAAATTATATCTTATAGCAATTCATTAATTGAAAAATTTGATAGTAATGCTATAAATACTCTTTGAATCATATGTAAAGAAGATTTTCAAGATTGTAAAAATCATTTATTATTTAATTCACTCCAGTCTTATATTTTGGTTTTTAGCTATAAGTATTTTTTAAAATTCATTTTGTAGCATTCTATCATATTATTAATTGAAGATGAAACAAGTAATTTTCTTCCATATCTAGTGTTATTAGCTGAGAGGTCAGTGCAGCTGCCTTGCAAGCAAGCAGACCCTTGATGCAGGTTCACCTCCTGACAGATGCTATGAGATATGGAAAAAAAAAGTCCTGAAGTTTATATCATTGCGTTAATACTCTAAATTGCCTTCTACAGTTTAACACAAAGCTCAAGATCTATGAATCACATCTCAACTTCTGATGCTCACATATCTTAAGATTTCCCAGTGACAAATTATTTGATTATTTTTTTAACATTCTATATTTGGTTATATTTTGATTATATTGTTAAATAAAATTTGTTAAAATTAAGCTTTTCTCATGGTCTCTTTTATTGGATTTTAAACCATTTAAATCTTTCTTTTTCCTCAGTGATGAAAATTTATTCATCCAAAAAAGGTACAAATACAGTTAGATAAAAGGTTTACAAACAATAGTAAAAATGAAATTCAGGAGTAACATGATAAAAGGGAATGATACATATGAAAAGGGATGTGGAAAGGGTATGTATTAACCATTAAAGACAAATCAATGTTACAATTACGGATTATTTGTAAAGTCTAGAGTTTAAATATGAGTAGCATTTTAGGAGTACAATATTGAGAAATCCAATTTGTGATGGATAAATTGAGAATATGAAAACACTTGGAGATAACATTGGAAATAATAAATTTAAATAGGACAAATCATTTGCCATTAAAATCATTAGGCCAAACTGCAGTTTACTTTGCAATAATACTTGGATAAAAATTGTTTATAACAATAATGCTAAAACCACTATAAATAGCATTTTTTTTCCTTCTTGTGAATGAGAAAATCAATGTTGGCAACAATCCCACAGCACCCTCATCCTAGTGCTCCCCCTCAAAAGAACCAGCATTTAGGTCTCTAGACCCTGCACTCTAATAACCAAACTCTTTTATTCAATCAGAAAAGTTGAGTGTAATGAAAATTTTAATTAAAAGATACAATTAGGAATTATTTGTAAAGTTTAGAATTTAAATATGAATAGTGTTTTATGAGTACAATATTAGGGAATCCAATTTGTGGTAGATAAGTTGAGAAATAGGAAAACATTTGGAGATAATATAAAATATAGGGACTAAATCAATCTACTGTTCAGTTCTTTCAAATGGCCCTGAATATCTTCACAAGAGAGCAATCCCAAATACTTTGGAAAAATTATGGAAAAACTATGGTGAACAAGGAAAAAAAATCCAAGCTTCAAAATGTCTCTCCTGAAAATCATTCTAGTCCATCATGAAAATCACATGAACAGCAAAAAAGGCCAGCCCTATCAATAACAACATTGGAAGTAATAAAATTAAATAAGGTGAATCACTTGCACTTAGAATCATGAGGCCAAACTGTAACTTATTTTGCAATAATACATGGATCAAATCATTCATGATAATAACATTAAAGAATCACCATAAATAACGTTATTTTTTCTATCTTGTGAATGAGAAAAACCAACGTTGGTAACGATCACCACAGCGCCCTCATCCCAGCCTCCTTCCTCAAAAAAAACTAGGACTTAGGCTCTTGGGGGCCCTCCAAACAACCGGACTCTCATTCATTCAACAAAATTAAGTGAAATGAAAATTTTCATTAAAAGGCAAAATCTCTGTAGAAATCTTTTGTAATTTCAATAGCTGCCATATATTTACATAGCGTTTATAAAAGTTGAAATTATTCTTACTTGTGATTACATTGTTGTATATGAAAAGAGAGTAAGAAACTCCCCTTTTTAATAGGGATAGTTTTAAAGAAATTTAATTCCCTAAACTATGAAAAAAAAGAAACGAAACAGCGAGCCCAAAAACAATGTTAACTGGAGTCGTTGGCTCCCTTTCGTGGACTGAACCATTTAAATCTTCCCATTGATTTATGGCAAGTAGAACATTAGTTGATAATCTAAGCAATTCTAGATAGATATTTTAAAGAGAAAGCGCTCCTCGATAATCATTTTCATCATTTTTTCTTTTTTTAACTCTTTATTTTTGTTAGTATAATTAAGTAAAAATGTTAAAAATGCTAAATTAAACCTTATTAATTTAATGATAAATTAACTTTAAATAAATTTCCATTGAATTTTTAATGGTTTTTTTTTTTTAAAAAAATAATAATAATAAAAGTTTTAATTAATAACTACGTGTAAAATCTTAATTATAAATATATTACTATGCATAATTTCTAATTATCTTTAAACACTATGCCTCATTACATCGAATACAATAACTATTTAATGTATCAATGCTGTTTTGCTGTTGTTAATATTGAAAAATTAACTAAAAATTTAAATATGAAAATATTGTGTTTTTTTTTTGTAATTAATTTACATTATAATAAATTTTAAAATCAATAATTTTATTAGACGAAGACATTTCTTTCCTCTCAACATTCCTAACACCTTTGATCAAACTGTGGTTTAAATAAAAAGTTTAACGAGATATTTGATTACATTAACGCAATCACATATCTTTTGTCAAGTTTTTAATTATATCATACGCTCTTTAAGATTGCTATTTAAAATAATAGCAGCAACTTAACTTCTTTCTCAAAAGAACAAAATATATGTCCGAGTTCGATTATTGCTTTTTCAACTGTTTCTTAGAACATTTACTAAATTGGGTCTTTTAAAATTCTAAGAAAAAGATAAATCCCCTGCCCCCTTCCTCTCTTTCAATTAGTCGCAATTCTTTGGCTGCAAACAGATACTCCAAATATATTTAGTAGATTTTTTAAGAAAGATTAAAATACAGTAAAAGGAATTAATCTACCTAACAAATAGAAATAAAAACTATGCTGATTTTTTTAAAAAACTATACTTTAAGTAGGTTAAGAAAAAAAAACGTAAAATGATAAAAGAAACAATGTAGACAGCAAATAAAAGACATTGATAATAGAAAGACAAGTAAATAATAAAAAATATATATTTTTTCGAATTACTTTTTTTAAAAAAAGAAATTTAATAATAATAAAAAAGAATAAAAGATAATTACGCAATCTAACAAAACTATTATAATTTCTGGTGAGTCACTACTTAAATAATAATAAAACATACTGCTAAAGTTAATTACTTTTACTGATAAGTAAAAGAGAAAAATATATATATAGGAATTAATATTCAAACATCAAATTTCATTCATGTAAAAAAATTGAACAAGAATAGTAAAATTTGTTTCATTATTTCTTTTCGCTGAACTGAGAAGAATTATTAAAATTCATTTGTATTCTTTAAAAGATCTCACGATGGATTCAACTTATTGACCTATCATGCTGAAACCAAAGAGTTCGAAATTTAGGCCAGACAAAGAGTCAGATAAAAATCTAAAGACCTAGAATTCTTCTTTCAGATAATTAACCTACAAGCAATCTAGCTGTCATTATATATCTTGCTATATAAAGTAAAATAAAAGTGGAAAATATTAAGAGCAATCACTCCCTGACAATGTGCAAGCCTGATAAATAATGCCTTTTTAATTATTTCGCCTCACAGAAATATTGGAAAGAACCTTGTTCTACTGGGCCATTTTAAGCCTAAATACTTATTTAACTCATCACATGATCACCATTTCTTATGATTGCTCTTAACTGTTATTAAAACAGGCAAACTCTCTATACGTATTTGCCACTCAGTGCAAGCCAGAGTAATCAATGGATGCCAGAAGACTTGTGCATAAAATCCCCATCTAGTGCATACTCATCCAATATCCCCAGACTAGTTTCTGGCTTGTGGCCTTCATCAGTGTGGAGCTGGATCTGAGAGCACTGCACCTAGATCTTAGGTTACTGGAGGGTTGCATTAGATCCTAAGATCTAGGTGCAGTGCTCTCAGATCCAAGGCTCCTCATTGATGAAGGCCACAAGCCAGAAACTAGTCTGGGGATATTGGATGAGTAGGGACTAGATGGGGACTTTATGCACAAGCCTTCTGGCATCCATTGATTACTCTGGCTTGCACTGAGTGGCAATATGTATAAAGAGCTTTGCTTATTTATCTCATTTAGATACATGTGTCTAATAATTAAGATAGATGGTCCTTTGCTAGCTGGTATATAGTCCAGGTAAACAATTACGACAGTTTCAGAACTTTGTGAGTCATTATTCTAAATTGTTATAAAATTGCAAAGAACATTGTGACAGAATCTGCAGTTATTTATGCAATCAGGTATTCCCAATCAATAAATGACATAGAGGTTTGTTGGTAATTTCTACATTAAAAGAAATAGTAAATGCTATTAATAATATGTACCTTCTGTTTATAACTATGAATTCTGACTTTGCTTGATATAATTGTTCAATTTGACAATGTATGTAATTTAGAAATCTTGTTGGACATCCTAGCTATTGTGTTCTATACCTACTTTAACAATCAGATATCTCTAATAATTTGCTTTAGTTTGATGAACAATAAATCATCTTCTCAATTTAAAAGAACAGTTTGCAAATCAACAAGGAGTTTTGAAAAGATTTTCTATTCAGATCATCAAACTTTTGGAATAATCCAAGAGATTGTAAAAGACTCAGAAAGAGATCACAAGTGAGATGAATGGATGAAATAAAAAAGTGTGTAGGGGTGATGTGGAGAAGAGTGGTTAAATATTGAAGAAGATGGATTGAACTTGAAGAGACCTTCATCATGCAGTGGATTAATAATGGTTGACAATGTTAATGATGATATTAAATGTATAAAAGAATGTTGACCAGACATTCAAGGAAGTTAAATGATTTTGTGCATTAACTCCTTAATGGTTCTAAGTAAGAACTGCAGTGATTTCATATAGATTTTGACTTTTGAGTGTTACAATGATGTTGTGATTGTTATATGTCTTCAATATTGTTTTAAGTCTATTCATAATCTTACATCACAGGCTGCAGTTTTTTGTTTACACATTTTCAATTTAAATGTATTAGTTTTTTAAAAATCATAAAATGTCAGTATTATACAACTCTTTTAGGTAATAACTATAGCCTTCTGTGTGATTGAAAGCAACTTACTTGAATGATAATTCCATGACAGAGATAACCTAGATGTCAATAGAAATTAAAATTTCTGATTGGCTGAATAGTTTAGCCTAGGCAAAAATACTAGGAAAAGTGTATTTATCAGTAATTTCGTTTACAAATTAAAAATTACTTACATAATATTTTTGTAAAAAACTTATTTTAAACTAAAAAAATGATGGCATCACAAAAAGATTTTTATTGAAAACAATTATTTTTAACAACTCATAAAAAGCATAACTGAAGCAGTTTCTATTTGCCAAATGTAAAATCACTTTTGTCAAATGGTAAAGTAATTATTTTAAAAAAAAAATAATAACAATAAATATTTTTAGTTTTAATATTTTTTTTTTTTTGATGATAACTAATCCTAAATTTATCTTAGTTTAAGTAACGTAGAATTAAAAATATCTAATATTCTGCTCTACTAATGTTTTGAATAAGAAAATTGGTACTTTGGGATTAGCACTGCCATGATGTAATCATACAGCTATAATTATTCTAATTTTGCACATTATTCTAGCACTTTAGGTTTTTATAATAATCACAACTACAACATTTTGCTGTTGCAAACACTCTCCTTCCCCACACTCACACACTGGAGAAAGATATGGCATTCTACCATCATAAACATGGATAACAAAATTATTATGAAACCCTAAAGTGCTGTAATAATTTGCAAAATTAGAATAATTATATATAGCCGAATGATTATGTCATGGCAGTACTAATTCCAAAATAACAAATTTGTCCAAAAGCATCTAGTATTTTGTTGTAGTAACTTTCTGAATAGGTAAATTTATGAAGCCAAGGTCCATTATTATAGATAAGAATTCCATTTAAAAATTTATTTTCATATTTTTAGAATGTCAAAATATTAACTTTTAAAATATATATTACTAGAAAGCTTACATTTATAATAAATAATGTTACAATTATCAATATATTACAAAGAAAAAAATTTGAATTTTAAAAATAAAATGTTCCAATATGAAAGAATAATTAACATAATATTCACTATGTTGCATTCAAAATAAACATGAAAAGTTTTCAGCTAAACAGGGTAAACTGCTAACATAACTCATTGTATCGTATATTGTGTTAATTTGTTAGATTTTTTTCTTGGTTAAATTATCATAATGATGAAAGATTTTTTTTCTACTTTTACTCACCAATTTTTTTTTATTGAAGATATGTTTTCAGTAAATGGAATTGGTTTAGAAAATAAAATATTAATTTTGCAAATAAAATAAAAAACTAATAAGCAAAAATAAACAGAAATGAGTTGTTAAACTATTTTATTTTAGTCTGTATGTTATTAAAGATGTTTTTTGATTAAATTAATAATGATTCTTATAAAAGTTAATATTTTTCATAGATATCTTAAGAATGCATAAATAAAATTGAAATTATAATTTTAAAAAAATCAATAAAATATTATAAGAATAGTTTTGGTAGGAAGTGTTTCCATTTTTTTTTACTTTCTAACAACAACAAAGTTTTACTTGACTAATTTGTCCTAAAAAGTTAGTACAATTCAATAAAATATAATGTTTGGCAAAAAATTTGTAATAATGGCATTTTACTTATAATTGTTATTATTCTTCATGTATAAATTGTGATAAACAGAGCAGCCAAAATTCAAAAAAACATTTATCACAAATAACAATTTGCCAAGCACTTTCGGTATAGTATACCAGAATCATGGTGATGTATTGCTCTGTTTATCACGATTTATATGTGAATAATAATTTTCATTATCTGACAGAGTTTTTGTATTATTTATTTATTTATAATCGTTATCCTGATCTGTTTCATCATCTAAAAGTAACTGCTAAACGTTTTTAGAAAAATTGAAACTTTATTAGACTTGTCAAATACATCCATCTATTAATAATGGAACAAAACACAACATTTTATATAGTATTATTCTTCTCTCTTCAGGTGTTGTTGTTGGCCTGACTAGTGACAATATGAGCATGAGAATTGAACCTATGACCTTTAGATTTATGAATATTGAATTTAAGATGATTCTTATATCTAACTAACCAGACTGTCAATGGCAAAAGACAATAGAATTATTAAATATTTGTCTATGAGAGTATTTCTTCTTTCTCCATTTTTTCTTCAGAGCAATGTTGATAAATATTTTTTATACATTATGAATTATAATGGTTCCAAAAATCTTAAAACACTTTTAACAACAGAACATGGTGAATTTGTAAAAAAAGAAAATTTATCTCATTAGATTGAATAATGGCATTATTTTCCACTACCATGTGATCAGCTTCTTTAAATATTTCCTGTTTTTACTTTTTCCTCTCTATCCAATATTTGTCTTTTCTCAATTCAACATATGTTCATTGGAACATGCACAATTTACTGTCTTAGAAACATTTGTTAGTGTTTTTTAAACATTAATTTGTGCTTTTCTAATTGTTGTTTAATGAATTGTCTTGTTTTACTGATATATGTCCTTCCAGATTCACATGGTATTTCGTACAATATGTATTTACTTTTCAATATTTCCAAGTTGGGTTTAATAAAGATTAAGATTTTTTATAGTATATTATAGTTTAAAAGCTGTATAATATTAAGCTGATTACAGTTTTCCTTTGATTCATTTATCTCTACTGTGTATTGATACACAGCAGTGCCTATAAATTGATATTTCTTTTTGTTATTTATTTACGCTTTGTTTAATAATAACTGATAAATAATTCTTCCTCATGAGAGTTTGTTACACATAAAAGAAATTTTTTTCAAGTCACTAGTTTCTAAACAATTTTTTTTTTTGCTCCATTTTATAGTGGTTGTATAATTCTAATTTTTGTGTTTCGGTCCTGAGTGGATATATATGCCAAGTATTTTTTATATGAGGGGGGAGGGGATTTTTCTCTAAGGGAGTCTTATTACAAGAATCTCTAAGAATGCCATGTTTTGTTTTTGTTTTAATTCTATTGCGAATTTAATTGAAGACATTATATTATTGATGTATAACCAGAATATTTATAGTAGTATGACTCCATGTGGCTATACAACAAATATATCTTTAGTATAGTACAGCCAGAATTTAAATAAAAGTGGATTAGTATTATGACTGTGGCTTCCGTAAAAGTATTTTAATAGCCACCCCTTGATTTTATTGGAAGAATGCTGTGTTGTAGTAAAAGTATGTTGGTGTTATGCATAATGATGTTAAGATGAAAGACATTGCTTAGTTTTAGAAGCTATTACCATCATTTAATTTCTTCCTTACAAAGATAATGATTTATCATTGGGTACCTTTATAAGTAAACTTTCCACATCGAAGATTACCAATATAACAAAGCTTTAAATGTAATTTCTTGATGCTGCAATTTCCTGAATCATATTATTGCTTTAGCTAAACATTGTCTTTCAAATAAATATTTTGTATACAATGGGCAACATTCCAGTCAAACTTTTGATACTCCAATAGGTTTATCTATATCAAGATTGATTTATGGTAAGTATAGAAATGTGTGCATTATAATCATCTTTGAAACTCTTATTTGTACACATATATAGATGGCACGTTCATCATGTGGCAACATGGTAAAAATAAATTAATAGATTTCCTCTCACTTTTTAATAATATCCATCTTCACAATGAAAACAGAGTCAATAACCTATCACTTTCAATTTTTAGAATCTTTCTCTTGTAGTTCTGGCTTGTGTTTTTGAATTGAGACTTCCATGTGCAGTCATTATTACATCTGATTGGCTGTCACATAAGCATTTTTAAAGTGTGTGTATTGAAGATTTTAGCCTTTCACATTATTATTATATCATCTGCTTGTGCTTAATAAATGTAATATATTTACATTTGTTACTATCATTTCATTAGATTTGAAAATTGCTTTGTAGTAAATTGAAAGATTTCATATTGTTTATTTATATATAATATTTAGTGAATTAAATGTGAAGGTGTTTTAAGCTTCACACTCTTAGTTCAGAATGCTTGAGTCTGACTTATTTATATATAAATTTAAGTAGAAAAGAAGGTGGGTTCCATCTTTTCTCATAGTTCTGGCTTGTGTTTTTGAATTGAGAGTTCCACATGCAGTCATTATTACATCTAATTGGCTGTCACATAAGCATTTTTAAAGTGCATCTGTCGATGGTTTTAGCCTTTCACATTATTAAAAAGAAATATCAAAAAAAGAACTAATTATAGGTACTTTAGTGTATCCATCTATACACACCAGAAATAACAAACAAACTAACAAAAAAGCTGCAATAAGCATAATAAATCAGAACAGTTTTCAAAAGTCATAGTATACTGTAAGGAATCTTAATCTCTACTAAACCCAAATTGTAAATGCTAAAAAAAACCTGCTTTTATAAAGTACAGTAATGTGGAAGTACATGTATTGGTGAAAATAGTTGTCACATTGAAAAATGATTGAAAGTGTGCAAATTAATAATTAAATTTAAAAAAATATGTTTTTGAGCTGGTCTTCCATGCATGTCTTAATAAACATATGTTCAACTATAAAAAGATTAAAATATTGGCCAAAAAAAGGTAAAAAGAAAAAAACTTAAAGAAGCTGTTCACATGATAATGGCAAGTAATCCATAGATTATTTTAGTATAATAATTCATAATGCTTGGAGATCACTCATTAATGTTGACTTTAAATATGGATAAATCAAGAGGACCCATATAAATTATAAATATCTGTCTAAAATGCTTATTGACAACTGCTTTTGACAGAATAGCCTAGTTGATCAGAAGATTACCTTAATCAGTACATATGAATCTAAATGTTCCAGATTTGATTCCCATGTATATACTGTCACTGATCAGGCTATCAATACTTGAAAAAGAGAGGATAATAATATTCTTTGAAACATCATGTTAAATACACAGGGGCTAAACTTTCCATACACTAGTACCACTCAGTGCAAGCCAATAAATGGGTGCAAGGTTTGGACATATAATCCCTATCTAGTGCCTACTCATCCAATATCCCTATACTAGTTCCTAGGTGCAGTGCTCTCAGATACAAAGCACCTCACTGATAAAAACTACAAGTTAGAAAGTAGTCTGGGGATATTGGATGAGTAGGCATTAGATAGGAATTTTATGCACAAACCTTCTTGCATCTATTGATTATTCTGGCTTGCACTCTGGAACTACTATATGGAGAGTTTAGCCTCTGTGTAAACAGTTTGTGTTAGCAGTAAGAATAGTGATCATGTGATATTTAGTGGTTTAATGTCATGTTGAATACTATTACTAATAATTAAATGTATTGGAAGAATTTAAATAAAGTTGGAATTTTCCTAATTTAACATTTTTAAATGATAGAAATAGTCCAACATAATTATAAATAAAATCTCAATATATATGTTCCTACTTATTTAAAAGTGAATAATTAATTATTTAATCAAAAAATAAATAAAAAGATAATTATTTTTCTAGTTTTCATAGTTGAAAAAAAAAAAAGCAATACAAATATCCTTTTAAACTGCATAATATGAATGTTCTCTGTCTTTTCATTTTTTTTTTTTTGAGTCTAAACACTTAATATTGTTTGAATTTTTTGATTCCCAATAATTCCTGACATTTATGTATTAAAAGTAATAATTTGCAAAAACTCACTGTTTGATTAAAAATTTTATTACTAAAAATTGAAAATGTATTCCTGATCATTAACAGAAGATATTGTATATTCCAATGCTGCTGTAAGTTGATAATTGTCTACATACTTTTATAGAATATATTTTATCAATTGATATATATATTGAATTGTTAAAAAAACAAGATGCAATTACAATTTTTTATCTCTGAAGAAATTAAATGTTACATGAAAAGTTGCTTATCAATTGGTATTAAAATAGAATTTTTTGTTTAAATGTTAATAAATTGTTTTTCTCTTCGCTAGTAAAAATTGTAATTATAAATATGCTACTTTTTTTGCATGTGTTAGTGAAGCTATAATTATTCTTAAAATAATGTCTAATAGGTCTGCTTAGCACTTTCGAGATTTAATGTTCGAATCTCATACTCATAGCTTTGTGAATGAATACTGTGATTTATTGTACACATATGCAAATGAGTTTGAATATTTAATTAGTTAGTCCATTGTTTAGAGAGAGCAAAGCATGCCTCTCTTCTATTAATGGCACTGAGATCATTTGCTATGTAAAAAGCTTTAACTTTTCTTTTGGCATCACTCTTCTCTGTACAAATTATTTGGGCAGAACTATGTTCAAACCCATGGCTGTAGCTGCTTAGTGGTCCCAGGATACAGATGTTCCATCATTTTTATTTTTAACCCTGTTGTATGCATACCTGTGTTGGTAAATTCTTGTATTAAGGTTAGCCCGAGTCTCACCATAGTAAGATGCCTGGCAGCCTAATTGAGGGCATGCCATTTTATAGACCACATCTTGAAAAAGTAATTGGTCAATGCTTAATACAATAATTTCTGAGATAGTCATGTGATTTTATGAAATATTAATATCAGGATGTTTTTCTAATAATGGTATGAGCAGTAGAATTAGTAGTTGTGAGTTCAGAGAGAAGCTCAGCTTGATAATTCAATATTAAACTAGTTTTACTCTTAAAAAAGGAAATGGTTTTTGCAAAGTAGTATAATAGTATGAAGTTAAACTCCTACTGAAGTCTGATCATAGTTGACATAATCATGTAATCAATTTTGTTAAAATAATTGTTGGAGAAGAAAATACTTCTGGGAAAACTTTCAAGTAGTCAACATGTATTGAGCTATCCAAAATCATTGTTGTCTCATTTTATGTTAATCTGAAATGAAAATATTTGTTAAACTGGAAACTGGAGCTATAAAAAAAAAAACCTAATAAATGAAATTAAATTCCAAGTATTAGAAATGCTAAATAAGAAAAGCTTCAGTGTAGATGTATTTTAAAACTTGAGTTAAACATTTTTAATATCTTGGTTGTCATATATTTATAGCAATGACAGTAACTATTGAGAAGGTTATAATAACAAAGAAACAGAACTGAAGAAATTGATGAAACTATTTACCTGCAAGATTTATAAAAAGAGATACTCAACTCAGAAAATACAAAAGAAGGATTAAGAAATAAAGAAAAAATCCATAATCAGATAAAGTATTATATTATGTAGATCTACTTTTACAAATATTACTTTATAAACAAGGAAATAATTGAAAATATTGAATATTTTTTTAGTAGTTTCATTGAAGATATTTCTTTTATTTGGATTAAATTGTGTGAAAACATCCGCATTTTCAAAAAAAAAAAAAAAATAGGGGGGTCAAGTTAAAGTTAGTTTTTTTGTGAAATAATTTTTTAAGGCTTGATTACTGTGAGAGAAAGATTCATCTAGATTAAAAGAATCAACAGGGAATAATAATTATATGTGTTATATGAAATTATATTGCGTTGATGGTTTTTTACTTATCATTTTCTAAATTTTTTTAATCTTTTATTTCTTAGTTAATATTTTTTTAATAAAAAAGATGTAAAAAAAATAGCTATTCATTCTGTGAATTACGAATATATGTGATTGATTTCATCCTAGAATCATGCTTTAATATGAAACTAGATTTTACTGTAATGGAGAAAGGGTATTATATAGGAGTGTGTATATTTTCTCTTGTTCTCTATCACAGTTATTAGGGTCTTTGCAACCACAAAAAATGTAACAGCTTTTGAGATATATGTGATTGTATGTGTTTGGATATCTATATAATATTTTTAGAATTATTTAGATGGTGCTAAGATTATAAATATCACTTTTAAAATCCATTCACTTTATGTTATAGACTTTATAATGAGTACATTATTATTGATGGTATCTGATGCCCATGAATGTTAATGATGATCGCCGTTGATGTACTGATCCCAACATTTTTATATCTGTTTAATTGTAGATATTTTAACAAGTATGTTCAAGCATATAAAATATTGATTGCTTTTATATTTTGTCCTAAGTTTATTATTGACTAGATGATTATTAACCTAAGATTTTATATTTTTTCTTAAAAACTAATCATAAATGTTGACTCGTGATGATTATTGTTGATTAAGACATATTATAACTTATAATTACTTATAATGGCTTCTGGATGCTGATTTTTTTTAACCTCAGTAAAAACAGTGATTTTTTAAAATGATTTTGATGATGATAATTTCCATCACCTCAATATTCCCATGTTCCATAGTTACAATATATTTTTTCACAGAAAATTTATATTGACATGAATATTCTCCTTTAACCCAATAATTTCATTCATTCTTATTTAGACATAATTTCAATTACAGATTAATTCTTTTTATTCACAAAAAACTTAAATTTAATTTTTTTTACATTTCTCATGTGTCATAGCATCAGCCGGGGAGCGAACCCGCTAACCCGGGACAATTGCTTGTAAAGCAGCTGTCACTGACCTCTCAACTACCAATTTACATTTTGATAGTTTTGCTTCACATACTACAGAGAACAATTTTGATTGTTTTATTCTTTGATTTTTTATTTTTTTTGTTAATGAAAAAACTATAAAAAAAAATTATTTCATTATAATTAAACGTACTGTACACATTCATGCTTGTATAATAAATAAGACTTTTTTTAATCTTTTACTATATGCTTAGCAATTTGTATATTTTAATTAAATAGTAAAAATCAACTATTGCCTATAACTAACCTAATCTGTGATTCACAAATGTAATTAAATCTACCACTGCCTTTATTTTGCTGTAATATTTTATATAAAGACAATTTTACCATGTTACTTCAAATAATTTTTTTTTTTTTTTTTGCTAAGATGCTAATTTTTGATTACAAGAAATTTGCATTTCCATATTGTAATGGATACATAAATATATGTGTTATAAGAGATACTTAAAAGTATGTTAAGAATATTCAGAGGAAAAAAGGATTATTTTTATTAATGAAAAAGTCTGTCAGTTTAATAAATAGAATAAAGAGAGTTTAGAATAGATCAATAGTTGATTAGGAAGTAAACAAAAGGAAAAATAAAATTCTGTATCTGAATCTCAAGTTAAAAGAAAACAAAAAAGTAAAAAAGGAGAAAATATAATTAAAGTATAATGCAGTTTTTATTTTAATTAAATTTACTATTTAAGGGACATGGCTTATCTTTTTTTTCCATATGTCATAGCATCAGCCGGGGGGGGGCAACCCACAACCGTCTGCAACCAATAACTTGTTTGCAAAGCCGCTTATCTTTTCTTTTAAATAAAAGTACAAATTCCAAAATGTTATGAGGTATACTAAAAAAAATCTAATTGTGCAAAGGTAACTTAAAGATTACAAAGATATTTTGGTGAAACAATTTAAACTAACAATATTAATTGTAAAAAAAGAACAAGGGAATTATAATGTAAATAATTGTACAAAATAATTGTTTAAATTATTTAATTAAAGAAATGTATGATCTATTCAAAGATTAAAATAATCTTGTAAATTGTCTAATCAAGAAGGGATTATGTTTTACTGAAAACAGTAATCTATCCAATTGATTAAATAATCAATATTGTAATGAATGTTGTAATTAAAATATTAAAAGACTAACTAATTACAAAAAAGGAAGATTGAAACTGATTAACAATGTGGATGAGTTTAGATAATGGTTTGTCAAGGGTACTAAATTTTCATTAGAATTATTCTGTTGTATTCTGTGGTTATTTTGATTCTGATCCTGTTAAATTGATTTGGATGAAGCTAGTTATATTTAATTTTTGCTGACTTATTTTTGCTAAATTTTGCAGAACTCTTTCATCAAAAATGTATAGTTTGTTCTTCTGCTATCTATAGCTATTTATGCAGATGCCCTGACATCATCGTGCAGTGCTAAACTTGCAATGGGGTGTTTATTCAGTTTTCATCATCCAGTTTCTGTGCATTTATAGCTTGAGGTGTGACAGATATTCTTGTCTTGCCATTGCTGAGACATCTACTTGTCATTATTGAATATCATTACTGATCAAGGCCATGAAGATATATATGCTGCCCTGGAAAAGAAGTGACAAGCCATTAAAATAAAATAGGCAACTTATTCAAGAATGACAACCATAAACTCTATAAACTGTCAAGAAGACAGGAGTAATCAGTCCAGTAAAACTATAGAAAAACCTAGGTTAATATAAAAAATAATTCAAAGTCTAGATGTTAAATGATATACAAGGATGTATTTAATTTCCTAAATACACTCTTATAATTAGAAATATTTTGAATCAATTTAAAGTTGTAAACATTAATTCTTATTAAGCGCATGGTCAGCACATAAATACATATAAGGTTTTAACCTTACTACTATGCACCTTGAGTGCTCAATTTGACCATGTGCTTAATAAGAATTAATGTTTACAACTTTAAATTGATTCCAAATATTTCTAATTATAGGATCTAAATATTAACTTACTGTGAATCAGAAAGATTTCATGAATATTGATTTCTAGATGAGGTAGTGAACTTAATTACTGAAGAACTTACTAGCTTCACACTCTCAAATCAAAATGCTTTAGATTTTCCTATATTTGTAATTTTGTGTTAAGATTTGTAGAGGTCCCTCTTGTGGTAAAATTGAGCACTCAAGGTGCATAATAATAAGGTTAAAGCCTTATATGTATTTAAATAAACTCTTGTAAAATTAGAAATGATAAATTCTCATTATCTAGTTGAAATAGACTTAACTATACTGATTAACTTTATAATTATTTTGATTCAATTTTATTTTCTTATTATTATTATAATGGTTTTTTAAAATAAATATTGTTTTAATATGTTAATTTTGCCTAAATTCTCTCTCTCTGTTCCTCACCATATGACATTTAATTAAAATAAAATGTGTCAATTATATTGTTTGTGTTTAAATATACATTGTCTGATAGCCTAAGTTAGGTAAATTTCTTGTTCATTTGATCTAGCTGTGGAATCAAGCACTTGGAGCATTTAAAATCTTCTTTTATGGGTATTCCAGACAATTGGACTGGATGGTGCTTGGGAATGAATCCCCAGTATAAATAAAAGTATTTACAGGAGAGGTATTTTGCTTCTAGCATTTATGTAATAAGTGTTATGGTCTTTAAAGGTGGCCATAGTTTGTGTATTTATAGACCTACTCAACCTGAAACTTGGTATGGTTAATATATAAAAATATTGACCATATTGACTCCTTTGCTTTGTATAATGGTTTTTTCAAATCTTATAAATTATTATTGTAAAATTTAAAAATAATAAAAAACGTAGATATCCATTATAATATATACACCTGGGTCTCATTTTACGCGATAGATAGGTTCCTCAGAAAACACGCACAAACAAAATTGCGCAAAAATAGACATAACTTATATTGAAAAAAGGGGGGGGGTTGTCTGTGGTTTTTCAAAATTCACGTAAAATCAAAGCACCAATGTAAAACAACTTTAAAATTCACGCAAAAAAAAAATAAGGAAATAAAATATGACTAATAAAAAATTTCAAATTTGAAAAAAATTGATACAAGACAAACTTTTTTTAACTATAATATTTAATTTTATTCAAAATAATATATTTTTATGCATAATTTACAGTATAGTAATCTACATTTTTTTATACACAATTTAATTATTATAGCTATTTGCCGAAAAACACGTTCGTTTGCAAACAACTAGCGCCAACTTCACACTCATGTGGCGTCATTGGTTTTCTGGTGACAACGTAATTAGTAATTAATCTTTGAGATGATGATTTTATTAATTGTGTATGAAACTAACAACTAAAAATTAAATTCTTATTTTTGTCTTTAATTTTCAATTCCATTTAAAAATCAAATTTCACATCACATTATTTCAAGTCACCATAAGTAATTTTTAAATTGTTAATTACAATTAAAAATCAGATTTTAATTTTTAATTGTCAAATTTAATTGTGCCCACTGCTATTACTGACCTTTTAAAAATAAACTTGTGGACACTAAATGATTAATAATTGATTACATTCTTTTTTAAAAAGCAAAAACAGAATGTGATTTAAAATGCAAAATTACCATGCACAATGTTTGAACAAATTTACATTATAATCTTGTAAAATTTAATGTGTGTATACATAAAATGTGGAAATCATGATTTTAATTTCATTATTGCATAAAATCTTACTATTATAAAGCACTGAAAATATTGAAATTTTTAAGTTGAAAGTCGAATTCCAATAATGTGCTATTACTTTCAATATAACGTAAGTGTGCGAAATTTATTATTTAAAGTAATAGCGCAATATCGGAGTTCGACTTCCGGTGAAACACGAATTGCGTAACTTCAAAATCATATTAAATAAGTCTGCATAAAAAGAGACCCAGGTGTATATTAATTGATTGATAGTAATTATTTCAAGCTTTAAAATTAAGTAAATCATATGTGTTAAATAAAGTCCACCTATCCACAATTAAATTGGTTTACTTAATTTATTGAAGTGACAAGTTAGCTTTTGGCATTTGATATATAGATATAACTAACAAACTACTAATAAGGGCATAGGAATCCAATTGTTTAAACTCTCTAGCTTAGAGATCACCAAACTGTGGCATATGAGTCACACATGGCTCTTTGATCCCAATCTTGTTGCTCTTTTCATCATGATAAATACATAAACCACATTTTTATTTCTACTTGTAGTTTGTAAATAAATAGTTTGAAGACTCTAGGAGAGAAAAAATGTGCTTTACAATGTTGTTTCTTGAATTCAGCTTTATTTTAGAATAATAATTATCGTATATATAATGAATATTTAAATATTCGAAATTTGTGAATAAATCAATCTGTCAAATTAATTTTTTATTTGTTTATTTTTAAGAGAATGTTTATTTTCGTTAGGATAATAAATGTTCAAATAAATCCACAGTCATTCAGAAATTCATATTTTTCAAGAACCTATTTTTCATCTCTCTTTGGAGGGGGGGAGCTCTATTATGATGGAGGAGGTAAATTTTAGAAAATGGTTTATATGTTAAAAAGCTTACCAAATCCTGTTCTAACTCAACTGATGGGAGAAAGAATGCTCTGAAATTTGAAAGTTTTGTACATTGGTGTTTATGAATTTGGAAAATTTGCTTGATTAAAATATATTTTATAGTGCTTCATTGATTATTTAAATATATATTACAATTCTTGTTCCATAATATATCATAAGCCTAATAGTTATCTTTCACATCTTATGTAAGAATGATGGGAAAAGGGAAAGGCAAATATTTACGTTGCCATATTAATAAGTTTTCTACCTACAGTATATAAAAACAAAGAATAAATAAATACCTAAAATACTAGTAATTAATTATTGCCACCAACAGATGTAACAGAATGTGACATGAATTACAGATTTAATTTTATATACAACACATCTTAAATGGAATGCTTAATTATTTATTCATGTATATAATAGATCATTGCAAATATTATATGTGTCAGTTAATGAATTAGTTTGTCATGCTCATGCATGGATATTCCAATCTAAAATGGAACCAGAGATATTTTTTACATAGCTGATTATATTCTCCTGTGATTTAATACACAATTTCTTGATGGTCATTTCATAAAAAAAAAAAACCATAGCAAGCAAGCCTAAACAGTCATTCAATTATTAATTACTAAATGGGCATTTAGCATTTATTAGTTAGTGGGGGGGGGGGAGAGTGAGAGGATAGAGTAATCATAAACTCATTTACAATTAGTATTGACTAACTCATAAGAATTCTGTGCTTCTATACTTCCTTTATTGGTATTGTATCGATGATGGTGGAGAGGGGTCTTTGCTCTACTGATTATTAAAGACTGTTTTACTTTTTGTTATATATACCATTATATTTACGCTAGCTTTTGACACAATCCACTTTAGATAAATGCATTTATTATTATCATTAGTCTCTTTAACTAGAGATTATCTCTAACCCAGATAAACTTTAAACCTCAGGTAAAGAGTAATATATTTTTATAAATGTGCTTAATAATTTTCATTCCAATACACATTCTATAAATATATGAATAGAGACATTTAATAAATGATCCCCAATGCATCTTGAGAGCCATTTCTCTTTCATGGTGATTTTATCCATATGTTTTAAGAATGTATAGGGAATAAATATTATTAAATTCATCTATAATATATATATGTGTGTAAGTATATATTAAATGTGTAATAAAATTTTAAAATTTTTAACTGGTTTTTATTATAAATAAAAATCAAATTCATAACTGTTTAATATTATTTTTTTTAAAAAAATAATTTATAGTCGAGTATATTTTCGTTATTAAAGATCATCATCAATCACAAAATGATGATCTTTATAGTCAAAAAATATGCTTGCAATAAATTAATCACTTATAATTTTAACTGTAATAATTTTATTTTTATACAATATATATAATAAAATTGTCACGGAATCTACGTTATTCTCAATTATATTTTCCCTGTGAAATCACAAATTCACAACTCTCTAAAGATTTTAGACGTCAAGGTATGCTTGAATAGGGAAGATTAATGGAGAGTTAGTCTCGTGAATGCCAAATGATTTGTAATTCTATTTGTTATACAATTTTTAAATGCCTAATGAGCACATTTCTCAAGCCTCCCTGCTGCATCATTTTTAGCTTGATCTATTTAATTCATATTTTAGAATCTTATTGTGTTCATTTTTTATTTCTGTTTTTCATCTTTAGAGCGTAAAGTCATTCATATAAGACTTCATTACGTTTTTTTTATTATTTATAAAAAAGTGTTTTTAATTATACTAGATTGAATTATAACAATACGTCAAGAATTAGTTCTTTAAATTATATCGCTTTTTCAAAAACATTTAGTAATGAAAATATAAACCATTTCGTTTGTAAAAAAGAAATGAAAGAAAAAATTACAGAAAAAAAATATCATCTTTCAATAATTATATTTTTAAAAAAATCAAAAATAAAATAAATAAGCTATATAAACAAATATTTTTTTCCCCTAAATAATATATATATATCGGCACAAACAACTTAAAAAATACATATATGGGGCATTATTATTATTGTATTTTATTATTTCTTTATGAATACCTTTAAATATTTAGAAATCCAATTAATACTTAATGGGTGAACATAATGAATGAATCAGCTCATCTGATGAGAAAATTAAGGGTCTGTGAGTTTGTCTTATTTTAATTTTTCAATACAGGTGCAACTTTATGGAATTCAGCTATTTATATTTCAAAAACTCTTTTAATCCGAACAAAGTTAAAAATAGGGGTCTTCACATTTTCAAAACTACCAGTAATTTACTACGAATTATCATTTACATAAATAACATTTTTATTTATTTTACAGAAGTTATTAACCCTTTGTATTTGCAATACTTGTTAAGATAACTACTTCACATTTCCATGAAATATACCGAAATTATGAATATTGAAAATAAAAGAATTTGCAGATATGTGACATTGGGGAAATAGATTTTTATATATAATATAATAGGCCAAGTAATTTTTTTTTCAATTTAAATTATACTTCTCCAAATACTTTATAGTGTACACAAAGTGCTGGAAGCCATTGATTGTGTCACCTTACTAACTTCTGCTATCTATTCAATATTGTTTTGCAGCATATTAATTCTAAGAATAAAGATAATACCGATATAATCCCTGCTTGTTATACAATGCTAAGTTTTTTTTATATATAATAGATTTCTTTTTAATTTTCAATCATTTTTTTTTCTGTTCTTTGTTATAACCTTCAATAGCACCAGAACTTTTGGAATAAAATTCACTTTAGTGCTGACAGTTTTAAATAATTTTAATACTTGTAGCATATTTCATAATCTGTTAATTAAAAACATAATTTTAACTCATATTATTTATTATTTTTTATTTATTTAAAGTATATTCTTTATTAATAACACAAATTTTATATACACTTTTTACAAATAAACCACATGGTTTAACTATCAGATATACATAATAATTATTTCACTCTACTTTAAAAACACTACGCTATGCAAATGCAGAGAACATCACTATATATCTAGGTCTTCTATAAATATTTTGATTTAGATTATCAATCCCATACTTCACATAGTGTCAGCATACATCCACACCATATTTTGACCATAATTTTCTTTGGTAGGTATCTTAGGCATTGATTAAAGTATTTGCTCCAATCTTTATCTAGTTTTTTTAACCAGTTATACTTTTTATTATCAAAGATTGCATTACATCTTATGGACCATATTGTTTTCAATGTATGTATTATTGTCGATGTGTTATGTGGATTAAAGTTCACAAAGTTTCTTTTTACTATTTTATTTAAGTTTATTACTGGTTTATGAAACACTTTATTTCTAATGTGCCAGAGGGCCTTACACTACTGAAATAAGTGCAATAAGCTATCTTCCTTTATTTTACATAACACACATATTGGTTCCAAGTTCATATGGAGCCTACTATTCAGCAGGTCCTTAGTAGGAAGGAACCCGTTTAGGAACCTAAACGTAAACCTAATGTACGATTGCGGTGCACATATCTGTTGTAATTTCTTCAATATATTATTTATATTTAATCCAGGTAAAAATCCTTTTATACTTCATGCTTATTATTTATTATAATCAAAACTTTCTATACGCTATAGTCAATGACTTTGTAATCAATTCACCATCATTTTTTTACATTATAAAAATATTTTCATTATTTTACAAGGATTTGGGTGAAATTTTTCTCTAGTTCTTCTTATGTTAAGTTGATAATTAAATGTTTCTGTGTTATCAAGTTTTTGAGATGATGTAAGATTTTTTTTTCTTTTGTTCATGCACCAAATGTCTAATTTTATATATTTAATATATAGGGTATATGCGCACAGACTTTCACATCACCCACCACTCACCACTCTATCTCATATCACTGATACACTTGAAAACATATATGTTGAAAAAATAAATAATCACCAATATCCATATTTCATGCTAAACCAGCAATCATCTGTTGGTCCAGATTATCATCTCCACACATATATGCAATAAGTGCTCAGATATATATTAAGATAGCCAATCTTCATACTTCAATGGACAGGCTTTAATCCACTCCTCACTCCAACTCTTCAAACGTCCATCCAATTGAAAATCTGATAATGGGATGCTCAAAGGCCACCCTTATATATTATAAGCCAGCTTCTAATTTGGTGGCTTATATAGTAAGTTCTTATTGTGAAAGTATTTGCATTTTTGGAAGGGCGGGGTGGTTTTTTTATTCATTAGACATTATCATAAGCATATCCCATTATTCACATGTCTGATTAGATAGATGTCAGTGCATATTTCGTTATTATTTACCTATGAAAATAACTAAGTTTTTAAACTGTCTTTCAGGTCTAATATTAACTTACAAACCATCAAATCAAATATTAAGAACTGTTCCCAGCTTTTTCTCCAGTTTATATTAATTAACAAAATGACTAGTTCTTGTAGATCCAAAGATCACAGTGAAAGTAAAAAATAATATCATTGACTACTAAACTATTAAGCAGTATTGTTTTCTAGCTACTTCTTTCTGTTATAAGGCAATAAATTTACAATGTCTTACATTTACTAAATACTATTTCTTTTATCTCTTGCTTGAAATGGCATGATAAACTAGGAAATATTGGTGATTTTTTAATAAGTAAAATACTAATTCTTTAAGAATTGGTTTGTAGGAATCTAGGTGTGAATCACATAATTTCCATTGATTTTACTTATTGTTTATATTATGGTTTATTGTAAACCAAATCTCATTAAATAAGTATCCATATTATATACGAGTCTAAATTAAGCGCAAACTTTACACAATAGACATATGAGTGTTTAAAATTAAAAAAAAAAAAAAATCAAACAAGAAATAAAATTAAGATTAAAAAAATGCTTAATCTTTTAAAAAACTTATAAATAGATGATTAGATTGAACAACACTGTTTTATAGCTTATATATATATATATATGTGTGTGTGTGTATATGTGTGTGTGTGTGTAATTATATAATTAAATATTTATAAATACTGTAATTAAATAATTAAAAATTTTATCCACTTAGAAGCACTTTCGATTACCCTAGTAATCTTATCCTAGTAATATATGCGTCCATGTAACCAACATTATTATTTTAACCTTTAAACTGCCAATTTTTTTATTGGCCGAGTGAAGTAAAAGTCTAAACTTTTAATTGGTCAACTCACAAACTCAATCATAAAAATATATTCATCTTTTAATATTATATTCACTTTAGTTTTGTTTGGGAAAAGTATATTAATAATTTGTCAGGTTATGAAAGTGAATGAAAGTTTTTTGAAAAATAATTTTTTATTTATAATTATAAAAATATTCGATAGCAGCAAATCTAAAATGAACATTACTCACCAACTAAAAAGTTTTGCTGACGTCAGTGATTTCTTTCTCAATTTTACATTGCAGATAAGTAAATAATTTTTACTAAAATATTAAGTATTTTTCTATAATAATTTTATTTTTAGCATACTTTATCAAAATAATTTATAATATGTCAAAAAATACTTTTAAAATGGTCTAAAACATTCGTTTATCACTTTCAAAATGAAAGAAAAGAAATCATAATGGTGGAAGTTATTGACAAGCGATTTTCTTTGTCCTCAATAGATGAGAGCCAATCAACACTTAGAATGGACTGCCTCCTACCTTTGTTAGACCTTCAACATCAGTGTTATTGATTTTTTAAATGTAAAATAATTCAAGAGAGGTTTAGATGGATGGGCAGCAGAGATAGTAATGAATTTAGGATATAGGGCAAAAGTAAAGTTATTATCCTGTTTTTAATAAAATGGCACAGAATAGAGTTTTTCCAAGTAGGTGGAGTAATACAAGAGTAAGATTATTATTTAAAGGAAAGGGTAAGGATCATAGAAAGTTGAATAATTATAGAGCAATAGCGGTAACATCAGTTTTATATAAAGTTTTCTCGTATATGGTGGCTAGAAGAGTTGTAAAATGGATGGAATGAAATAATGTAGTGTGGGAAATGCAAGGAGGTTTTAGATTAAATAGGCATATAGGAGATAGTTTATTTGTAGTTACACAACTTATGGATATGAGTAGGAATTCAGGTAAACAGTTATATATGAGTTTTATAGATATAAAGAAGGCATATGATAGAGTAGATAGAAATAGATTATGGATAAATTTAGCAAATTTGGGAATGGATGAAGCTTTAATAGATATTATTAAGAAATTATATAAAAATAATTATTATATCAATTAGGCAATATAGAATCAGTTAAAGTTAAAAATGTGGTGGGACTAAGGCAAGGATGCCCTATGTCACCTATTTTGTTTGTGTTGTATTTGAGTAAAATGGAAAGAGCAATAGAAAGATTAGGAAGAGGAATAGAGATATCGTTAATAGGTAGTAAGGGAGTATATATTTTGTTAGGTCTTTGTTTTTGCAGATGATATATTTTTGTGTGCAGAAAGAAGAGAATATATGGAAGTTATGCTGAGGACATGTGCAAGGGTGGGTAAAGAGATGGGGATTAAATTTAGTGAAGAAAAATCAAATATACTGGGGAAAGAGAAGATGTAGAATTTTTATTGGGAGATATTAAGTTAAGTGTGATGAATAGATATAGTTATTTGGGAATTATTTTAAGTAATCAGAAAAATTATTTGGATGAATGGGAGAAAAAATTGATAAATGAAGCAAAGAAAAGAAAGGGTTTGATAAAGAAATTAACAGTGTTTTCATATAATAAATATGATGTAGTTAGAATTATATGGAAAGGAGTTGCAGTAGCAGGGTTAACATATGATAATGATGCATTATATGTTAGTAAAGAGGTATTAAATTATTTAGAAAAAGTTCAAAGGGAATTAGGAAGACATGAATTGGATGCAGATGTATGGACAGCAAGGGAGGCAATTCAAGACAAAATGGGATGGTCAAGTTTTCATATGAGAGATGCAAAAAGTAAAATAAAAATGTTTGGTAGATTGCAGTTTATGGATAATAAAAAAATTGCCAAAATAGTATTTAATTGGGTTATGTGTAAAGGGCAGGTAACAAGATGGGTGATAAAGGTAATGCGGTATGCAAAAGATTTGGATAAAGAATTTATATCAGTATATTTGTACAAAAGATGGGGTGATTGTGTTAAGAGGATTGTTTGTAGTAGTAAGGAATGGGATAAAAGAATGGATTTATTAATAAATAATATGGAGTTAGAGAGATGGAGAACTAGTATGGAGAGTAAAAAGAGTTTAAATATATATAGAAATAAACAGAATATTAGGTGTGAGTTAATATATGATAATAGTAAGGAAAGTAGTTTATTATTTAAGGCTCAAACAGAATCTTTAGCTACAAGAGAATATACATGTAAATGAAAAAAAATGGGTGATTTATTTTGTAAATTACGTAAGGAAGTAATAGAAAATATCAGGCATTTGTTAATTGAATGTAAATGCTTGAAAACAGAAAGGGTGCATATAATGAAGTTATGGAAGAATAAATATGAAAAAAGTGATTATACAGAAAGTGAATTATTGGTTTTTATGCTGGATTTGGGAAAAAATAAAGGGGATTTAGATATAAAGGTTATAGAGTTGACAAAGATTATGTTGTGGAAATGGGATGGAGCAGAATATGGGAAAATTTAGAGTGGGGAATGGAAAATAAAGTGGCTAACAGGTTTATCTGGGCATAATTGCTGATATATTCTTGACTTTGTTGAAGGAGAAGCCACAATACATCACATCACATAACCTTTCAAATGACCATAGCGTTAAAAATGATAGAGTTCAAGCGACTTGAAGCAGCTACAAGTCAGCTCGTAAGGCCTCCTAAAATGTTGAATTTGTACATGTCTTTATGCATTGAAAAACTCTAAAGTCCATTTGAGAACTTTTATTTAAATAATAATAATTTTAAATAAATATATATATATATATATAGTAATGATATTTAAATAGTGTCACATTGTGTAAAAATATATACAACATATGAAGCTAACATTCTATGTGTATATAATGATGTTGATTATGTATCCATCCTGATTTTATAGTGGATTAAAAAATGTATTACTATATTTAATTAAATTGAAGGAATAATAAATAACTCAATTAGTTGTGATAATGTCACATAATCAGCTTTGCTTTTGATGTACCAAACCTATCATAGTAAAATTAAATGGTTTAAAACTACTATTCAAATTATACACACATTTTTAGAAAAAAAAACAACTAAGCTGCTGTTTAATCTCTGGACAAAGAAACTAATCAGTACCTCATCAGTAATTATCATAGACCAGGTATAAAAACATAAACTGTCTTAGCTTATGAATACAATATCATTATGTTATTATCATCACAGTGTCAACAATTACATATACAGAAGTATTATTAAATAAATAATAAGGGGTTAAGACCATATTTTAATAACAAAATATTCAATTGTAAAATTACACAAAATAATGCTTTATATATTATATTATTAGTAATAGTAGTAGTAGTAATAATAATAATAATACACATAAAATTTATAATTATATTTGTCAGAATATGAACATACATATTTTAATGGGATTTACACATGAATAAATTTGAAGTTGCCATATTTGGATTGCAATATGTATGGAATCTACTCTTTATCAAATGAATCATAGATTGATGATGTACATATCATAGGGAATTACCAGTTTATAAAGTCATTGCTGGTTATGTTTGTCCATCACAATAATTTTTCCTACCAATGATATATATTCTCTTTATACCATCCAATATCTATTGAAAATATGGCCTATAAGACATTAGCTCACTGGAACATTTATTTGTTTATAGTTGGCACATTATCCAAGCCCCTCATATTGCCATTAAAAACTCAGGTTTGAACCTATATCCAATTAGTAGTAATCCAATCAGCATCAAATTATAGCTTCTTAACACAAAACAAACATGATATTACACTATTTAGTTGAACCTTCCAATAAAATTGGTGAAATGCACAAATATGAAATGAATAGAAGCTAAAAGTTAAAATTCAATAATGATTTTATTTATGAAGTAGCAAGAATATAATGTATTGATACATTCTCTCAGATAATAGATTCTGCCCAAAAATGAAGAGAATGACTAGCAGTAAATTATATAAAACTATCTTTGCTAGGTAATGGGTTTTTTTAACAACTTCAAAACCTCCTATGCATTAATTTAAATTTACAATGTTGCATTTATTTCATATGCCTGATCAATGTTTCAATAATACAAAAAAATAAAATAATTTCACAATCAATTAAAATATATAATATATAAAAAAACATCACTACTCTGAAAAAATAAACGTAATATATTTCAGAATAACTGGATTAAGATTAAATTCTAACAAAAGATAATTAACTCAGAATTAGTTTATGATATTAATAAAATCGTCTGTGACTTATATTTGCAAATAAAAACAGTTTTACTTTTTATTCTGCTTATTGATAAATGATTCAGTCTGTTTATTTTTAGTTTCTTAATAAACTAAAAAAAAACATATATATAATAGTTTTTTGGTTAAACTGTTTGTTAGTTTTGACTAATTCCCAATGTTTCAATGAAATAGCATCTACCATTCTTAAGGTTAACTTTTCAAAAAAAAAAGTTACATTTCAAATGATAACAAGATTAAGGGTGAGGTAAAGAATGATATTGAGCATCAAGTAGTTGAGTATTCAGAATAGGTAAATTAACAAAATGTTTATTTTCTTCAATTTCACCATTAATTGATTTCAAGTTTATATTAGAAGAAAGAGATAAAATAAGTCGTGTCCATAAGGCTGGAAAATGTTGTCCTTCATCAGCTATTTATATATATATATATATATATATAAATAATATCATTATATATATATATATTATAATTGAAATAATAAATTTAATGGTTTACAAACTATTATAAACAATCCTTAAATCTGCAGAAGTACTTTCGTTTAATTTCTTAAACCTGCCTCAACTGCCATTAAATTAAAAAAAAACAAAGTGGAAGCAAACGTCATCAATTCAAATCCCACGAATCTTGTATTTTAATGTTAGCAGCTTGTCGATTTATTAAATGCATTTTATTCCTGTTTATAAAAATTGCCTCTTTAATTTTGCTTTTATTATGGTTTCTCTCTTCATGAAGAATTTTCACATTTTCAAAATCAAATTTAAATTTATATTTACATGTTTTTTCATGATCAAAAAAAAAACTGAAGGAGACATTAAATCACCATTATTTTTACTTTTTACATGTTTATATTCTGCTTGACAGGTATGACATCCTGTCAAGCAGAAAAGTAATGTCATATATCAATTTTTTGTGATTGTATGCTATCATATATAGGTAAATCTATGCAGTATTGAAAAGAGATTGAGGGAGCATGAATTGTTATATAAGCATGTAAAAAGTAAAAATAATGGTGATTTAATGTCTCCTTCAGTTTTCTTTCATCATGAAAAAACATGTAAATATAAATTTAAATTTGATTTTGAAAATGTGAAAATTCTTCATGAAGAGAGAAACCATAATAAAAGAAAAATTAAAGAGGCAATTTTTATAAACAGGAATAAAATGCATTTATTAAATCGACAAGCTGCCAACATTAAAATACGGATTCGTGTGATTTGAATTGATGACATTTGCTTCCGCTTTTTTTTTTTAATTTAATAGCAGTTGAGGCAGGTTTAAGAAATTAACCAAAAGTACTTTTGCAGATTTAAGGATTGTTTATAATAGTTTGTAAACTGTTAAATTTATTATTTCAATTATAATTACAATTTTGTTTTTAATTAACGGACATTTTATTTATTTTATATATATATTAATACTCCTGAATTTGTCCTTTAATAATTACTTTATTTCATTTTTGTCAAATAGAATAGTTTCAAATAGTTTTATTCACTTCGCTAGAAAATGCAAAATTAGTTAATTAATCTTCATATTTGACTATCAAGACAAATCAGTCTAATACTGCTTGTTTTGTTTGCTTAGTTGGCTGGTTTTGCTAGGTATATTTTTCTCTTCTTTCTTTAAATATGGTAGATAGATAAAATCTCTGGAGGAAGGTGACAATACTAACAAGATAAACATGAATTTTCAAAATGTTCATGATAGAGCTTGTTTTTCAAGCTTGATCTGGGTATGGTCACTTTAGTTTTTATGGAGTGGCATTCTAGGGCGAAAGATAATCCATTGGAAGTTGAGTTGATTTATACTGATGATGCTTGAACTACAAGCATATGTAACAATTATCTATCTTTTTGATAATAATAATAATAATAATAATAATAATAATAATAATAATAATAATAATAATAATAATAATAATAATAATAATAATAATAATAATAATAATAATAATAATAATAATAATAATAATAATAATAATAATAATAATAATAATATCATCATCAATATTTTTCTATTTTTGCAATTATAATTGTAAGATGCACATCACAAAGGAGGCTGCAGGAGAGATATGCTGTCTGATGATGACTTACCTAATTACTACAGTAGACAGTTTTAGCTTCAATCTCTCCACTAGAAAAATATATTCTATATCTAATTCCCTTTTATAAACACTTTTTGTATTTATCAATAAATATCAATTAATACATTGTTCACACCTATGGCCAATCCACTTCCAAACCTACTTTATCTATTACAACAAATCCCTATGGTATGTTTATTGCTAAACAACAAACTAAAAAAATAGAATAGATAGAAAAGAGAAAAATATTTCTTTTCAAATGTGAAAATTTGTTTGAAACAAAACCACATGAAATTTTAAAACTTATCGGCTTTTTTATTTAATTAATAAATTTAACATGTCTGATTCATTTCAAGTCCATTTTATTTCCTTTTTTATGTAATTATGACTGATAATTAATTAATAAAAGTTTTTTAATAATAACACATAAAATATTTATTTGAGAGTGCATTACAATAAATTTTACTAGCTGCTTTCATTTTACTATTGAATTTAACTACACAATGCTACATTGCCCCTGACCAACATGGGGATTAGAACTGAGTTGTCTTACTGTTGAGGAAGGCTGTTTGCTTTGACCAATTTTATTTCAATGTTACATTTAACAATACATTAAACATTAATTTTCTCATGCTAAATTGTTTTCTCATTATTATTTATATTTCCCAGCCATATGAGCTAGTATTATGCAGCTCTGGGCTATCATAATGTTTATTACAATTTTTTGTTATTATTGGTTTTTCTTGATTTGCTTCCAACAATCAAAATATATTAATACTGTCTCCAACACCATGATGGATTTTAAAAATTCAAATATAGACCATAAGCAATTCTGCAAAAGAATACCAGGAGAACTATCTCACTTTACGCATAATATACAATCTGTGAGTTATAAGAAAATTACATTTTTGTCATATGTCAGCCTTACTCAAAGGAACTTTATCAGCTATAATATATATTGTGTGCATGCATGTATAAAAGAATTTTAATCAAAAAATAAATATCCAGGTCAAAACTGTGTTCAGTTTTCTCTTTATTGTAACTTTTTATTATTAAAAATATATAAATCATTAAATTAATTTTATTTCAGCTTGTAATGGAAAAAAAAAACATATTGTTTTAATACACAATTTTGATATATTGTTTAAAATATAACTGAACACAAATGTTAATACATATAATTTATAAAGAAAAATTATTTAAAAACATAAATTAAAATGCGTATATAAATTAGATAAATAAAGCTTTGAAATTCTTGTTTTATCTAGGAGTTTGAAATCAGTATGTATGTTTAATATTTAAAGTGTAGTATAAGTTTTATTAACTGAAAAGAGACCCTTTGATTCCTCTTGGAGGCCTTAGAATTGAACTTGGAGAGACCTTCATCCTGCAGTGGATTAATAATGTTGATGATGATGAAGATGATAAGTTTTTCATTGCATGGAAATTTACTAACATTGTCTTAGAATGAAATTGATAAAGTTCATGATAAATTTTAATTCCACTGATTTCTTTATCCTGCAAATTATGTAAATTCATGCAATAATATTTAGCCAATATAATAAGTGAAACACAGGCTTAATATATACCATATGTCTATATATGTAATATAGGGTATATGAGCACAGACTTTCACATGACCCACCACTCTCCACTCTATCTAATAACACTGATACACTCAAGCACATATATGCTGAAAAGATAAATAATCACCAATATACGTATTTCATGCTAAACCAGCAATCATCAGTTGGTCCAGATTATCATCTCCCACACATATATACCATAAGTGCTCAGATATTTATTAAGATAGACAATCTTCATACTTTAATGGACTGGCTCCAATCTACTACACACTCCAACTCTTCAACCATCCATCCAATTGAAAATCTGATGATGAAATGCTCGAAGGCCACCCTAAGGCCGAGATTCTTGTCACACCCATGTTGACCCAAGGTCAATCTGAACCCCACATGTACAGGACATAATCCATTAAATACATATGCAAGAATGGGCAGACATCTTTACAATGTAATAAGTGAAACACAGGCTTAATATATACCATGTGTCTATATATGTAATATAGGGTATATTTAGCCAATATGGAAATGATAAATCTTTACATTAATTTTAAACATTTTTATCTAGTAGACTATGTTTAAAATAAATTCTATTCAGCATTTAATAATTGTAGTTCTTTGATTTCTTATAAAGAATAATCAATAAATAATTCAATTTTTTTAATCTAATTTAGCATTGCATTGTGGGTAGTAAAGATATTAATTGACTCTTTCAAATACCATGCTAAAGTAGAATCTTTTTAACTTTTTGTCTATACTTCTCGAATGCCCCATACTCAAGTAGAATCTTTAAAACTTGCCCTCTAACTACTACTGCAAATAATAATGGATACTATACTCTAAATTTTCAGTCTTATAGTGTATTTTATTAGAAAACAATTTTCAAAAACCAAAAATTAAGATAAATGACTAAATGTCAAAAAAAAAAAAAAACAAATCTTCAGAAATGCTATTATTTTGAAATAAGCAAAATACAATTAAATGCTTCAAAATAGATTTTAATTAAAATAAAGGTGTTCTTAATATTAAAAAATTAATTGGTGCATTTAAAAGAAAAATCAAAAGAAAAAAAATTCATTTCTTTCTTTATACAAACCAAAAAAAAAAATATTAAAATTTATACAATCTAATAAAGTATTTTACAAGGAGTTATGATAGATTTGTTGAGTGCATGCTTTTCAATACTAAAAATCACAAACCTGCTGCAAGACAACTTTTTACTTATAAGGTCCTTACAACAGATTGAAGATTTTTTGTGTTAATAAGCAAGGACTGCTTTCATGTCATTTATGTTTAATACTATGTAAATTTTACAAGCTCAGTGTTTTAAATTGGAACTATATAGATGGTAATCAAACCTCCACACCAGTGTCATTAAACAAGATCTTAAAACTGTAAGAATACTCTCACCAACCACAAGATAAAGTCTTTAAGGAAATAACAGTGGCCATCTTATTTCCAAACTCAAATGGTAATTTATGAGCCAACCTTAAGTGTCTAGAAGTGAGAGTGTGAACATATAAATCATTCATTTTAAGTCTAATAAGTATATTAAATTAAGAAATGGATTTAAAGTGAATGATTTATATGTCCATGTGCTCACTTCTAGACACTTTAGATTGGCTTATAAAATACCATTTGAATTCATAAATAAGATGACCACTTTTACTTCCTTAAAGAATTTATCTTATGAATAGTGTGAGAGTATCATTGCAGTTTTAACATCTTGTTTAATGGCACTGGTGTGGAGGTAGTGATTTATATTCGTAAATCAATCTGGCTTTAAGCAAAATCAGTTTTATATACATCTAACTTTATACAAAGTAATACATTTAAATTATTTAATACTATTTAATTTTATTATGAGTTATGACATGAGAGCATTGCAATAATTATAAATAAAAGTGGGAAGATGCAAACTTTATTTACAATTCTTAAAATATTCATTGTTCAATCACTATATTAAATAAAAAAATGGTCATGTTCTCTATAGAATGCATATAATTCAGGATTACTGATTTTATTAGTTCTCTAAAGTGATGCTAATCATCTATAAATACAACAATTTTTCTTATATTAATACTATTAGAATTGAACAATGCAATAATCTCTTTATTACTAAATAATAATATAATAAAAAACAGTCACTCATAAATAAGTATGGTCATTTCAGCTCCAAAAAAAAAAGAAAAAGAAAGGAGGCAGAAAATTCAAGGCATTTGAAATTAAAACGTTTTTAAAAAAGGGTGTTTACTTGCTCCAATATTGCTTTCAATTTTTATGACAGTAATCTTTAGAATTGTTTATAGATTGCTTAATCAAACAGGAAACGAGATACATTACAGGTTTGATGATAGAATTTTCAATTACAAATGATTAAAAGCAAAAACAAGAACTTCTTGGATTCTGGATTTAGAGTATGCTGATGTCTGTAATATATTTGGTGGTTCAAAGACTATTTATAGAATATTTATTACATTTTTAATGCAACATAAGACTTTTGTTATTAATTGATGTTCCAAAAACTCAAATTCTTTATCAAACAGTAACAGAAAAAAATTATCAGTAACTTTTAGTTTGGTCAATTATCAACTTGAGAATATCAATCAGTTTAAATATCTTGGTAGTTTTTTTTTAAGTAAAACGTGGCAGTTTAAATAAATACCTTGGTAGTTTTTTTAAGTAAAAGGTGAACACCGTCTCCATAACAGAGTACTTTATCACAAAGAAATGATTACTACAACTAAGCTATATAGAGAACTGCTATTTTATTTAATTCATCATACAGAAGTGAAATGTGAGTACAATATAGAGACAATAAAAAAGTTTTATATAAAGATTACAAAATTTTAAAAATACAATGGCAAGATTATAAAACCAATCACTATGTTCTTCAGCTTCCTGGATCTCATACTACAGAGCCCTCTATTGTAAAATCACACTTCCATTGGAATAAACATGTAAAATGATTAAATAATGCAAGATTTATTAAATGGGTGTTTTAAAGTGAACTTGGGCATGATTTTTGTGGTCAAGTGGAATCAGTCTATTTCAATATCGCTAAACACTAAATAAGATGGATCCAACTTTGTTTTGTATATTTCTATATGCTGTTGTTTTTAATTACATATTTAGAATTTTATCTTAATTTTCAAGATTTAATTATTATAATGTTTTAAATAATTCTGCATTATTTGGTATTTAATCATGTTAAATAAACTCATTTATAGAAGGACATTCAATTGATTTTTGTTACTTTAATATCAAATCAGGGAATTTCACATTATTAGTACAAGAAAAAAGAATGCTATAATGGATAGACAATTGAGAATGTTTTAGGTATCCAATAAATAATATTCTGTATGAAATGAATATTTCAAAGTTATTGGTCAGTCTTTTATGTAATACAATTATCAAACAATGAATGTTCCAACTATTGTGATTAGAGCTTACATTTATCAAGTTTGTTTACATATATTTCTGTGTTAATCAATTATTTATTTATGTATATATATATTGAAATGTTTTTTCTAGTCCTAGATTAGTTTAATTATAGGTTCATTGTAGGCCATTATATACAAATATATGTGCTTGTAGATGATGATGGTGCTAATAATAATAAGAAGAACATAAAAGAGTAGATGAATTTGATTAACAACAAGAGAAACTTAGGTATTTAAATTAATACCAATATTTATAAAATTCATCATCACCATGATTTTTTTCAATCATCATTGATTAATTACAGGATAGAAGTATCTTCAAGTTTAGTTCAGTTTCTCCAATCTCAAGCTTCACTTATCCGCATCTCACTATCAAACTTGCTTATTCCATGAATTCAACTCATATATGATCTCTTTCTAGTTCTTTTACAATCTCTTAAAATTTGGTTTAAGATTGTAACTGTGCATCTATTATCATCTCTTCTAATAATGTATCCAGCCCATCTTCAGTCTTTTAATTCTTTCAGTGTAGTTAGTAATACCTATTTGTTCTCTTATCAATGTATTTCATTTTTGATCTCTTCTTGTTACTCATATCACACATCTTTCCTTACTTTGTTGAATGGTCTGAAGTGTCCAAGTCTAATACATTTATAAATAGGATCATCAAGCTAAACATTTAACAATATAAAAAAATTAATATTAAATATACAAATCTTATGCAGATTATATAATAAATCTTAATAATTGAAATATAATACATTAGCAAGAATAAATGTCGTTATTATAAAATAAAATAAAAAGTATGTGATTTGTAATTTAAAGTGTAACAATTAATTGCAGTTCAAAATTATTAAACAGTAATACCAAATATATATGAAAATTATTTTAAAGATAAAATTTCATGAAGTTTTTCCCACAACATGATCTATAATTAATATTCTAATTGAAATTTTTTTAAAAAAGAAGTATTTTAGCTGGAAAATAGTGATATAAGTTAAGCTCTGCACTCTATCTCATAACACTGATACACTTGAACACGTATATGTCGAAAAGATAAATAATCACCAATAGATGTATTTCATGCTAAACCAGCAATCATCAGTTGGTCAAGATTACTCAGATATATATTAAGATAGCCAATCATCATACTCTAATGGACAGGCTTCAATCTACTCCACACTCCAACTCTTCAACCATCCATCCAATTGAAAATCTGATGATGGAATATTTAAAGGCCTCCCTGAGGCCGATATTCTTGTCACACTCATGTTGACCTAAGGTCAATCTGACCCCTCATGTACAGGACATAATCCATTTAATAGATATACAAGGAATGGGCAGACATCTCTACAATGTAATATATATCTGAGCACTTATAGCATATATGTGTAGAGATGGTAATCTGGACCAACTGATGATTGCTGGCTTAGCATGAAATATGTATATTGGTGATTATTTATCTTTTCAACATATATGTGTTCAAGTGTATCAGTGTTATGAAGGGTGGGTCATGTGAAAGTCTGTGCTCATATACCCTATATATTAATTGCCATGTCATAAAATATCCCAGTATTTAATAAAGGCCATTATGCTGAATTAAAAGCTATGAAAATCATCAGGATCAGCACTCAAGATTATTTTTTCAAATTCATTTATATTAAATAAAAAGTGCCAAAGCAAAATCTTATCAAAATCTCCAGAGAATTCCAAAAATAAATTTTTATTTAATTACTATATTTATTGCAACTATCAGAGAACTGTTACTCAAAAAAATATACCCTTTCCCTTATACTAATAATTTTAATTGCACATATATAATGTTTACTGCTGATTAAATATGTAACGTTTATAAATATAATAAATATTTCATGAAACAATCGCATCTGAAATTGTTACTAGGATAAGTCAGACAGAATAGAGCAGCATTGATGTACGAAAGATTAATAAACATATTTGCAATTTTATTTTTAAATGGTTATTTAGAATTTGCTTGCAAATTTATCCAAGTAATGTATTCAGATGTGATTGTTCAATTAAATATTTACCTTCCCTTATGTCCATCTTGCCAAACTGACATGGAAAACTGTTTACAAGTAGATGGAGAACTTTCTTAAGTATTTTTGAAATTAAAATCAATATATATATATAATCAATAATAGATACAAACATTTAATTTTTTGTTTAAACTTTATTTATTTATTTTGTTTACATTGATATGTCCACCATGTTTCTAGATGTTATTTGTCATGATCAAAAGTTATCAGTAATGAAAAAAAGCATGTTTTGAGTAACATAAAAATTTTTTATTGTAATCTAAAATTATAAATATTCATTGTAAATTGACATTTATCAACTAAATAAAGAAATAATATTTAAAAAAGGCATATTGAATAATTGCTCTGGAGTTCATAAGAAGTTTGAGTGCCAGAATCGATCCTGGGACATTGTGATCCCAAGTGGGACTACACCAAACCACATAGTGTAAAAATAATATTAAGGACAGACATGCTAAAATTTAAATAGTAATGAAGTAAGATAAATAAAATGTTTGTTTCCAAATAGCTATACAAAATGGAGTACATACATTTGTGCTTGGAATAACGTATGTTTCAAAGCAAAACATTATTGAGCAATGAACAAAATTACATCAATAAGATACAAATAATATGGTCAGCATTGACTTTCAATTCAAATGTGTACATAGGTATGCAAGGTTATAGATCGATTATCTTTCAAAAAAACCCAACATTTTATTTACACCCCAATAACAAGGATGAATGAATAAGTTCTCAAAAATAACAATGTATACAATTGGGCGGTGACTCAATGCAATCCACCACCTTACACAATAAATTAGGTGTTACAGGTATATTAACCTTGATTAAAGGACAGTCAATTCAAGGCAAAATCTATGCGAGAGAAACAACTCTCAACTTGACTGACAGGTCTCCAAACTCTCCCCTCTGATCCCATCCATGCCCAGACCATCCAGAACTCCACTTACTGAGAACCCAGATCCTGAACACCAACTGAGTCATAGAGGGCTGTGAGAACCATGCCTGGTCATCCCCTCCTAGGTGTGGTAATGATTGCCATTCACCCCTGCAGATTAATGAACCTCTCATAACCATCACCTCCACTCCAGAGACTGAGAATTCAGGCAAAAACCTATGATTGCCAAGTCAACATTTCCAAATGGGCAGGAACCAACTTGTTTTGCTTGGCCAAAAATGTACTGTTAACCAAGGAAACATGAAAACAAAAAAAAGGAAAAAGAACACCAGTCAATACTGTTCACTAAAAGTTCATCATGGGGGTGCAGCAGCCCAACAAGGCCAAACCAGTGCAGGAATAGTGACTCTCAACCCATCTGGTAGGTCCAGACATCCCTTTCTTGGGTATGGCAATGATCACACCTGTTCCCACACATAACCAGGCCCCCCATAACCACCACCTGCTGAGGAAGATGAGTCGGATGGAGACCCATGCTCTCAATGCAACAATGCTAGTATGGATCAGTCCAAGTAGACCGGGACCACATTCAGTCTACCTGCCCATCTAGACTGAGGACTACACTGCATTACATGGGTAATCAATTATATTAAGTCACTAAAGTATGATCCACCTATGCAGGGACCACATTCTGTCACCTGCACCAGTGGGCCATAGAAGCTACAATGATACATTGACATTCTACAACTGGGCTGTGGATCAAAGCAATACAAACACCTTATACAATAAATTAGGTATTACAGATATCTAAAAAAAATTACATTCCTAATACAAACATCAAGAAAAAACACCAAAAAAAAAGGAAAAAAGAAAGGACATGAATGATAATTAGCCACTTCAGTGTTTCTGTCTAGACCCATAACATCCTATAAATCCATTTTTATCTCTTAGTTTTTATTTTTTGTGGCGTCCCAATCACGTCCCAATCGCACCAGGAGTGACCCAATAACTTTTGATCTAATCATTATAAATTTCTAATTTTTATGCAGGGAGGTAGCTTAAATCAGAATCCATAATGTTTAATCCTTAATTTGAGATTGAATTAATATTTAAAATAATTTTCTTTCCTGCAAAGTTTTGCCGCATTCGGCCACTTCTGGTTCGACACCACGATATCGTTACTTTTTCTTTATGAATAATTTAATCTTTGAAAAAACCTTTTTCCATGGTTTTTGACTAATCTTTGCATCTGGCATGTTTCTTCAGCTGTTTTCTGTCCTCCCTGACTGGTTTGTAATTGTTGAAAGCAATTTTATTTTTTGATATCAGGAGTTAAGTTTGAATTCTCATGAATATCATCATTGAGCATTTTTTCTTCACTTTTATTTTCATGGGTATTAATTTTCTAATTGTTTTAAATCAGTTTCATCATCAAAATTTGGATTTTTGTTATTATTTCCTATTTTGAGTTATTAGGTTACATTTTAAATTTGTTTTCTTGGTTTTAATTTTGTTTTAATGATTCTAGTAATTACTTATATTAGCTTTTGCTTGATTAATGGTGGCCATTTGCATAAAACAAAATGATTGATACATTGAGTTATTTTGACTTAAAACCGATTTAAAATTTCTTGAAAATGTGCAAAAGGTTAAAACAAGTAATAATTTATGTTTTATCATGCATCTTCTTACCAACTTCCATCTTGAATATGTGAATCCTTCCATCCTTGTGGAGCCAGTGAACAGTGAACTGCTCCTGTTAGCAACAGGAAATGGACTTGGAATAAAGTATGTTAACTAAATTTGTCAATGAGAATTATTCCAATTATTAATCATTTGTAAAATAATTTAAACCCATAAGCCAATGTTTGAGAACAAAGATATTAAGTAAAGCTAGTATGTAATAACAATGCTGTCAAAGTTTTCAAATTTGTTTGGAAAGAATATTATCATCTCATATATGTTGATAAAACAAATAAATTGCATTGAAATAATTTCACTAAAAATAGATTTGTTTATACACATACAATTTTGTCTTTATAAAATAGATGGTCTATATGGTACACAGCATAAAGAATATTATTGAAACTTACAAATATAAAATTTTTTAATATATTTATAGTAGAGATTTAAGTATTTTTGGTAAAAAGTCCACACTGTGTCTGTTGTCTGAATATATATTTGTTTATCCATACTTCTTTACTGGAATGCCGTCTGAATTTTTTTTATTCAGAAGATGCTACAGTATATAGTTGTCTGTAATGCTGTCAAATTCACATGTCAAATATAACAAGTAATGACAATCTTTTATGCCAGGTACATTTCTTACATTTATTTATAGAATATTAAAATGTTTTTTTAATTTACATTAAATCTTTAAAAAAAATTGTTAAAGCAAACAATTAAAAAAAACTATTATAAAAATGGCAACCATTCAGGCCAAATACATTTTTGGTTTTTGATATAATTTTGAGAAGAATAAGTTTTGCCAAATATTTGTGAATGTTTAATTAATGGTTTCTGAAGTCCATTTAAAAAATAGGCAGCAAAATTATTACTTCAGTCAACATGTGTGTGATGATAGAATAACATGAGTTAACCAAATTAAATGTTGTTATATTCTTTCTCATCATTAGATGTACAATATAAGCCAATGCTATTACATTCACAGATTATATATTGTGATAATCACATATGCTTTTTTTCTAGACATAATTTAGACTTATAGTTATCCAATATCATACCCAGAAAACACTACTTAATCATTACCTTTTATAAATAACCTGAATCATGAAAGCAGATTTGTTTAAGGCTTTGTAGTTGCATTTTCTTATAGTTAGTCATATAGTTTAATTAAAACAGGCAAAACTCTCCATACAGTAGTGCCATCATGTGACATATAGTTTAATATTTTGTTATATTTTTGATAACATTGCTATTTTCAATTCACATTACCTGGAGTGGGTTCATTGATTTAAATAGTCTATAAATTCTTCAAACTATATTTTATTGAAAAAATGATCAGTGGCCTTGATCCCAATATATATATATATATATATATATATATATATATATATATATATATATATATATATATATATATATATATATATATATATATATAGAACCCAAGAAGAGTATTAAAACATATGAGAGCAATATAGAATTGGGCTAAATGAAACTCTCATCATCATGATCAAAAATAACATTACAATCTGATCACTGTGATTTTTCAAGATCCACTTAATATGTAGTGGCAACTATAGAGTGATGATGAAGTACTTTAATTGGAGAGAGTAAAACATTGTTTCAATTTATTAATAATAATATTAATATTAGTTTTGTATGCAGATACATAAAAATATATTGTGCACAGTTGAAGCATTTGCTTAAAAATATGACTTGGGATCGAATCTGTGAATCTATTATATTACAGACTGAAGCTTAGCTTGATGGAACCATAGAATAATCATATATCCCTCTTCCAGTGTGATGATTTCCTTCCACTTTCATAATTTCTATATCTATAAAAAATAGTGAGATAGAAAATGTACAGTTTTTATTATTATAAGCTTATATTCTTGACTATCTGGACCAACTGATGATTGCTAGTTTAGCATGAAATACGTTTATTGGTGATTATTTATCTTTTCGACATATGTGTTCAAATGTATCAGTGTTACGTGATGGAGTGGAGAGGGCTGGGTCATGTGAAAGTCTGTGCTCATATACCCTATATATTACTTTATAGACACCGGTATATAATAAGCCTGTGTTTCCGTTAATACATACATCGATAAAAATTCTTATTAAATAATTTTCCAATGTATAACTACTGCATTACATTATTTTATTTAGTAATAATAATATTTGTATTAGGGGTAGTGGCTTGGAAAAGTTCCCTATATTATATGTATAAAATGATAGTAATCATTAGTATTTAAATTTAGATTTTTTTCTTAGTAAATATTTTTTCGATTTTTTTCTTAATGTAAATTAGTAGTGTCTTAATGTATTCGTCTGAAAAGTTTCAAACTGGATTTTTAATATGTATGTAAATAACCGCATTTGTGTTGTGTACATGTTTATCCAATCTTGTTTTAAAAGTTATTAACAATCTCCATGTAATCAATCTTAATTTTTTTTTTTTTTTTGCATAATAAGAAATTTGCATTTAATTTCCAAATGACATTTATTTTTTTATTACAGTCAATATTCAAATATTTATCCACTATCAAAATTGTTTATATTACTTTAAGAGTATAATTTAATAATTTTAATGATATTCATCTTATTATAATGTAGTAACATTTTACACTTGATTTTACCGAGTTTTACTTTTATTATTTATAAAGTTTTTTTTTTTTTTCGTAATTAACTTTTCATTTTTTCATTCTGCACAAGAGTCACTCAAATAATGAATAACTTCTATTGCCGCAAAATAATGTCTCCCTTTCTCAAAACATTGTTTTAACGCATTAATTTCTAATAAGATTTAAATATCTTTGCAAATTGCATTATATTTGAAAATGTTTGGATTATTTACCATGTGTATAAAAAATCATCACTGTCCATATTTTTATAGCTTTAAATTACAAAATAACAAAGTAACAATACTCTCTATGGTCCTTATGTTATAATAGTTTCACTGTTGCTAATTCTGTTTTGTTTATTTTTGTCATCTTCATTTTATAATTGTATAAACATTATAGATATAATGGATACCTTACAGGTTTGAATATATTACTACCACTATTACTTATTATTGTTGTTATTTCTGATGATATTATTGCTGTTGCTGCTCTCCTCCTTCTCCTCTTCTTTTTATTATTGTTATTATTATTAAAAAAATTATTTTAGACTAAAGTGTCATTGTTTGTTGGCATATGTATATGCTTACATTGTTTAACTTAGGAATATATATATTTTAATTTAGATGGTTACATATTTCGATGCGGGAAGGGTTAAATTTGCACATGGGTTGATGAGATAAGTAATTTAAAGGACCTTAGGATGTATATGTATACAGTACATTGGTATTTGTACATAAAGTTGAATAAAACTTTTATAATTCATTTTTAGTAATTCTTTCTGGGTATCTACTTGCTCTTGTTGTTTGGATTGTGTATTCTGTTCACTAAGTATTAGTTGCCTGGTTACCATTGAGGTTATTGGTATTTTTTAGCAGGGCCATTGTCAATTAGTTCAGTTGTTATATGCATGGTTCATGATTGGATGTGTTTAAATCTCAGTTGTATGGGTGTTGTTTTGACTATTGGTTTGGCATTAATCCAAATGGTAATGGATGGATGGTTGCTTTTGCTGCACTGACTTGTAATACCCCTTCATGAATGTATGTTTAGTTTTATGGGGTTGTGTACCTACAGTAGAGCATAATGCAAGTTTTTTTATTATTATTATTATTATTATTATTATTATTATTATTATTATTATTATTATTATTATTATTATTATTATTATTATTATTATTATTATTATTATTATTATTATTATTATTATTATTATTATTATTATTATTATTATTATTATTATTATTATTATTATTATTATTATTATTATTATTATTATTATTATTATTATTATTATTATTATTATTATTATTATTATTATTATTATTATTATTATTATTATTATTATTATTATTATTATTATTATTATTATTATTATTATTATTATTATTATTATTATTATTATTATTATTATTATTATTATTATTATTATTATTATTATTATTATTATTATTATTATTATTATTATTATGTTTCAAAGCAAAACTTTATTGAGTCTAAAAAGTTACAGAGTCATATATTGATTTTTTACAAATGAAAAACAAATTACAACTTTCAGTATATAAGTCTTTATCTTTTCTGCATCCTTTTTTTTTTTCTTCTTGTTTTTAAATTTGGTCTTCTATTTAGTTCAGTTTATGCTTGCATTTTTTTTTTTTTTTTAAAGTTGGAAAAAATGCTGATGTTGAAAATGTCATCATCTATCTTATTGGTCTTTATATTTCATAGACTGGATCTCTGTTTCAAGTGTGACCATGTGGCTGCAAATATATCTGGTTGAACTAGGATGCTGTCTCTTTTTCTTAACAGTTCTAGTTTTATTGAATATGTTGCTGGGTGGCGTCGAGGGTTATTGGCAAGTGCAAAAGTGCATCTGGTGCACCAGTAGGCATAAAGGCTGTATGTTGCTGCACGAATAGCAGGGTTATTGCCTTTTTTAAATGTATTTATTATTTCATCTATTGAAATGATAGCCTTTCTGTATGTGGTAAACATTGTGCGACGTATTGTTTCTAGGGCACTGCAGGAATGAAGAAAATGATCTTGTGTCTCTTCTTCTCTATGACATAGTCCGCACATGGGGTCTATATTGGTATAGAATCTACGAAATCTAAGGAAATGGGTTGTGGGTAGAGCATTGAGATTAAGCTTAAGTAGAAAATCGAATAATTTTGGTTACAATGATCATTTTCTGAATTGTTGCAGTAGTTGCCTGTTGTCTATTCCAAGAACTGATGGATGTAGATTGGGTGTCTGGTTGGGATGTAGTATATTGTAAATGTCCCAGTATGTATACTTGTTGTCATTATTGAGTGATATTTTGTTGTATATTGGCTTGAGGTCTTCAATCAGTGTGGATAGATATCCATATGAAGGGGGTGGTCTGTCTGTGGGTATTATACTGATTACACACTCCAGGTCTGGAAATCTTTTTATGGTTGCTGTTATTAGATTTACTGATTTCTGTGTGTAAAAAACATTGATTGTATGGAGTCCAAGTCCATTGATATGTGGTGGTCTGCTCAGATTTTTTAAAGAGATTGCCACTGTCTTTCTCTTCCATATTAGTTTGTTACAGATTGACGAGATTTTAGATATGAATGTTTTTGCAAATTTGATTATAGGTGTATAGTATGTAATTTTTGTAGTTATAAGTTGATTAAATAGTGCTACCTTTGCATATATTGACAGGTATGACTTTTCAAGTGAGGCTGTGATTTTTTCAGCATCTATTTTTAATTTATTTTGAATTTTTTGCCTCATTCCATTGGTTCCAAGGTAGAATGGGAAACCAAGGAAAGCAGATGGTTTACCATTAAACATCTCTGTACAGTGCTTGCCTGTGTATATTGACCATGCAGCAGTTTTATTTGTGTTAATTTTTAAATTAAAATTTGAGGTATAATTCTTGATTATCTCTTGTAATATGGGGAGGTTCTTTTTAGAGGGGAGGAAAACGGTTACATCGTCCATATAGGCTATGCATGATATATTTAAAGCAGTGTTTGGAATTTGAATGCCTTTTATTTTTTTCTGTATCTCTATTAATAGAGGATTTATATATATTGTAAAGAGCAAGGCACTTAGGGGGGATCCTTGTGGGATGGATTGACTCGGTCTGAAGGCTGGTGATTTTTTTCCATTCAATGTGATGTGAATTTCACGGCTGAGTAGCAGATTTGCTATTATATATAGTAGGGATGGAGGTGTTGTTGTTTTTTCCAGCACGTCTAATAATTTGGCTATAGGCACAGAGTCAAAAGCTGCCTCAATGTCTAGTTGAACTATAATTGGTGCATATTTCTTTCTTTTTTTTACTACTTCAATAATTGTTTTGTACATTAAGGCACCCTGGCCAATGGATGATCCTTTTTTGGCATATTGTGCTGATGATAACACAGGGAGTATGTGTTGTTCTATTTTTTCCTTTATCACTCTTTCAAGAATTTTTATTCCTAAAGGTCCCATTGAAATTGGTCGTAGATTAGATAAAGATGATATTGCTGTTGGTTTTTTGTTAAATGGAACCATTGCAATTGGGTATAGACTTTGTATGTTGTAAATTTTTTGGGATATGTAATTGGCTAGATCGCACAGGTATTTTGCTGTGAAGTGACTAAGATGTTTGAACACAAATTTGGGAATTCCTTATGGTCCTGGGTGACATGTGTTTGTTATTGTTGCAAGTTGAAATACAATGTCAGTTGTTGTTATTGGTGTGTCTGTTTCAGGGTCTCCAAATATGTCTTCATTTGGTATGTACACACTCTGTTTTTGCAGTTTTTTTTTAAAGTGTTGATATATTGGGTTTATCATGTTATGTCCAGCTGTTATTGAACCATCTATTTCAAGTGCCATAGGCACTCTGACTGTGGATGGGTATCCCAATGCCCACCGTATGTATGCTCTGGTCCAAGTATGTTGTTGTGTAAGGCATATTTTTTTCTTTTTTCTTGCTACATATTGCTTTAGTGTATTGCATGTATTGTTGTACATTTCTGTAAGTTTTTTAATTTGTGTTTGATTATCTGTAGTTGGTCTGGAAATGGTTATTCTTTTATGTAGTTCATCTGCCAATGCTAATAATCTGGTGGGGGTGTTGAGTTGCAGGTAATATGATTGATGTTGAAAGAAAGTATATTGGTGAATGCTATATACTTTTGTACTGGATCGAGTGACATGTTTTGAAGTTTTTGGAGCATTATATATGTTTCTGAATATAGGAATTCAGTTGTTTGTGCTGGAAGAAGTATTCGCATAGTCTTTTGGAGGGCTATTGTTGTATTCTGTATTTTTGTTAGGTCGAGGGTGATGAACTGAGCAGCATGATCTGAGATTATAGATGGACAGAGTTCAAGATTAAAATAATGATGTAACATTGGTGAGTAGAAACACAAATCAATAAGTGACTTATATCTATTGTTATTAAAAGATATTGAGTTTGATGGGAGAAAACCCTCAGCACTCATAAGTGGGATTATTATTTGATGGATCCATTTGGTGACAAAAGTTTGGTAGGTCATGTTGAAATCTCCCAGGAGTATTATGGGATTTGGTGTTGCTGTAAGCATTGAATTTATTGTTGCTATTATTCTGGAGATGATGATGGGGCCTGGTGGTATATATACAAATACTAGGTTAAGTGTGATATTTTTATGATGGAGTGTTAATATGATAAGATTAGAGTCAATATATATAATTTTAAAAGAATCAAAAGGGCAGTTGTGGGAAATAATTATGCCTGTGCCACCTGATGGTGATGATGATTGCCTTGAGCAGGCACAAAAACCTTGGCTGACTAAATATTTTGATGGATCAATTTGAGAGCTGCTGTATATTTTTGTTTCCAAAAGCCCAAGTATGTGTGGTTGTGTTGTATGTAACCATTTTTTGAGATCAAAAAGTTTTTTGGTGGCATTTAAGCCTCTAATGTTGAGAGATCCAATTTTTATCTTCATGTTTTAAATAATTTTTTAACAGGGTATTGATTTTTATTTTATTTTTAATACTAAATTTTTGTTTATATTGCAGTAGATGGATGCTGATATATATTTAAGACATTGTTGGGTTTATTATCAGTTTTTCTTTCATTTAATATTGCTTCAGACTCTATACAGGCAATTTGTGATGAAACCGAACAGGTGTCCATTTGTTGTTGGCTTACATCCATTTCTATTTCATCATTTTCTAAATTGTATATGTCTGATGAGTTGTGCTTTTGGTCTGTTTTTTTTGCCTTTTTGGATTCATGATTTTTACTTGGTCTGCCTGGCTTCCTTTTTCCCTCTGGTGTATTCTCTTGAATAGGTGGAAGAGGGGCTTCTATTGCATCCATTATGTTTGATGCAGTTTTGTTTATAATTGTAGTTTTTTTTATTATTGGTATCTTTATATTATCTGGATTTATATTTTCATTATATAACTGTGTGGATTTACTTTCTGTTTGTTGATTTTTACTTGGTACACATTTTGTTTTATTGAGATGCTGATCCTGTGATGTAATTGCTGTATTTTGTGTTGTGGTTTCTTGAGAATTATTTTCGTTTGAATCTTGGATTTCTGTGTTAGTTTTTGTGTTATTATTTTTTTGGTTGGTCTTTGGGATAGGCAATTCTGATCCATTATTATTTTTGTTTGTGGGTGTTTGAACCTGTTTTTTTCCGGTTTCTATTATTGGGTTGCCAATAGATGTAGTGTTATTATAAATTTTATTTTCATCACTGGGTTGTTCTGGGGAGAGGATTTTAGTTTGTTCACAGTGATTGCTTTTTGTGTTATCGCACTGAGTTGCTAGGTGTCCTCTCTGTCCACATCCAAAACAAAGTGGCTTTAGACCTCTTATGTGAAGAGAGAGTGTCGCTTCTTGATCTGTAATCTGTGTTGGAATCGTTGAGGCGTCTACGTTTTTATGTAGTTTTATTTTAAATTCAAAACGATTACTACATATCGGTATAGGTGTGTCTTTTAAATATATAGGCTGTAGGGCAATTACTTTTCCAAACGGGTTTATCATTTTTTGAAAATCTTGTATGTTGTATTTAAGATAAGTATTTTTAAGCACTCCAGTAATTATATTTTTCCGGTTTTCATCTATAATTACGAGTGCGTAATTATCAAGTGCTAAAATAGTGGATTGAAACCGTTCTTTTTGCTGCTGAGTATAAAAATCAATGGTTATATATCGAGAATTTGGATGGTCGGCGATACAAGAGATTGTTTCCCATAGTGCATTTTGTGTGATTGCTTCATATAATAAAGCTTTTGGGAAACGATATAATGAGCAGTGATTATCGGTTACTGCGAGTACTAACGAAGTTGGTGAAAAAAACCTGCGAAATGTTTCAAATAACGTCCGAGGCACTGTATTACTGAAACGGTCCGTCACATTTTCAAGCGTTTCTTTTGTCCAGATTGCGGCTGGGGGTTGATTTTCCTCTCGAGTGTTTAGATCAAGATTTTTAATATCATTTGTGTTTGTTCTATGGAAGCGCGGTATTTGAGTTGGTGCTGTAGTATTGCTTTTTACTTTTAAGTACTTTTGCATACGAAATAGGCGATGTTGAAACTAACGATGTTGTTAATTTTGTATTGGTGCTTAATTCGCTCACGCTTGACTGGGCAGTAGCCATGATTTATTCTGACTCAAGTCAGTATTTTTTTTAAAAAAGATATTAAAACACACCGATATTTTTCAAAAAACACTATTAATCTATTATATAATTCGATTTTTCCTGTATTATGTTTGTTTTTCTCATAACAAGTTGGAACAAAAGTAAAAAATAAATACTTACATCGGAGAACTTAACGATTGCTTCTTACCTCAGCAGAGATTTGCTGCGGGATATATTATTATTATTATTATTATTATTATTATTATTATTATTATTATTATTATTATTATTATTATTATTATTATTATTATTATTATTATTATTATTATTATTATTATTATTATTATTATTATTATTATTATTATTATTATTATTATTATTATTATTATTATTATTATTATTATTATTATTATTATTATTATTATTATTATTATTATTATTATTATTATTATTATTATTATTATTATTATTATTATTATTATTATTATTATTATTATTATTATTATTATTATTATTATTATTATTATTATTATTATTATTATTATTATTATTATTATTATTATTATTATTATTAAATACCAACAAGTAGATATCAATTTCTAGCTATCATATATACTGGCATTTTCCCAGAATAACCTATTGTGTTTGGGGTTTTGAGCTTTTTAGTTATTGTGATGTTTATTATTGTGATGATATAGTTCAATTTATTTTATTGCTTATCAATCTTTTGACATTTTAAAGCCTTTTAATCAAATTAGATCACATTACAATATGATCAAATTAAGCCTCTTTTGATCTACTTCTTTGTGTTTCAAATAAAAGATCACACTAGTTATATTAACTAGATGTAATTTATATATTGGACTATTTCCATCATCTAGTATTGAGTATTGAATGTCTTTAAAAAACTTTAATTTTATTTAAATTTTCAAAGTACATTCAACTGTTAGCATACAGGTTAGTATATACACAACATTTCAAGAGGTATTATTCTCCTCTCTTCTTCAGATGTTGCTGACCTGACCAGTGGCAGTACTAGCATGGGAATCAAACCTGGACTCTTAGATTCTTGAATATTAAATTTTAAGGTAACAATCTAATCAACTGAGCGATCCTATTGAAGGCAACAGTTAGTAGAAATTTCATATACTTATCTATGAGATTCCTCCTGATTTCTATTGAGTATTGCCTTTGGCATAATGGCTCAGTTAGTTAGAGCATTACCTTAAAATTTAATATTAAATAATGTATGAGTTAAGGTTTGATTCCCGTGCTAGTAGTCCTTGGTCATGCCAGCAACAGCTAAAGAAGAGAGGAAAATAATACCTTTTGAAACATTGTGCATATAATAACCTGTGTGCTATTATTAACAGTTCAATGTACTTTGAAAATTTAAATAAAGTTAAATTTTTCTAAAGACACTCAATACTAGATGATGGAAATAGTCCAATATATAAATACAACTAAAATACTATCATCACAAACCTTCAGGAAAACATTAGACTAACCAGATGCTTATTAATCTTTTTTTATTGTCCATATTTTCAAAAGACTTCAAGATTACCATGGTTTAACACAGGGGTGGAGGGTTAATCTGCCACTTTTTCATATATAGGTTCAGATGTGTTACACAACATTTGCACTTCTGTTCAGTGTTTGCATAAAACATATCAGTTTAGATAAATAAAATTTAGAATTTTTAATGACATAATAATATACTATACAAAAATAAAATATTATTTGTTTTAATAAGATTTCTCAGTCTGTTTTGCTTTCCCAATCTTTTAATGTTTGAGTTAAATCTGTTAATGAAAGTAGCAAACTGTTTTTTCAACTTTGAATCATTCAGGCATAACCTTGGGTTATTTTTATCAATTTTATGGATGAAAATATTTTTTTCATCAAGCGTTGTTAGCCGAGAGGTCAGTGCAGCTGTCTTGCAGTTGATTGCCAATGGCTGTTACGGGTTCGCCTTCTGGCTGATGCTATGACATATGGAAAAAAAATATATTTTTTTTTTCAGAAAAAAACAAAACTGCAGAGCTTAGGAAGGATGAATGAAATATGACTAAATAATATAAAAATGACCCTACAAATAAAAATTCAAAACTTTTATTGGCTGATTGGAATAGGTAACTTAAGGATATATCAAATGTGCACTTAAATAATGAACATAAAAACATAATTTTTTTTTTTAATTTAACACATTGAATTTCTGGGGAAGGGGGGTCTGAATAGTAATAAAAATGTATTTTGATTATAGTATTACTTTATAATATCTAGACTTACTTTTTATTATCAGTAATCTTTTCCTATATACCCCTATATGCTTTTTGAATGCTCTGTTTTCACTTTCATAAAAACTCAATAAAAAACACAACTTGAATAATTCTGAACATCATTTTTAAACATACATCTATATTTGAATGTCATTTTGTGAATGTTACTACAATATCTTAGTTTCATTCATGGACAATAATATGTACAATGACTTATTTTTTATATGTATATTGTTAATCAGGTTATGAAAATTAATGCAATTTTTAAGTATTGAGATTAAAGTTTTTTACCTTTTTATTATAAGACCAGATGTATCTGGTCTATGGAAAGACTATTGTTTTTTTTAACTGGTTGCTTTAACAATTTTTTTTAAGATTTAATGTTAATTAAAGAAATGAGAGAAATAAATTTAAATTTAAATTTTTAAAAATATCTGTTATATTTGATATGTGAATTTGATAGAATTATAGACAACTATATGTGATGCGATGCACTATGGCTTCTTTTTCAGAGTCAGGAATCTCTCAACCACCATGCCTAGAGAAACTAGTTAACCACTTTATCCTCCCTTTCCATTCCTCACTCTAATTGTTTCCATATTCATCTCTAACATGCTCATCCCATTTCTACAACATAATCTTTATCAACATGATGGCCTTTATATCTAATTCCTTAACTTTTCCCAAACCCAGCAGAAAAACCAAGAATCCACTTTCTGTATAATCACTTTGTTTATATTTATTCTTCCACAACTTCATTATTTGTATCTGTTCTGCTTTCAGGCATTTACATTCAATTAACAGATACCTAATATTTTCTATGCCTTCCTTGCATAACTTGCAGAATAAATTTTCCACATTTTTCTATTTACATGTATATTCCCTTGCTGCTAAAGATCCTGTTTGAGTCTTAAACAGTAAACTACTTTCCTTGCTATTATCATAAATTAACATGCACCAAATATTCTGTTTATGTCTATATATATTTAAACTCTTTTTACTTTCCATACAAGTTTTCCATCTCCAACTCCCTATTCTTTATTAATGCATCTATTCTTCTATCCCATTTCTTGCCACCATAACATGCAACAATTCTTCTGACACAATCATTCTACTCTTTGTATAAGTATACTGATTTAAATTATTTATTTGCATAACATACTACATTTTTCATCCATCTTGTTGCCTGCCCTTTACTCATAACTCAGTTAAATACTATTTTGGATATTCTCTTATTATTCATAAATTGCAATCTACTGAACATTTTCATTTTGGTTTTTGCATCTCTCACATAAAACTTGACCATCCCATTTCTTCTTGAATTTCCTCCTTTGTCATCCACACATCTATATTTAAAGCATGTCTTCCTACTTCTGTTGCATTGTTTCTAAGTAATTTAACATCCCTTTACTAACACATAACACATTGTTACCATATGTTAACCCTGCTACTGCCATTCTCTTTCATACTATTCTAGCTACCATATTTATTATAACTGAAACACAGGCTTATTATATACCTGTGTCTATATATGTAATATAGGGTATATGAGCACAGACTTTCAGATGATCCATCACTCTCCACTCTATCTAATAACACTGATACACTCAAGCACATATATGCTGAAAAGATAAATAATCACCAATATACGTATTTCATGCTAAACCAGCAATCATCAGTTGGTCCAGATTATCATCTCCCACACATATATACTATAAGTGCTCAGATATATATTAAGATAGACAATCTTCATACTTTAATGGACAGGCTCCAATCTACTACACACTCCAACTCTTCAACCGTCCATCTGATTGAAAATCTGATGGTGGAATGCTCGAAGGCCACCCTGAGGCCAGTTGAAGAGTTGGAGTGTGTAGTAGATTGGAGCCTGTCCATTAAAGTATGAAGATTGTCTATCTTAATATATATCTGAGCACTTATAGTATATATGTGTGGGAGATGATAATCTGGACCAACTGATGATTGCTGGTTTAGCATGAAATACATATATTGGTGATTATTTATCTTTTCAGCATATATGTGCTTGAGTGTATCAGTGTTATTAGATAGAGTGGAGAGTGATGGATCATCTGAAAGTCTGTGCTCATATACCCTATATTACATATATAGACACAGGTATATAATAAGCCTGTGTTTCAGTTATTACATTGTAGAGATGTCTGCCCATCCTTGCATATGTATTAAATGGATTATGTCCTGTACATGTGGGGTTCAGATTGACCTTAGGTCAACATGGGTGTGACAAGAATCTCGGCCTCAGGGTGGCCTTCGAGCATTCCATCATCAGATTTTCAATTGGATGGACGGTTGAAGAGTTGGAGTGTGTAGTAGATTGGAGCCTGTCCATTAAAGTATGAAGATTGTCTATCTTAATATATATCTGAGCACTTATAGTATATATGTGTGGGAGATGATAATCTGGACCAACTGATGATTGCTGGTTTAGCATGAAATACGTATATTGGTGATTATTTATCTTTTCAGCATATATGTGCTTGAGTGTATCAGTGTTATTAGATAGAGTGGAGAGTGATGGATCATCTGAAAGTCTGTGCTCATATACCCTATATTACATATTTATTATATGAAAACACCATTAATTTCTTTATCAGTCCTTTTTTTCTGTGCTTCATTTATTTATTTTTTTCTTGTTCATCCAAGAAATTTTTCTGATTACTTAAGATGATTCCCAAATAGTTATAATTGTTCATCATATTTAACTTTATATTCTCCAATAAAAATTATTTCTCTTTCCCAAGTATTAATCATCATTACTTTTGATTTTTATTCACTAAATTTAATCCCCATCTCTTTACCTACCATTGCACATGTCTTCAGCATAACTTCCATATCTTCCCTACTTTCTGTATACAAGAAGACATCATTCACAAATAAAAGATCCAATAATGTATATACTTTCCTGCCATCTACTAATGATATCTCTACACCTTTTCTTGGCATTTTTACTGCTATCTGCATTTCTCTCAAATATAACAAAAACAAAATAAATGATATAGGGTATTCTTGCGTTAGACCCACCTCATTTTTAACTTTAACTGATTTAATTTTCTCTAATTGATATGTATAGTAATTATTTTCATACAATCTCTTAATAAGATCCACCAAAACTTTATCCATTCCCAAATATACTAAACTTATCTGTAATCTATATCATATGCATTCTCTAAATCTATAAAAACCATATATAACTGACTATATCTATAAGTTGTGTAATTACAAATAAACAATCTCCTATATGCTTATCCAATCAAAAAACTTCTTGCATTTGTCCCACTATAATATTTACTTTTATTCATTTTGTGACCCTTCCAGCCACCATATATGTGAAAACTTTATATAACACTGATGTTACTGCTACCAGTCTATAATTGTTTAACTTTCTATGCTCCTTATCCTTTCCTATAAATAGTAGCCTTACTCTTGTATTACTCCAACTATCCAGAAAATGTATTTTCTGTGTCATCTTATTAAAACATGATAATAGGTTTAATTTTGCCCTATATCCTAAATTAATTACAATCTCTGCTGCCATCCATCTAAACCTCTTGCCTTTCCACTTTTCAATTTCTTCCCTGCCTCATTCAGTTCATTTTCTGTAAACCTAATATTTCCATTACTGTATACTTTTATGTTTGTTATCACTCTGTTCTTCACATCTAACATCTTTTCTATATCCATTACATACTTATTTAATACTGTCTCTAATTCTTCTCTAGAGCTATACTCTATTCCCTCATCATCTAGTAATACTACTTCTCTCTCCCCTATATTATTTCTTTTACGGTATTTCCAATTTTTTGTATTTCCATCCCTTCTCAATCTGTAATTATCTATTTTAGCCAACTTCTTTTTATTTACTTTTCCATTTAACATTAACATCTTTTTCACTTTCTTTGTTCTTAATACAACACTTATATTCTCTGCATGCATTTTTTTCCCTCTCTTTTACACTTTTACTAACTCTCACTTTACTTTTACTTTTATTCTTTTAAATATTCTCACTTAAAACCCTATTTGCCACTTCTACTCATCACCTCAGTCCTTATATTCACTCCCAGCCAACTCTTCAATGATTTTTTCAACTTTTATTTTATATTCTTCTAACTTATTCTTATTATTCATTCTCCATCCACATTTTCACTATCCTTTCTACTTTTATTATTTTCCATAACATTCCAACTATTTCTATTATAAAAAAATTATGATCACTATTACATACTCTCTCTTTATTATCAAACACTATAATTTTCCATACTTTATTCATTCCCTCTTTTTTACTAATACTTAATATATTGTGTGAAATATATTATTTCTAGATCAGATGTATTGTCCCTCATAAATATTTTATAAATTTTCAATGCTCAAATTTACTCTCTGACAAAAATTCTTCAAAAACTGTACAGTCTTATTATATACATCATCAACTTCTTCAATATGCCCATTTATAACCCTATAACCATTATTCTTTTCCTTTTTTTTTGAAACTCTGTATGTTGTTAACTAAGCATTCATATATTCTACTGTTCCACTCCATTATAGTTTGACTATCTCCAGTGTCTATATACACTATCACTACCATCAGTTCTTGTTTTCCTAACCTTATCTCAAACCATAATGTTCTTGACACTTAACAATATTTAAATATTTTTTGTCATAATTTCTATACCACCCACCCCCCTTTTTTCTTTTTATTTATATCCTGCCATAAATGAGACTTTTAGTATATGTTTTTTTTCTTCTCTTAGATGTATTTACACTTCTGCTAATTATCTCAAGTTCTTCATTTTTAACTGCTTTGTTTAATTCCAGCCACTTTTTTGGTCTCCTACCACCTAGCATATCCAATTTTAACAATTTTTTTTCCTAACTACTCTTTTATACATTCCTTTGACTCTTTTTTCTCCATTACATTTATAAATAATTTGCTTAACATTAATTTTACAGACCCATTCCCTCTCTATATCGATATTTATATCTAAATTACCTACCCTTTGTTTATTTCTTGCATCCCATCCATTTTTCCTCTTTTTGATAACATCACAATTTAAAACCCCACTCCCTTTATAAGTTTCCAAACTATATTTTTTATAAATCAAACTCCCTAAAACTTCATTTCCTTGTTTTTCTAAGTGTAATTCATCTTTAGTATATAACTCCTTCTTACTAATAAAAAAAAATCTCACACACCACACATCCACAAACATGTCATCATTTCTTTCGCACAATTTTTCAATCTCTCATTTATAAAACATGCATCGTATAACATATACCTATTGTCAAATCTTGGTAATAATTCAACTATTCCTACTCTACCTTTAATCATGTTCAAATTGTTAATCAATTCTATGCAGTCATTCATTACTCTCTGATGGCTCTGACAAATTATTTGTCCCTACAATAACATTCACATCTATAATTCCTTGTTTCTTTATCTTATATGTAACATTACTAATTCTAGCTCCAGGCAGATATATTCTTACATACCTGTTTTTATTTTCCCTTGCAATTAGATCTCCACATTCTCTAATTAGGAAATCTCCTATCAACATTGTATCATAGTTTACTTTCCCTACTTCATCTACAACATTCTCTTCCACCTTCTGAACTTCCTTATCTACTTCTTCCTTATCATTCCTATTCAATAATTTCTTTATTTGCTCACACTCTATCTCTAACAATTTTAATTTTGCTTTTACATTCTTTACCTCTTTTTCTATCTTACTTGTTGTTTGGCCAACCATTTCCATTGTCCTACTTATTTTTTTATTTATATCTCTTGTTACTCCACTAAACACATATTCTATTCTATCTTTCTCAACTTCATTTTGCTCCATTTCTCCTGACTTTTTCTTTAAACTATCTACATGTAGAAACCACTTTTTCACTTCTTTTATTATATTTATACACTGACTAAATAAACATAAACCTGTTACATCCTTCCTAGTCTTATTTAAGCATTTCAAATGGTAAACCTCATCACATAGAGTATTCTATTATAGTATGCCTAATTTCTTTCTGGTCATGGTATATGCATTGTGGGATAAAATGCAATCCATATTCCTTATTTTTGTAAGTCCCCTACTTTATATTTAACTTTATGCTTCACTCTCCTACTCTTCATATCCCTTTATACAGAAAGAAGAAAACTTTACTTTCTTTCAATGGCGATCAATAAATACTTTTTTCCAACCATAGGCCTTAAAACATTATCTTCTTTTTCAAATAAATCACTTTCTTTCTTGAATTAAAAAATTCTTTAGTAGCAAACTTACTAAAAGCCAAAATAATCTTACATTCAACTTAGTTATAAAGCCTCCTGACAGTAACACACACACAGCAAAAAGTATTTTTACTTTTATATTTAAAGTGGTGTAACAAAGCACTTTCTAAATGTTATGAATATTATTCCCAATCTTTCCAAATCTAATTAAATATATCTCTCTCGACCCTAAATTTCTCTCCACCTTCACACAGTAAGCAAACAATTTTTGTAGCAGTTAAAATCTCTGAATAATAATCGCAAAAAGTATATACACTTTAACTTAACTTGCAAATCAGCCATGTCAGCACAGAAAATAAAATAAAATAGTGTGTTTATCTCATATATAAATAACAATTGAATTCCTGTGGTAATTTAACTAATTTAGTATGGCTGTTGATAAAAAGTATTCAGATTTCTACAACTGAAGCACTGTTTTTATTCTCATTTTTGAAATAAAATTTAGAGGATGCTCTAGTAAAGCATTATGGACAAACGTACATTTACATGGATTTTATATATATATAGACTACTTGGGTTAGCTCTGTATGTCAGTCCTTGTATTTATATTGCTATATGTGCAGATTTCAAATTAAAACTTGATAAATAATGATTTTTAATAATTAAAGGCATGTATTATAATTAATAAAAAATATTGCGTAACTGAATTTATAATTGGAAATTCAAAAGAACTTACATTAATCGATTTTTTTTCCTAGTTAAATTGCCCCATTTAAAAAATTACATTCGATATTCGATAGTGAAACTTTTAATTTTTATTTAAAGAATACATTCATAAGTGTTTCTATTATTTAGATTAACTTTATATGGTTCCACAAAAAAAAAAATTCTTTTCAATTTAACTTTTTTTTTTGTTTGTTTTATTTTAAATATAAAAAAACAAAGGTTATTCAATATCTTGATTGCCTTTGAATAACATGATTTTTTTTTTAAAGTTACACAAATGTATTTAAATCTTTTATATATAATTCACATTATGCAAACCAATTATATAATAAATGTATTGTTTTTAGCAATTGATTATTCTTGAATTAATATTCAGTTGAAAAATGTAAAAATAATAATAATAATCTCAGTTTGATCAAACTAATATTTGAATGTTTAAAAATCACATGACTTTCTGGGCAACTGACCATTTTACTATTTTTATTATTTTTAAAAAGTGCATTTTAAATTGGCTAATAGCAAGATTTTATATTAAAGTAAATACAAAAATTTAATCTGTATTTCATATTTCTTAATGGGAATATTATCACTATCTATAGAAAATTAAATAAAACCAGTAGAAATTTGTGATAAATAAATAAAATCCATGTACTACATATTTTTCATTCAAATTAATTTAAGTTGCCAACAACTAATTGCTAATAGTATTCCATTGGTGGTCGAGAGGTCACCGCGACTGCCTGGCAGATGCCCGGGTTGCGGATTCGCGTCCCGGCCGATGCTATGACACTTTAAAAAAAAAAACTAATTGCTAATAATTTCTTTTTTTTTATTATTTTATAATTTTACAACTTTAGAATGTACAGGATTTTTTTCTCTCAACTTTACTTATGATCATATATATATATTATAATGTTCAAGGCTAGATAGGTATTCAATGTAAATACATATTAAGCATTCAACACTTAAACAATATGAATATCATTAGCAACCAGCAATCTCAATCTCGTATAATTGCAACTTGAAAATTATAACTGACTATTTATTAGTCAGCTTTTAGGACAGGTTATATTTACATGTGTAATGAGGTTTATTTAAACTTCTTTGTATTAATAATTTCACTCTCTGTAATCAAGTTGCTATAGCAAGGAAATCAAGTCATACATCATTTAATAAGCTTGTACTACAAATATTATATAAGAGTGTGAATAGCTTTTAACAAGCTTTTCTGAATATTTTTATCCCCAAACCAGTGATGGCTTTCATCAATGAGGTCCTAGGATATTTACACATTAGATCTAAAAATACCAGCTTAAGCCCAGCATTTATCTAATAGTTAACTATTAAGTGAAATTTTCAGACATCTATATGGCTTCAAATCCAGCTAACTTAAATAGCCATATGGGACTGAACTAAGCCCATATGTACCATATATTAACAGCTTTAGCAATATAACATTGCCAAAGCCTCAAGAGCAAAACTATAATTGCAAGAAAACTAGTCTGGAAATAGAGATATTTGGAGAAGCTTGTTAAGAGCTATTCACTGTCATTTGCAGTACAAACTTCTTAAATTAAGTCACGTGATATGTGATTTTATTTTCTTGCAATTATAGTTTTGCTTTTGAGACTTTGGTGATGTTATATTACTAAAACTGTTAATATATATGATGCATTTGAAGTTAGTTCAGTCCCATATGGCTATTTAAGTTAGCTGGATTTGAAAACATATAGATGTCTGAAATTTTCAGATTTCCTACTTAATATTTAACTATTAGATAAATTCTTGGCTTAATATGGTATTTTTAGATCTAATGTTTAAATATTCTAGTGCCTCACTAAAGCCAATAGCTAGAAAACAGTCTGGGGATATGCTTATTCAGAAAAGCTTGTTAAGAGCTATTTACACTCATTATATAATATCAAGTTGCATTACGGTGAAACTTTTATGTTTATTAATTTGTAGGTTTTTTTTTATTTATTCTATCTTTTAGACTTAGCACTTTCAGAGCCCTTGTATCTCCATATTGCTAAGTCTAAAAGATAGAATAAATAAAAAAAGCCTACAAATTAATAAACATAAAAGTTTCACCGTAATGCAAGTAGTTTTTGTGTATTAGTAATTACAAAGTAAGGGTGAAATAAAAAAAATAAGAAAGATTTTATTACAATATCAAGTTGCAGTTTTTAGAGTCTATATAAATATATTAGACTATAGATAAAGGTGGATTTCTAGCTTTATTCATTGAAGAAGGTTACCTTGACAACAGATTGAGATTGTTGATTGTTAATGATATTGATATTGTTTAAGTGTTGACTGCTTTCATGTATTTATATATCAGAAACAAATTCTTTGATTACATAAAAAGAATCTTAGAGAAAATACATGTTTTATTTACAATATGTGTGCAATATTAGAAACAACTTGATTAATTTTCTTAAAAGCCCAATCACATGATTTATCATGCATGAACCCTGTTTCTTAAATTTTATTGGCTTAGACTCTGAATGTAGTGTGTTAAATTTTGTATTAGGTTTTTTTTTTCATTTTTCTGAATAGAGTTATTTTGATTTAATTTTACTTATTTATATACATTATGAACTGTAAATATATGCATTAAATGCATATACTAGAATTATGGAATTTTCTATATGTTGAAGCAGTTTTGCATATATACCTGCAATAGTTTTTAAACAAATTAAGATATTACTTTTTAATAAATATATTACTGTTATTTGTTTTTAAGTTATTAATTAAGTATATAACAAAATATATTTATGTTGTCTTGCGTTGGTGGTCGAGAGGTCAGCACGACTGTCTTGCGCTTGTGGATGGTTGCCCGGGTTGCGGGTTCGCGTCCCGGCCGATACTATGACATTTAAAATATATATATATGTTTTTAACATCAAATTATATACACATGAAAATTAGATACTTATTTAGAAATTTATATAATAGTATCTCCTTTGAGACAATAGTCTCTAGAAAATATTCAAAAATATATTTAAAATTAAAATAAATAAATATATTTAAATATAATATGATAGAAGACATTAATTTACAATTTCAAATTTAGGACAATTAAATTACATAATGTTAGACATTATTTGAATTAAATTACTGTAGCAGTGTATATGACATTTTCTCAAACAGTGAGATTAGTCAAATGAATGCTAGCATCACCAAACCACAGGCTAGGCAGTCAAAGAGAATAATGAAAACATGATTGTCATTCAGGGATGGCAATAACCATTTTAAAGTTGTAATTGAAATTTGAGAACATTGTGGAAGTATAACAACTATAGATGCATAAATATGCAACATAACTTCAGTCATGCCTAACAATTGCATGCCTTTGATATAAGTTTAGGTATGTGGTACTATGTGTGAGTCCTGCTGAGGTATTAAAACAGTTTACATGCCTGCCATGTAAGTCTACCAAACAATGTTCATATGAGACAGGAGTAAGTAGGTCAAGCATATGATGCATTCTGGAAACAGAAAAATGGAAAGGTTTTTTTTACATGTATTGAAAAAGATGACCTTGAATGAATGGTGCAATATTGTGAATAGTATCAAAATATTATTAAAAAGAAATATGAGTTTGTGGAGAAAATGGCTTGATTAATGAAGCACAGTTTAAATTGAATGGAATACTGAATTGACATACTTGTTGATATAAGCTCTAAAAAGGCCACACATTCATGTGGATACAAAAATAAATTTATCAGGACTCAATATCTACTGTCAATTGTCATTAAGGGACAAATTGGACTATTCTTTTTTGAAGGTATCATTATGAGTCAAAAATACTTAGACATGCTACACACATTTATTTTGTCTGCAATTGTATTCTTTTTTGAGAATATTCACAATTTTACTTATGATACATTAGTGCTCTACCATATTTTCACCAAGCTTACCTCAATAATGAATTTTCCAGAATAATGGGTATGATGAAGAGTTTCCCTGCACTCTCTTAACACCCAATGACTTCTATCCACAGATATTTTAAAGGATACAATACACTGCAAAAATTGACTATAGTGCTGGCATTAATGAAAAATTGAAACAACATACGCAATAATTGCCTTATAAAGTAGTTTACTGTAATCAGAAATTTCTGGACACTTATGGTAACAATCTTGAGTACCTCTTGTAATTACAGAAGTCAAATGTGGTTTGTATTCACCTTTGGTTATTAGAGTGTATTTATTATGACAATTTTAATACAGTTTTTTTTACTTTCTTAAAATATAGCTACATTTTTTGGCACATTCTTTATATGTGAATGCATTGCAAAATAATTTATTCATGATGTTTTAAGTCTGATGTTTAGGTGTAATGCATAACAGTGAAATCTAAAAAACTTTTCTACTGGATAGTAAGCAAAATGCATGTTTGTGAAAAATTATTAAATACTTGACAGTTTGTGTACCTTAAAATTTAAAGAATAAAAGAACTATTTCCAAAAAAAACATCCCATCATCTTGCACCATAATAAACTCTAAATACAGATCTAAGTTTCTTATTGACAAAGGTCATGAGATGAAAAATAACCTGGAAATATGGATAATGTAGTATTATTGATTACTCAAGCTTACAACAGGTGGCAGTATTAGAATAAAAGAGACAAAGTTTGCTCCTATATACACTATATCTGGGTTTTTTTAATTATTATAATAAAAGCAAATTATTACTGATAAAGGCAAAAGACAGTACAGACCTTGAAATGATGGTTTAACATTACTGTCTGATAATCACTGAAATACTCATTATTGTAGATGGCAGTAGAGGTGAAAGCTGACTGATTTTTTCTCATTTTATTATTATTTTTAATAACATGTTAAAATTCAATATATCAAAAAAATCAGCACTATTTTGAATTAAATTTCTTATAGTTTTTTTAATTGATATTTATTGGGGTATCAGAACCTTTCTGATGATGACTCATATATATACATATAGATAAATAGATCTTATGTGTAACCATGTTGTTTTTAATTCCTATGGGCATCATCAGTATAAGAAAGACTAATCAGATTTTAAATTTGATTAATTACATGCAATTAGAATTGATATTGATGGTGGCAATCAAACCTTACGTCACTTAAATGATGGCTTTATATAAGGTACCTAATTATATATCTTGAACATCATATATCAAATCATTTCTCAGAGTATCATAGTTAACAGTCATCTGTAAGCATTTATTTTAATTTATAAAATTTGAACTACATTAAGTTTAACTTGAAGTGCCACTTTCATCAAAGAAAGAATACCTATAAAATACTACTCTCTAGCAGCCCTATCACAGTTTTGTCCAGTAACAACCCAATCTTTCTTTCAGCTAAAAATATGAATTCTCAGAAATCTAATGTGAATTGTTATGTATAAATTTGGAATGAGATTAATGATTGAAAAACAGTGCAGACAACTAAATAATTTAAATAACAAAATGACATTATTTCAGACAGTATTAAACTGATGTGTATTGAAATTACATATTTCAATATTATTACAACTCTGTTTATAATGCATCTGTGTTAGAAAAAAATGTTAACATAAATATTAAAATTTGATAGTTTTTAAATTCATGACTTTTTATGAAACCTTTCTAATAATTCAGAAAACATGCCATTACAGGATACCTTTATGTCTTCAGCAGTAATTTAAAAACAATTTGGTCAGTTTGTATTTTAGATATTCTTTAAAATTAAGTTGATATTAGTTGGTTGATTCAAGTTGGCTTTTTCTTTTTTCTCAGTGATGAAAATTTATTCATCAAAAAAACAGGTACAAATACAGTTAAAAAAAGGTTTACAAAGAAGTGATTACATAGTAAAATAAAATTCAGGAGCAACATGGTGAAAGAGGAAGGATACATAAAAAGGGATGTGGAAATAAAATGTTTTACAAGGTAAATATTAATTAACATAGTGTAATATGGAGATTTCAAGTGACACATTAAATTTTTTTGTTCATAGCATTTCCAGAAATTGATCAATCTGTGGAAACCAACAATTAAAGCCAAATGAATGTTACAATTAGGAATTATTTATAAAGTCTCGAGTTTAAATATGGGTAGCATTTTAGGAGTACAATGTTGAGAAATCCAATTTGCAATGGATAAATTGAGAATAGGAAAACACTTGGGATAACATTGGAAATAATAAATTTAAATAGGGTGATCACTTGCAATTAAAATCTTTAGGTCAAACTGCAGCTTACTTTGCAATAATACTTGGGTAAAATTGTTTATAACAACTATGAATAATGTTTTTTTTCTTTTTTGTGAATGAGAAAATCAATGTTGGTAACAATTCCCACAGCACTCTCATCCAAGCCCTCCTTCCTCCAGAAGAATCATGATTTAGATCTCTGGGTCCCCTCCCAACAACCAGACTCTCATTCAATCAGCAAAATGGAGTGTAATGAAAATTTTAATTAAAAGGTACAATTAGGAATTATTTTTAAAATCTAGAATTCAAATATGAATAGTGTTTTAAGAGTACAATATTGAGAAATCCAATTTGCAGTAGGTAATTTGAGAAATAGGAAAACACTTGGAGATAACACAAAATATGGACTAAATCAATCTACTGTTCAGTTCTTCTAAATGGCCTTGAATATCTTCACAAGAGAGCAATCCTGAATATTTTAGAAAAATTATGAAAAAACTATGGAGAACAAGGAAAAAAATCCAAGCTTCAAAATGTCTCTGCTGAAAATCATTCTAATCCATCATGAAAATCACATGAACAGCAAAAGGCCAGCCCTATTGGTAACAACGTTGGAAGTAATAAAATTAAATAAGGTGAATCACTTACAATTAGATTCATGAGGACAATCTGTAACTTATTTTGCAATAATACATGGATAAAATCATTCATGACAATAACATTAAAAAATCACCATAAATAATGTTATTTTTCCTATCTTGTGAATTAAAAAAACCAATGTTATGTTAGTAATGATCATCACAGTACCCTCATCCCAGCCCCCTCCCACAAAAGAACTAGAATTTAGGCTCCTGGAGGCCCTCCCAACAATCAGACTCTCTCATTCATTCAACAAAATTAAGTGAAATGAAAATTTTCATTAAAAGGTAAAATCTCTGTAGAAATCTTTTGTAATTTCAATAACTGCCATATATTTATATAGCATTTTTATAAAAATTGAAATTGTTCTTACTTGTGATAGCACTGTTGATATAGCTTGTATATGAAAAAAAACCAAGAAACTCTCCATTTTAATAAGGATAGTTTTAGAGAAAATTAATTCCCTAAACTAGGAAAAAGGGAACGAAACAGGGAGCCAGAAACAGAGTTATGTTGGTAATCTACCTTAATATGTGGATATATTACAGCAGGTAAGAGCAAAGCTGTTCTTTATGGAAAAGCTATAATTTATAACTTCACAATTACTGGACTAATTATAGGAATTTTTTCACTGTAGGAAGAGCTATATATTTGGGTTCTAGTCAGTGCATGTTGGTTAACTTAGCCCATTATTTTCATTATTTCTCTATGCAGAACTTCACCATTATAGTTGTGCTTGAATCAATACTAAAAAATATTTAACAGCCAAATTCTTTGCTAGTAAATCATTATCACAGACTTAATGCAACAAGAAAGCTGCTAGAACTGGAATTTGTCCATGGTGCAATAAATTCCTTAATTTATCAACTCAATATTCATGATATGCATTTTAACTCTTTACAGACATCTTTTTTCTTAATCTCATATACATATATAGCAATTTTCCTCCAGAGAACAATCCTTCCTATCATTCTCAGCTTGTTTTATTATTGTTTTTGTTTTTTTTTCATTATCTAATAATTAACATCAACCACTGTTTTTCTTTCTTTTATTTCTTATAATTATTTTTAATTAGTTTTTTTTTTTCGATTGAATTTAGCTGAAATTGGTAAATGAATACATTATACAGGCTTAAACCTGCATATATATATATATAATGTATGCCGGATTCGAACCCAGACTTTCACACGACCCTCAACTCTTTTTGCTATCTCATATTGCTGACCCACCTGATCACACACATGTTGAAAACATAAATAATCACCAATAGACGTATTTCGTACTAAACCAGCAATCATCAGTTGGTCCAGATTACCATCTCCACACATAAATTGGTAAATGGATTCCCAATATGTATATTTGCAAGTACAAAATTCATTTCCGACTTTGGAAACTTGTGTTTACATTATTTATTTTTTACGATATATATTCTTTATATATGTAATATATCTCTTTCATTTGGTCTATAGGAAGTTATAAAATATTTATTTCGACGTCCACCCCACCTTCCCTGCTAATATTCAATGAATAGAGAATAGAAGTGACTTTTTTATATAACTTGCTTCTATTACTATTAATGTCAGTGAAAATTTATAATTATTTAAGTTTCAAAATCATTTTTATGAATAAAAATATAATTATTTATTTTATTGAAATTATATATCGGGAAAATCTTGTTTTATATTTTTCTAATATAACTAGACCACATCTGTCAAAGTTGTATAGTACTGTATTTGTTTAAATTATTGTTTTAAACATCAAATAAATAAGCCATGATAATTAATGCAAATAAAAATCATAACATTTAAATAGAGAAAGTCAAAATATGTATCTACAACCGTGTAATCAATAAATAAATAATAACATAGTTTTCTATTTTATTTAAGTCATATATATATTTTTAAATAGAATTTTTATTACTGCCTGCAGGAATACAAGAAGATTCGCCATGTGATCTAAAGAATTTATAACAACTGCTTCCCCAACAATCTGTAAAATGTATAATGACTTGTCTCCGTTTAACCTCATTTCAATTCCTAAGGCAGGATTCGTACAGCTTCTAAACCATTTACTTGATGCCTCTCTATGATGCCTTTCTATGTAAACAATTATTACTATTAATAGAGATAATTAAGGAAGAGAAGCCTTCGCACCGAAAAAAGCGTTTTACAATTTAAAATATTAATAACATTTTTTTCTATTTTTTATTTTTATTCTACTTTTTATCTCAATTTTATCTCAGAAAATTTATAAATTTTATTTTATAACTTACATCTATCTATTTATCGACACGGTTTCATAGCTATCTATTTGTCTATCTGTCTTATGTATCGGTTTATTTATATACATATCTATCAATCTACTGAACAACTTATACATTAGCTATTTACTTGTGTGTGTATATATATGCACGTGTGTGTGTATGTGCGGCTGCAATAACAGATTTTCTATCAATTGAAAGGAGACTATTTAGTTTTTCTCTTTGAGATTTTAAAAAACTGAGATGGATGAATTTCTAAAATTCATTTCAAACGTTCTCATCATTGCAGTGATTATTCATATGGTGAATGATCAATTAGCTACTCATCAAATATCATTCAGTATAATGAGTTTATAAACTTTTACATCCAAGTTTAAGACTGAGAAACATCTCTGTCTTTCCTGGTGAGATGCCTGATTGTTTTCAATTGATACAACATTTGGATTTTCTTTTTTCTCAGAAGTAACCTTTATTAGTTAAAAGATTACAAAAATTTTCGGGTACACTTACCCGTTGAGGATTACAAAGTGTTCAATGTTTCATGGTAAAACAATTATTGACCAGGTTTATATAGAGTGCATATGCTCGATAACAATTATATCCATAAAAGGGTTACTATAATTTTGATTAATGTGTATCTATACATGGATAATAAACTCTTGACCCATAGCTGAGCCATGTCAAGACTCTTATAGGTACCTCTTTCTCCCAATTAACAGTCCAAATGTGCAGGGACCACATTCGGTCTACCTGCCCAAAATTGGAAAGCCAATTAGGGAAAAACTAACAAGTAATGAGCACAGATCTGCACTGCCCAAAACCAACCTATCAAGAGCACAGCAGCAGACCAGAGCAAGAAAGGTGCTGAGACTTTGACCAGGTACCCTCCTGGCAGATTTTCCAGGTAGCAGCAATAAATTGTCAACAGCCTGCACCAAAAAACCAGGCCCCTAACGACTGCCACCATCCCTGAGGAAGAATGAATGCATAAGGAACATTATGCATTCAAAGCTGTTAATTCACCAACCAAAGTATACAATGCTAAAAAATGGCTTGGATTAGTTACTTATAACAATATTGGCTGGTAAACTTTTATTTAGGTAATACAATTGCATATTACTTACAAATGAAGAAAAGTGGCAGAATTTAAAATAAAAGTTAACTAAAATTGAATGGTATATTGTCAGACTTTGTGAACTTACAATAAAGATAGATACAACCAATCTGAGAAGTGGACATACACTCTACTATAAAGCACCAATATTAAAAGCAGAAGCTGGGGTGGGATTTATTATAAATAGAAAATAGAAAAACAAACATTGTGATGATTAATAGTATTAAATAAAGAATCAGCATTGGTTATTTATCTTACTAATACAGTGTCAAATGAGATAAGTCAGGTTTATGCACTAACAGAGATATAGTCTTCACCAACTCCAATATCAGACCGGACCTAATTCTCTCATCCATAAAAGCGATCCACACTGGAACATTTGCTATTATTAGACTATCCATCTTCATCCTACATGCAATCTGGGTAGTACACTGCAAGTTGACAATAGAAATGCCCTGTCTAGACCCAGGTCTGTTGTTCTGCAAAACAATAAAGAAAATCAAGGAAAAGAGATGAGCTCATCTCTCCCAAAAAATCCTTTGAGGACACTTGGAATCTATTCACCCTCCCAACTAATAACAACAGAATGACAAACATGTGGACCTACTAAACCATTTACAAGAACTCTCAGAACGTAGCATAACCTCATTTAACTTTGTATATATCCTTTCCAATTTGTACACAGAGTAATTAATAAATATATTTTTGAAACAACAACAATTTCACATTTTGCTGAAGAAGAAGAGACTTTTATGCAAAGGTGGATAATATTTTTTGAATCAGATCAAACAATATTTTTAAATTGTCAAGAGAAATTTTAATGCTAGAATTAAAAATGATTGGACTTTTGAAACTGCTGTGGATATATTTGGATATGGAGACAGAAATAAAAGATGATATATTCTTGCAAAATTTGCATAGACAAATATTTTAATATTAGGAATATTTGTTAAGGAAAATGTAAAGTGAAAATAATATGAAAGCTTCTAAATGAATTGAATTATATATTGATTAACAAAAAGATATATTTCAAGAATATAATGTATTTCAAAACAGAAAATAATCATTGATTAATGAGATGTAAATATATATATATATATATATATATATATATATAATATTTATTTCTCTATATATATATATATATATATATATATATATATATATATATGTTGATGCAAAAGTAGAGAAATAAAGGTTATTCAGAAAATGAATATTATTTTATATCATTAACTTTGAAATATACTCTAATGAGTAAAAGATTAGAAAATATAAATACTTTTAAAACATTATCATTTTTGAATGAGTTTATACAAAAATAATTGGTATTCTGTTAAGAGCAGTTATACAGGACTGGTTCTGTTAATTATGCAACTCATGTATTTGCATGGGGTAGCAAATTCTTGATATGAGTAAATTTATTTCAATTATATGAAAAAATAAATAAGACATTTATTTCTTCTTTATAAATGTCATTAGATAAATTTTTATATAATAAAATTTCATTCTATTTTATATTTTTTAAAAATCATAATTTTTTTTTCTCTCATGTGTCATAGCATCAGCCGGGAAGCGAACCCACTAACCTGGGACAACTGCTTGTAAGCAGCTATTGCTGACCTCTCGACCACCATGTAGTATTGTATTATGTTTAATATGGCATAGTCAGTCTAATAATCACCTAACAATAGTAGAACATCTATCTTGCATTCTATGCGGATTTCATTATTAGCACTTATTCAGAAAAATTGCATAATGAAAATACAGAAATTCTTAATGACTATAAAATTACAAGAGTAGATTATAATAATTATATTTATAAAGTGTGTACTCATTACTTAAAGTAATATTTATTAAGGCTATAACCTTAAGACTATGCACCTGAAAAAATGACAGTAGGGACCTCTTCAAATCTTAAACACAAATAATAAATATTCTGTTTAAGATTTGCAGAGGTCCATACTGTCATTTTTTCAGGTGCATAGTCTTAAGGTTATAGCCTTAATAAATATTACTTTAAGATTAGATTATGTATAAAATTTCAGAAGGATTCATGTTAATGTAAAATTTTGTATGATGTAACAATGGTCATCATACTATCTCCTATGTGCCATAGCCTTAAAAATACTTTTTATCATTATCAATAACAATTGCAAGTGGTAAGAATAGTCTTTCAAAACTAAAGCTTATTAAAACTATTTACATTCTACTTTAGCTAGAATTTAATTGGAAGATCCTGCTATGATTTCAATTAAATATAAAACCAATCAGAAATTAGACAACACAAGCTTTATTTATGATTTTGTGAATATGAAAACAAGAAAAGTTTCATTTTAAACTGTAGATTTACAGTTTAAAATGTGAAAATTAGAAATAACTTATGTTCAAACATGAAATAATGTGCATTTCTTACATGTAAGTTAATAGTAATATATTATTCTCCTTCTTTTAGTTTTCCCAAGTTCACTTTTTTCTAAATCATAGTAGTGCTGTCTAAAATTGATTTGGTATTATTTCATTATTTATTCTTAATGTCTTCTATTTCATAATTTACTTTTAACAAGAATAATACCTAGATGATATGTGCAATCAAAGACTTTTCTTCCACTCAATCATTGAACACTGTATAGACATTGTTTATTTTTTGAAATTTGAAAAAGTAATTTCAAATAAAATTTTGTTTATTTAAATAATCTTTTTGTTAATAAATAAAATATATACTTAATTTTTATAATTATTAATATTTTTTTAATACTTTAAAACACATGTGGCAAAAAATAAAAAATAAAACTATCATTCTGGCAAGTTTTTTATTTTATTTCTTAATATATTATTAAAATTTTATTTTATTTTAAATATTCATTATTTTTAATAATTGTATAAGTAGTTAATATAGTATTTTTGATCGAGAAATGTTTAATTTTGCTACAAGTATGATTTAAACTGATATCTATATATATATATGAAAAAATTAAATGTTTTTAAATTGCCTTTCACAACCTTTACTAAACCTACTTTTTTTAAAAAATATAGTTTGTGATCACTTAGAATTTATAATCAGATATGTTGAAGCTTAGTATAACATCATAGCTTTTAAAATGTCATTAAAAAAGTTTTTAAGCAAAAATGCTACAATATATGCTATTATAAATTTATTTAACACACATTGATTATGTAAGTAATACCTAAAACTATGCTGTTGCATATGACAACAAATTTCTTAGTGCTGGTCCTATAGCTATATAGATGGGCAGTATATAAAATCAGCAATAATTCAGGAACTTTTCAACTAAGACAAGGAAATTTATAAAGAAAAAAGAAATATGAAATATTTTTAAATGATTCATTTACAAAAAGAAAATGGAATTATGTAAAATGGTATAAAAAAAAGGGTTAATGATAAATTGGCAAGAAAAACTACAGATGAAAATATACTCAAAAAATATAACATCTCATCTTGATACTGAAAGAAAAGTTGTTTCAACTGATGTATAACATCATGAAGTATCAAGAAAAGTTTTATAGATAACTACATAACTGTATAGAAGGAAACAAAGTACCACTTCAATTCTAATACATCCTTAAAATAAAGGTTATTTTAGATGTAGAGATGAGACAGACAATTTAATCTGTGAAAAATGGAAACACATGGAGTCATTATCAATATTTTTTAAAGAGCAGATGAAATAAATAAATTATTAGCAAAGCCATGGACCAAATATCTAAATAATAAAAATGTCTTAGATGATTGGAATAAATAACATTGTTTTAAAATGATGAGAAAAAAACATTATTAGAAATTATAAATCTTTATTCTTCAATCAATTCTATATAAGATCTTTACCAAAACAATTCAGCTTAAATTTACAGAAAATATTGAAAAATTTATCAGGAACTTTTAAAGAGCAATTTAGATTCAAAAATGATTAGAGTAAAGTGGATTATTCCAATTATTAAAAATATTATAGAAAGAATCAATGCATCTCTGCAGTATAGGTTGAATTCATATCTTCAAATCTCATTAAAGCAGTTTAATAGGAAGTATTTTGTATATTTAAATCAGCAGTTAAATAAATACATAAAAGTAAATGGATAATATTTAGATCAAATAAGTGGAATAAATGTTATATAAGAATTATCAGATGAATGAAAAAAAAAAAATAAGTATGAAGACATTTAACAAAGACTAAAGTAATAAATGTTATTTTTTTTACATGAAGAGAAAAAGATGGACAATTATAAATATATTTGTTCAGGTTATTAATATAAATAGAAACAAATTGTCTGAAATTAATCATAAAATTAAATTTGATTGCAGTACTTTTGGAAAAATAATTCAATAGATAAAAAAATATATGTCTCTAAATCTGGAAAAAAAAAAAAGGTTTTTAACAAATGGATTTTTCAGAGATTATATATGAACCTTGAAGATTGATGCTTCATACAATAAAATATGGATACACAAGGTAGGAACTGGTTTTTATTTCCACTTTTAATATTTTGTGGAAGGATGTAATAATAAATATCTGACCATAGACTTATGAAAAAGATATTTAATCCTTAAGAGGCACATTTCATGATAACAAGCACTCATTAGTTGGCCCCGACCACAATCTCTTACATGTATATATATATATATATATATATATATATATATATATATATATATATATATATATATAGTAAATTACTACAGCTTAATTAAGTGTCAGATGTGCTATTCTCACAAATTTGACACAAATCATTTAATGAAAGTACATTAATAAATTTACTAGTCATTCATTAGACTATATTACCCAATAAATAATAATACTTCTGTAGTGTAATTATCACTACATCACTCTCACACAACATAGGGACTGGTGCATCATGGGGATCATAGATCTTTTTTACATATCTTTGTCATATGTTTATTCTTACATCTCTCCACAAGGTGTTGAATGTACATAGAAACTAGTTCTTGCCTTGCATGAAATTAGTAGAGTGAAAATTATACTACAGAAATACTACTCATTATTGGATAATCTCTAGTTTAGTGAATTGCTAATACAAAATATTGATATGGGTAGATATATGTTTGAAGTAATAAAAAGGGATTGAAAATGAAATACATGAATGATAGAGAAAAAGATATCATTGACATCAATGGAAAAATTGTGAGGCTAAAAATGCAATTAGGGCAGATATGTTTTAAAAAGAAAATGGTAACTGGTGAATAGTTTAAGTCTGAGGCTTTAGCCTATAAAATTTGTAAATGATCAAAAAATACCCCATATAAAATACATGAATAAAATAATGAAGTTTGCTAGAGTGATGTGGAAAATAAAAACTATGAATCACAAAAATTGAATTAAATTTTACAAAGTCTTCATCATGAAATATTTCAATTATGGTTGAAAATAATTATTGATGTATATATAGGCCAACTGATGAGTGCTGATTCAGCATGAAATGCACACCTTGGAGGTCATTTACCTTTTTCACATGTCTTTGGTCATATGATTCAGGAATGTGTGATCGAATAGAAATTTGAAATATATATATAAAGTTAAACTATATATAAAAATGTGTATATGAATTTAATTTAATGCAATTAAGTGTATGAAGAAATGAAAGGCTCCAGGTAATGATGGAATTATAATTGATATATTAAAAGAAGCAGGTGAAGAAATAGAAATTTTTTTAGCAAAGTTATATACCAAATGTCTAAATGATAAAGATGTACCAGATGATTGGAAGAATGCAATATTAATATTTTTAAAAAGGTGATAAAGAAGATATTAGAAATTACAGACCTATCAACCTTTTATCAGTTTTATACAAAATTTTTACCAAGATAATTACAACTTGTCTACACAGAACATTGGATTTCTACTAACCAAGAGAACAAGCTGGATTTAAAAATGGTTTTATACAGTAGATCATATCCAGGTATTGAGAGAAGTTATAGAAAGGACAAATGAATATGAGATGCCATTATGCTTTGCATTTGTAGATTTTAAAAAGGCATTTGATTCTATAAACATTTCTTCAGTGATTAAAGCATTGGATCATCAAGGTATAGATCCAGGATATTGTCATATTTTAAAGAATACTTATAAAAATGCAACAGCAACAATTAGGTTACATAATGATACTGGTAAAGTCAACATTGAGAAGGGTGTAAAACAGGGTGACTTCATATCTCCAAAACGTTTTACAGCAGTACTGCAAGAAATATATTGTGGATTAAAATGGGAAGCTAAAGGAGTGAAAGTAAATAGAGATTATTTAAGTCATTTAGATTTTGCAGATGATGTAGTTGTTTTTGCCAATAATGCTTTAGAGCTGCAGGGAATGTTGCAGAAGTTATCAGATGAAAGCTGGAAAGTAGGACTAAAGATAAATGTTAAAAAGACTAAAGTAATGTTTAATGAATTTTCTCGAAATATGAAAATAAAGATTGATTATGATGAGTTAGAACAAGTTAACAGTTGCAAATACCTTGGTCAGATTATTAATACAGATGGAAACATAATGGATGAAAAAAATTATAGAATTAAACTTGGTTGGAGTGCTTTTGGTATAAATAACTTGATACTAAAAGGAAATATGTCTATGTGTTTGAAAAGAAAGGCTTTAATAAATGTGTTTTACCAGTTCTTACTTATGGATCTGAGACTTGGACACTTAATAGAAGAGAAATACAGAGACTTCAGACCACTCAAATAAGTATGGAGAGATGCATGTTGGGAGTAACAAGAAGTGATCGAAAACACAATATATAGATAAGAGAACAAACAAGTATTATTGACCTCATTGAAAAAATTAAAAGACTGAAGTGGAGTTGGGCTGGACATATTGTTAGAAGAGATGATAATAGATGGACAATTGAACTCTTAAACTGTATTCCAAGAGATTGCTAATGACCCAGAAAGAGACCACATGTGAGATGGATGGATGAAATAAGAAAGTGTGCAGGAGTGATGTGGAGAAGAGAAGCTAAAATCAGAGAAGAAAGATCAAACTTGGAGAGACCTTCATTCTGCAGTGGATTGATAATAGTTGATGATGATATGAATTTAAATTACAATATCAGCTATGTATGTCATACTTGAAAAAATTGAAGTGAATATTTCAAAATGATATCTGGAGTAAAAGAGGTTGGTCTTAATCCTGGATTGATGGATGGTTGCAATATGGTTGAGCTAAGATGAAAGATACTATGATAAGAATAAACCTGTAATTATATTAAAACCCACATGGTTAAAATATAAGATAATTTTGGATTTAGAGAATAATAATAGCAATAAAAATAGTTATAATAATATCTATATAATGTTATTTCATCTTCTATACTACCCTTAATTAAATTATATGTTTTAGGATTAAAGATAATGCACTAATATATTTATGTTTAATTTGATAGTTTGTGATATTGTTATGGTCTATTTTCATCATGGCAAATGTTTTTAGAAAAATTCAAACATAAAATATTTTTAAATACAATAAACTGTTAATAATAACATATAGATTAGTATGGAACACATTTTCAATGGTATTATATGTTGTTTTTTAGATGTTTCTGATCTAAGCTGTAACAGCATAGAGGCTGAATCAATGAGTTATCTACTCCAACAAAATATGTTTTAAAAATATAAAACAGTAATTTTAGAGTTAATAAAAAGCATATTTAATGTAGTAGATCTTGTACTACAAATGGGTGTATGTTCTATAGGGAAGCACAAACGTATCGGGCAAAATAAATAAATAAATAATTTAAAGGGGTTGCTCACTTGACATCAGCAAATAATTCTCTAAGTCAACCTAATGTGATAGTCCATAATGTTTTGAAACTACTAATTAAACTTTACTTTAAAATGAAAAAGTGGAGAAAAAACTCTTGGAAAAGAATCAATATGTGTTTTTAACTATAGTACAGAACTGAATAGGTATAGTATTTAAATTATAAAGAAAATGAGATTATAATGCATAAATTCATGTTTGAAATGTAATATTTAGTGAGGAGAAAAAAATCGATAATATAATATCGATACTATGCATGAGTGATATTTGTTGAAGCAACCAATTAAAAAAAAAACTATTACAAAAACAATTACCTTTCCATAGGCCAGACATATATGCTGGTAAATTAATAAAATTTGAATTTTTAAGAAAACATTTAACATTTCAAGTAGATGATGGATCCAACACATAAAATATTTATTTTTTTATTTTAAAAATTTTACATATTACAAAAAGAAGAATTTATAAAAATATTGTCTTGTTATTGATTGTAATGAGATAATTTTATTTTTTATATTTAGAAGTGAAATATAATATATAAGGCTTTTTTTTTTTTGCCATCTGTAAATTTGTAAGAAATAAAGATTTGGAAATATTCTTTGTAAATTTATTTCGTAAAATCTATTGATAAATATTAAATTATACCATGTATTTAATTATTTATGTCAGTTTAAATTGTAATGAATATTGCAATATATTTATTTTATAAATTGTAATAGAAGAATAAAGAAAAATGAGTTAGGTCAAATGATTGTCACTTTATAACCCTAAATGTCTAGAGACATAATATTTCCCAACGTGAATATTATAAACTTGTTATTTGATCAATGCTTATTTTAATAAAAGTAGCTAGATAATTTTAAAACCATTTTTATAGAAGGAACTAAACACTTTATTATTTATGAAAAGCATTTCTTAAAAAGAAGCTATGTTTGCTATTTGCTCATCTGTATTTAAATGGCAATATATATTGTGTAAAATACTACATAAAAATAGCAAAAAAATAATAAACTTGTCAAGCGTTGGTGGTCTAGTGGTTAGCATAGCTGTCTTCCAAGCAGCTGCCTTTCATGGCCTGGATTCATTTTCCAGTCAACGCTTTGACATATGAAGAAAAAATAATAATAAACTTGACCCCAGAATATTTAAGTTAATATACAATAATAAACTTCTTAGAATAATGTAACTTTAAATACATAATTAATAAAGAAAAATATTCTCATGCATGCCCAATAATTGGGTGAATATAAATATATCTATCAATCAATGAATTTTATTTTATCCCATGGACAAGTCCAGAGAGTAGTCATATCATCAATTCGTCCATTTTTTGAATCCACTCTCTTAATTGCCCAATTCCACATAACTTTTCCCATCTCTTATATTATCCAAGAATGTTAATCTTTTCTGTTCTTTCTTATTGCTTTAACTCACCATTCCATCAAAAATATCTTTCATTAAACTATATTTTCTTTTTAAGTTGTGTCCAATCCAGTTTATCTTTCTCTTTCTAATTTCCTCAAACAGTCTTTTTTTTTCATTTACTCTTTTCAAAACTTCTTTTATTTTGTACATCCAACCTATTTTCCCCATTCTTCTTTATGTCCACATCTCAAAGAATGTACCAATATTGAAATTGGCACATAACAATTTGTTTAAAAAAATTATTAGAAATAAAAATCCTTTGTTAAAAGAGAAATAATAGGTAAAAGTTTAAAAGTTTCTTTATTAAATGTAAATGCAGTTTGTTTTCATGAAAATAAGATTTAAAAATCGAAGAGTTCATAAAAGTTAAAGAGTGTTATTATTATAAATTAAAAGTTAAAATATAAATCTCTTTTCATTCCAGTTTATTAGAATAAATGCGTATATATGTGTGATGGTAAATAAAAATAAATGTAAGCTTGTTAATAAGATATATAATAAATGCATGTTAAAATCATATTGGAAAACACATGAAAATAAATATTGAAATTAAATGTATTTAAAAACACAGCGGTGAGCTACTAATTAAAGATATAAAAACAACACGTTTATAATGGCTACTTCTAAGTAAACAATCTTCAAAAACACATTGTCAAAGGATTAGTTACTAAAGGAATTTTGACAACACATATTGCCAGAGGATATTAAAACTAAAAGACTTCGCATACATAAATAGCTAGATTTTTATCGGACGTTCAGTTTCAGTTTCAACCTAGTTTTCAGTATCAGTCTTGTTTCAGTTCAGATAATAGTGCAGTTTATATTATGTATCCAGAAACAGCAATGCAGTGCTGAGCAGCTTTTGGGAATATACACTCTTACTTCAGCCTTTTAGTCCAACAAGATCATCAAAACCTGCCCATGAAATAATGTCTGCGTAACAGCTCAGAAATCCTCCGTCAATGTTCAACTGTCTTCAGAACTAATAATCATGAAGAATAATAAGACTCCTCAAGAAAACGTCCCAGCCGGCTGGAAATATGCTCACCTAAAGCAGTAATCAAAGAAAATGAAGTTCTACATCCACATTCAAAATCCTAGGTAACAATATTTCATATTCTTATTTCTATAGTAGCCATCACCTAAAATTCAAGATTCTAATTATATAAACTCTATAAGCATGCATAAAATGAACTATTGATGTACGTGTTTGTGAATGCTATATGATTTATAAATTTCAAAGATTATTTATGCTTTCTCATAAGATATATTGTAGCGTGTTAAAATAAAATGTGCATGTGTTATCTTAGATTTATAAAATGTTTAAAATTAGTAAATGTTAATTAAAATGTATGGTCTTTAAAACTTATACTTTATTTGTCGGTCAATTCTTTTTATCAATTCTTTTTTCTATATTTTATTATTGACTAAAGTTAGACTGCGCTAATTTTTGAGATCGTTTCGAGCACTGGATTATGAGCCTACTGACCAAATATATTAGTCTGAGACTAGCTGGGACCCGGGGTTTACTACGAAACAAATAAAGTGTTTGGATAGTAGGGGTTTGAATCTAGCAGCTGAGGTGGGCCATTGTTGATAGTTAAAGCTATCAATAAGTTCTCCCATTTTGCTCTAACGTGCTGGTTCATTCACGTAACATTTATAATTAAATAAGATTATAAATGTATTATGGAGAAATTTGAAACCAGCCAAAACATATATTCGTGTAAGTAAGTTGATTCTGCGGATCGATCCAGCACAAGACTTTCAACCTGTTCCTAATTTTATTATTCATTGGCCAGGTTTCACAACCATACTCCACACATAGCATTTGACTAATCTATATGTGATTGTAATAATTATAATGATATCAATATAATATTTTTATTTATTTCATAAAGAAAGATTAAAAGATTTCAATTTCTAATTAAATTTTAATTTATAATATACTGTATAGATGTAATTATTTGATAGTTAAAAATATATAAATCACATGTCCATTTTAAAATATGAACAAGCAAATGTATAACTGGGCCAGATAGATATGAGCTTATAGATATTTTATAATCTATGGAAATATTTAATCTTTGTGGAATGTATTGAACATAGCTAAGTTGGGGCTTAAAACATTTGTTTTATTTTTTTTCTTACATGTAGCTTTCAGTGTGAGTAGAGTTTGTAACAAAATTAAATTATTTTTTACAATAATTAATAATAATAAATAAAATCACTTTAAAAATTAAGAAAATATTTAAGCTATGTTTGAAAAAACTTTTGTCTAAGCCTCATAATGTCAAACTTTTTACTGTCTTGCCACATTAATTTTTTTTTAAACCTTTAATAGAATGAAAAAATAAGCATTCTATTCCATCTTGACAAACATAATATAAAAAGTTTTTTTTATATGTCAAAGCATTGACTGGGAAATGAACCTGGGCCAGCTGCTTGTAAGGCAGCTTCGCTAACCAATAGCCCACCAACACTTAACACATAATATAAAAAGTTTCCATACCATTGTGCAAGAAATGAGTAAATTCAGAGCTTCTCTTATTTCAATGTTATATTCATCATCTAACAATAAAAATTAAAACTAGAAATATATATTCTCATCAAAACTGAATTGGTTAATGGAATAAAAGTGACTAAAATAAAGAATCGTCGATCTGAAAAAGTATCATTATGAACAAAATGGAATAGGTATGGATACTCAACTTAACATTCATATGGCACAAAAAAGTGCTAAATATTAAATGTAGTCAATGCATTGTTTATTTATATCCAAAATCAATTAAAATTGCTCACATGTATTTGAATAAATAATGCTTAAAAAATTAGATCTGATAATGATAACATAGATATATACTTTAATATATATATATATTGCAACGGTATATAAAATGCCATTACATTATTTTAAATGAAAATAAAAAGATCGTAAATAAAAATTGATTTATTAAAAATAAAAAAAACTTAACTTAAAAACTGAAAATTAAAAGTTGTTTAACTATATATATCACACAGATGGGAAACTTTAAAAACTATTTTAAAAATAAAAGTATTTGAAAGTATTTTTTTTTTTTGCAAAAAAATAAAGATGTAAAGATTTGATATTTTTTAAAATAAAAATAGTGTTGATTTCTATAATCTTAGAAAATGGAAATGATTGTTTTATTAATTAAATGATTGTTCTAAAGCACACTAGCCCTTGGGGCATTCAAATAATTAAATGGTCAGATAAGAGAATAAAAAGAACTTAAATGACCAATGCAAGCATGAAATGACAGCACAGACCATAAATGAAACACGAGAGGACCATAAATGAAACATGAGAGGATTAGTGACGCCTTGCTCGTGCCGAAGGTTTGATGATAAGAGACTAATAAAAATATAAAAGCCAAATGATTATTATAATTAGGATCTTAGAGCTGACTATGAATATACTGTTATAACTAGCTATATTGCAGATTTTCACGATGTAGAAGTCTGCTAATTTTCCGAACAACCAGCTGAGGTCTCTGAATGACAGTTCCTGACCAAATGCATGGCAAGTAGCAGTTTCATTTCAAAGAAGGACAAACAATCTACGAAAGTGATCATGAAGATGGACCTCTAAATCTGCTCAATCCGTAAAGTATGAACTCTTGTGTTTATCTAATAGGAACTTTTCCTAAATTTGCAATTAATAGCTGAAAATAAGAACTATTATCTGGCCTAAAGAATTCAAAATCAATTATTAGTATTTTTTTATGCATCTCTTTAAGCAATCATTTCCATTTCTTTTTTTTTTTTGTGTTAAGTGTTAATTAAAATGTATCAAATTAAAGTTGGGTGTAGATAGCTGCATGGACAAAAATTAATAACTGTTTAAATTTGTTTATGTTTATTTTAAGGGGTTAATTTCAGGCTATTTGTTTCTTAGTTAGGACAATGCTTGTGGAGGAATATATGGGTGTTTATATCAATGTAATGTGAAGCATGTTTAGCATATAGGGCAATGTGCCCAACTGAATGCATGATCCCAAAGAGGCAGTCATATCGTTGCAATGGTCACAGACATATTTCCTGTGCCATTGACTCCTTCTAGCTCTATGGACAGGGATTTATAAGTTGGCAGAAAAGACCGCTCTCCCACATAAGTAGCACTCTTTAATTAATTTATATACATGATTCCTTCACCAGACAGATGCCCATTCCTATACTGGATGAGGATCATGTCCTTCAAATAATATCACACTGTCAGATGCACATTCCTGTCAGCATGATTTTATGCTAGCATCTTCATATTGCATTGGTTGTGACTATATATCTGAAAGCAGGTGTTGGTTTGGCTATGAACTTTTTGTCTGAGATTGAATGAGTGTCTTGATAAGTTTTTTTTTAAGTGAGAAATCTAATTTATTTTTTTAATAAATATAGTTTAAAATCTCTGCTACTCCATGAGCTAGTGGCAAGGGCAAATGATCAATAAAATAAAAGTTGGATTTTTATCAGTGCGTATCTGCCTACTCTATAAATTTTCTAGGTTCAAATGTCCTAGTGGCACCCTGTATGGCAGATACAGTAAAATTCTATTGATCACCCACACTGTGACCGTTATAATATATATTGGAGATTCACAAACAGATTTTTTCTTCACACACATTCTTTCAAAATACCACCATTCCTCTAAACACGTCTTTCTCGTAAAGATTCTTTTAAAATGCTGTTATTCTGTAAATAAATCATTCCAGTAAAGATTAATAATCTATGTATTAACAAACTTCACTTCTTTCTCTTTTCATTTTCATATAAAGATACAATAAAAGACAAATGAGCTCCAAGATGCATTTTGTACTGAACCAGCACTCATCAGTTGGCCCAGATCATCATCTCCCATATATATCTTTATTACATGAAGTGTATTTATGTATGGCAATTTTTCACATTTTTTTTCAACCACCAAACTTACTCCACTCACAACCTCATTCTTATTCACTTTTTGATAAACTTAACTGCATTTATCATTAATCATTCATTAAACTAGACTTTTTCTCTAGCACAGATATATACTGTAATCCAAGTTAAAGATTAATAGATCTGATTTTTTATATTCACACTCACATGGTTTTTTCACCTTTCTTTTTCATATGTGTATTATCGTTATCGATGTATTAACAAACTTCACTTCTCTCTCTTGAGAAAAGATTAACAATATTAATTCTAAATGAATTCATAGTATTATTTCCAGAAGCTTCCATATAATAAAAATATAATAGCTGATGTTTCAGTACAATAACAAGTACTTTCCTCGGAGCTTTTTTTTTTCTCAAATCATAAGAATGTGTGTGGTGAGATTTAAAATCGTTATTTTTTTCTTTTTGTTATTTTCTCCTCATTCTTAAATTTTTAGTGAAATTCTATTAGAAGATAAATTATTTTTTAAAACTTCTCAATCAAGAGAATTTAAGAATGAGGAGAAAATAAAAGAAAAAAACATTTTTAAATCTCACCATACACATTCTTATGATTTAAGAAAGAAGCTCTGAGAAAAATACTTGTTATTATACTGAAATGTTAAATGTTAGCTATTATATTTTTATTATATGGAAGCTCCCAAAAATAATACTATATATATATATATATATATATATATATATATATATATATATATATATATATATATATATATATATCAAATCAAATATATATATATATATATATATATCAAATCAAAACTACCCCAAATCTAAAATTAAACCAGACCAGCATAAAAATAATATTAAAACACAACCTAAGGTTTCACTGCTACAAGCAGACTTCTCAAGTGTAAAGAACTACAAAAAACCACACATTATATATACTATTAAAAACTACCCACAAATCCATTCACTTTCCATCCACCCTTAATATTAAAAGAACTCTTAAATAAGTTAATTGCTTCAGAATAATAAATTTTCAATAATAAAGACTCTTTAATTCTTCTTTTGATTTCATTTCTCTCAAAGAAGACAACCTTAGCTTCATCAAAATCAATAGTGTGGCCTGTATCTTTTTCATGGACATACAAAGCAGAACTAAGATATCTATTTTTAACTCTACTTTTATGAACCTTTATTCTTTCATTTATGCTTGTAATGTTTATATATATATATATATATATATATATATATATATATATATATATATATATATATATATATGTATTGTTTTGAATAGTTATATATATATATATATATATATATATATATAGTTAAAGTAATGTATTATACATATATATTATAGGTTTGTTACTAAATTCTATTATTTAGTAGATATTATTATGATCTTTGTTGAGGTAGAGAATTTTTTAGAGATTATTTGACCTATTGTATTCTCTTTAATATCCATGCAACCAAATAAATGTCAATAATCTAGTAACTTTAATGTATTCTATCAATGATTTATCATAATATATATATAAATATGTTTTTGTGAAGCATTTTCCCATGTTATATATACAAATGTAATTTAAAGTGATCGTTTAACACCTTCACGCTCTCATTTCCACACGCTTAAGGTTTGCCCATACCTAAACATTTGGGTTGAAAGAATGGGTGAATTCATTCCATTCTTTCTAAAATACTATATCTTGTGTCTGGAAAAAATTGAGAGTATTCATTTATAATTTATCTTTAAAGTGCACGTGCATTGGCTTAATCACTAATATCACTATTACATAAAAAACATAGTGCTATATAAAATCATATCTCATTATATATGATAAGTATTCACCATATATAAAGAGATGTGTCATTTTTCTAAATAGAATAAGAATGATAAGATAGCAAGCATATCTATATAATATTGTATTTTTGTCTTTACAAAACTTCTGTCTATTTTATATTAAATGCTAGTATGTGTGAATGATAAAAATGTTCATTTGTGTCTGATTCTATTTTCTTCACTATTAATTATATTTTATTAGAACTTTTGAATTAAATAATTTATTATCCTACATGGTTTAACTTTCATGTTCAAGGTTTGAATACATGTGTGATTATTATAGACCAGTGGTCTTCAACCTTTTCACACCTGTGGACCAGCAAAAATAAGGATAAGATTTCATGGACCGGCAGAAGTCTACAGATAATTTTTCTTAAGGATGTAAACTGCTTAGCCTTAGATAAGCATAACTGTTATAACTGACCAAAACAACACACTAGTTACTCTGTATTGTAATGGTGTTGCTTACCATCACATGCTGAACACTCTTTCTCGAATTGCGCAGTCATACTGCTACAGAAAATAGTACAATAACAATCATTCTCATTAATGTGCCTGCATTGCTACATTTATTATTTCATTGTTAAAACATGCAAGAATAAAATGTTATTCACCTGAATGTTGAGAAATATCACAACTAGTGTAATTACATGACAATGATTATGATAAATATAATATCTGCATTTAATGTTAAATGTACAAGATGAAGTTATATATATATGGAGTTTGTATAATAAAAAAAATTTTTTTTAATTTTGAATTTTTTTAGAAAAAAATAATAAAAATTTTAATTATAACCCCCCCCCCCCAATGAACATATGTGATAACTAGAAAAACAAATCAATTTATGTATGATTGATTAGATTTTGTTTTCGTTCCATTTCTTTTTTTTTTAATTGGGTAAAAATGAGATGAAAAAATAAATAAAAATTGATTATATTAATTAAAAGTTTAAAATATTATTATTTTGTTATTACAAACTTTCCTGCCAGTTTAGCATGCACCGGCAGAAAACTTCTGTGGCCTGATGCTGGTCCACAGACCAAGGGTTAAAGTCCACTGTTATAGACTATTTTTAACAACTATTTATAAATTGATAATTTTTTAAAAAAATTCAAACTTTATAGCCTTCCAATTACAATTAACTAGTAATAATAACACATAAATTAGTATATGACACAACATTTTCAATGACATTATTGACTTTTCTTCAAAAACCCTATCACTTAATCAGACAATTAACAATTTAAACAAAAAAAAAAATACCACTTAATACAAACTAGATATTAAAAAGTAATCCAGCTTGTAACTACAAGTAAACTCATCATCACAAATCTTCAAAGATATATATATATCCATTAAGGATAAAAAATTTTCCTAACAACAAAACAAAAGAAAATATTACAAGTCTTACTTGAAATACAATCACCAATAATTACATGTCCAAATCACAAAACTCTTTGTAATTTATTGATGAAAGTCCCCTCTACAGATGAAATTTCAATCTTAGAGAAAGGTTCTAATTCTGCAAGAACATTTTAAACTGGTGGCATTTGAAGAAATTATTTGTAATATTGAATCAGCTCTTGATAAAATCGATTTTTCAACAGCTGATACACTTGATATAGCTTGAGCTGAAATTTGCAATGTTTTAAGAAATGCTAAACTTAAAACATACAAATAAGCAAGCATAAGAAATTGTGATCATGTGATGTTTATTGATTTAAATGCTAAATTTCCTAAAAATAATATTTCAAAGAAAGAAAGATAGGCTTTAAATAACATAAAATTGAATAAATCAATGATTATACTTCTGGATAATAAAGGAAACACCATTGTTTTTATGGACTTTAACATATACAATAATGAAATATTATATTTAATGATAAAATTTATAAAACATTAAAAAGAGATCATACTATTTCTTTAGAAAAAAACAACTTGAAAAAGACAAAAAATAAATTAACTTCTCATGAAAAATCTTATGTCTGTCCAAAATCCAATGTACTACCATAAATTTATAAAACAGATAATCTCTTTGATGAATAGTAAGTGCAATAGGATCTACCACTCACATTTTAGCTAAATATTTATCTGATTTCATAAAACCTGCAATTCCAACTTTTTAATCATATATTTAAAAATTCTATACATTTTATTTCTCATATATAAAAATTTAAAAATTAATACTAATAATATTTTCATTAGCTTCGATGATGTTTCTTTGTTTACAAATATTTCAGTTGTTGTAGCTTTAGATGTAATTTCTCAACACTGCAATTTACTGAATCATATTATTGCTTTAATTAAATATTGCCTTTAAAATATATATTTTGTATACAATGAACAACATTACAAACCAACCTTTGGTACAGCAATGGGCTCACCTACCTCAGGAATAATAGCTGATTTATTTATGCAACATATAGAAACTCGTGCTTTAGCATTAGCACCTTTAAAACTTCTTATTTGGCTCAGATATATAGATGATACATTCATCATTTAAATAATATCCATCCACATTAAATTTAAAATGAAGACAGAGTTTGATGGAAAACTTTCCTTTCTTAATGTATTCATTACCAGGAAAAAATAATCTATCATTTTCAATTTTCAGAAAAACTACACACATAGAACAGATAGTTGCAATTTTCATCACATCATCATCCAACTGGGATTTTCTCTGTAGCCAAAAAACTTTTCACTAGAGCAATTAACCTTTCAGATAAATCACATCTGAAAGAAGAAATAACTCATATAAATAGAGTTTTATTAGCTAATGGTTATAATAATAAAATTATTCACTAATCTTTAATTCAAGTCCAAAATAATCAAAAAAACAAAAAGAAGAGACAACTATTAGGATTTGTGTTTCTTATATAAAAGAAACTACAGACAGTATTAGGCATGTACTAAAACACACTATAAAAACAGCATGTACTACTTGTCAAAAATGTATATTACCATAAGTAAGCCTAAAGATTTAATCCCTCTTGAGGCTCATAGAGTTTATGAAATTTCAAGTGGCAATTGTAAAGTCCGTTATGTAGGTATGAGCAATAGATGCATCAATACTAGAAGATCAACACTCATCATCTTCAGAATTCTCATTCCATGCTATGGATTCAGATTACAATATTGATTAATACCAGGATGCTATTCAGATGTGACAATATCAACCAATGTAAGATCAGAGAAGCCATATAAATAAATATGATGGTGCATGCAATTTTCTTACTGTTTGGAAGAATTATTTAAAAAAGATATCGCTCTAAAAATTTATGAACTTTTATTCCCCCAATTTTATATACCTGTTTTTTCATTGGTAAAACTTTAACATTGTTATTAACCAGTGCTTGCAGTTATAATATTCTACTTGTCATCCAGTTGGTGGCTTGTGTAATCAACTCACAAAGTATATTATTTGTATCTGTAACCCATGAAAATCATTGTATCAAACATATATATATATATATATATATATATATTTATATATATAGATTTTATGGGTTATATATATAGTGATATATATATATATATATCACTAAGATCTAACATTACATTAGATGTTGGTAATATTTTATAGTAAAATTTTAGTAGTAATATGCAACTGGTTCTATTTTATATATATTGTAATATGAAAGATTAGGGATGATATGGGAAATTGGCAAACCATTATCATCATTACCATAAATAATCAAAACCAATGAACAATGAGTATTGCCAAACAAACAGAGGAATGTGAGAGTTAAGCATGAATTAACTTATAAAAAGTTATTCTAATAAGTTTTACTAATAATAAGTTCACCTGTCATTAAGCAAAAGTAATCATATCATCTATCATCATAAAAAATTAACATCAACAGTCAACTTTGACTATAAATACACTATTTAGCTGGCCACTGGCAAACTTAGGACATAATATAATACAATTATTATTTGGATGCACATACTTAGGTGCTAAAATATTCATCACAATATAAAACAATAATGCTTACATACAGAAACATGCCAGTCATTATACTCCTCTGTTTGTTTGGCAATACTCATTGTTCATTGGTTTTTATGACTTATGGGAATGATAATAATGGTGTGTCATCTCACATTGCCTTTAATCTTCCATACCATTATGAATGGTACCAACATGGGGCACCATTTATAATGGTATGGAATAGAGGTGATTATACAAGGAAATAGGAAAACATCATAATCCCCAAATATAAAATGATAAATAAAATGGGCAGAGAGTCAAAAAAAAATAAAACAATGCAAGCAGTTATCCTAATCCTAAGTTATAAACTACAGATCACACAGCATTAGAAAAAAGAATAATCATTAACTCATCAGAAATCAGCAATCAGTGATCATGAAATCAACAGTCAACCTTGTGACTAGACTTAAAGTAGGTATATTATAAAACAGACTACTTACTAGCCACTGCCAAACTCAGAGCAGAATATAACATAATTATTTGGATATACATACTTAAGTGTCAATCTATCACTCATAATAATAAAAACATTATGATGGGATGCAGAAACCTGCTGATCAGCATCAATAGCTTTAGCCACAAAGTATTATAAAGTAAGTCACTGGCCAACTATAAACTTAATTTCTAATAAAAAACAAAATACAGTGAATGGACATTAAAGGGAGAATCTTTACACAATCCAGAGTTATCATCTGGATGTCCATACACAAACACAAATCCCTACATCTATATACTTAACCATTATGCTCTAATCTATCTTAGGCAGTAAGAACTCTATGAACTGTTACTGTAAGCAAGAGATAAATAAATATAACAGCTTATTCTAATATTTTAAAATAAATTTACTGTGAAAATTTAAAAACAACCCTTCAAATTCTAATTTGTGTTGAAATCAAGTCACACACACTGCCAATTCATGTAAGAGATATCTGGAGAAATAAAGACATTAACACTAGAACATTTTAAAACAATTATTTAATAAACTAGCTGATTAACAATAAATAAAAAATGACATGATAATATAATTTAAATTTATACATTCTTATTAAAAGTATAGTTTTATATTAAAAAATTAACCAGAAGATTTTATTCCTTACTTTTTTTCCATTAATTTTTTTTTTAATAACAAAAGTTGGAAAACTATTTTTCAATAAGAAATAAGAGTATTTTAATGTAGCTTAATTCTTTTGAATATATTTTTTAAGGAGGAGAATAATATAAACACAGAAAAAATATGTTTAAAAAGAAATTGTTAATTGTAATTTAAAACTAGTTTATGGTTCTTGTTGCCATATTAAATTTTTTAAAAACTGACTTGAGACACAATTTTCATAACTTCAGTTTTAATAATATTAAAGCAAAAAGCTTTACACTGACAGAGACTAGAAAAACTAAGAAAAATAATAAGGCTAAGACAAATAGTGATTACCATTTAAAAAGTAAGGAAAAAAGAAATTTCAACATCTGAAATAATTGTTACTTTATTGTTTGTTCATAATTCCTAATTTATCATTAATTAAGTTTAAATGACATCTTCATTGATAATTTCTTTGTATTCCTCAAAAAATTATTTTTCAAATCATATATAATATTTCTTTTATAGCTTCAGAATCTCCAAAACAAATCACATAAGAATTCTTCATTTTTATTTTGTATCCCAAAAGTTAACAAATCTCAAGGTATCTATGAAAAAAAAAATTCATCCTAATGAAAGATACAAAACAAATAATTTCCAGAAGATGGATATGCATTTCTTCATAGCAATTGGCTTCTTGTATATCTAAAACTAGAAATTGTCAGCTACTGTTTGTAGCAATGATAAAATGAGTTTCTCTTCATTTTATATTTTTTGTGTACGCCAGTGATGTTTATATTTTTTATCCACACCAGTGATGCTATTTTTTTTATATTTACTATTCCACAGAGATATAATTTATTTACATATAGCTGATTTGCTAGCTAAAGTCTTGAAAATAATGTGATGCAAGATGTGGCAAAACTACTGACTCCACAGCATGAGTACCAAGGCTTAGGCAAGAATCAGAATTTGATTCTTTGTCTGCATATAATTCCATGTGGTATATATATAATTATTATCTCTATCACTACACACACACCATTTGAAATCTCTTATTATTGATTTTAAGTGTTTATATTTTCACATGGTATTATGCTCAATAAATTTTGTGATTGCTTTATCAATTGCAACCTTTCTGTACATGTGATAATCATTCTTAAAGTTTGCATTGCACTACTCTATAATTTATATATATATATATATATATATTGTAACCGGACCCGCGTACAACCCTTTTATTACATCAGTTGTAATTATTTTCTGATGAGCATGCTGTAGGAAGGAACTATCAATTGACATTCCTAATGCAGATGTTAATGCCTCCTACAACAATATTTCCTGCTCATCAGAGGATGTAGTACCATAGAGACTGTGAACATCTAAACATTTATATGTTTGGTTTTCCAAACAGCGCCATTAGAGTTCCATCTTACTACAACCTGACTGGCCTGGGTCTAGTTATGTCAGACGTAGCTCAGGAATGCATGAGATTCTCATGAACCAGTGCTATAATTGGTGAGTGATGCGATAAAACAAACAAAACTGAACAACTGGATAACCAATTTAATTTTTAGTAACAAAAAAAATTTATTAAATAACAATTAATTTGCAATTTCTAACGAAATTCATTTCTATCCACATGATAACTCATTTTTATTTTACTTATAAAAGAGTTAAAAGCAGTTCCTTTTTTTTTTATCAATAGTTCATTTACAAATTCAATTATGAGAAAAAGCTTGGAAATATTCTAATTCAACAATAATTCATTTTGAATCCATTTATGAGAAGAAGCTTGGAAATATTCTAATTCAACAATAATTCATTTTGAATCCATTTATGAGAAGAAGCTTGGAATTATTCTAATTTAACAATAATTCATTTTGAATCCATTTATGAGAAGAAGCTTGGAATTATTCTAATTTAACAATAATTCATTTTGAATCCATTTATGAAAAGAAGCTTGGAAATATTCTAAGTTAACAATAATTCATTTTGAATCCATTTATGAGAAGAAGCTTGGAAATATTCTAATTCAACAATAATTCATTTTGAATTCATTTATGAGAAGAAACTTGGAAATATTCTAATTTAACAATAATTCATTTTGAATTCATTTATGAGGAAAAGCTTGGAAATATTCCAATTCAACAATAGTTTATTTTTGTATTCCTTTATGAGAAGAAGCTTGGTAGCAGTTAAGCATTTATGATTTATATAACATTTCATTATCTTATGAATTATTACTGATTGGTAAACATTTAAATTCAGCAATTCTTGGTTTGTGGAGTATTCATCATTTGGTAATTAAAGCATTTATAATTTAGTCAAATATAAAAGTATATTCTTATACATAAACTCTGTTACATTATAAGAAGCTTAGAAGCAGTCAAGTATTTATGATTTATACAGCATTTCATCATTTTATTAATTATTACCGATTGGTAGACATTTGAACTCAACAATTCTTGGTTTGTAGAGCATTTATCATTTGATAATTGAGGCATTTATAATTTAGCCAAATATAGAAGTATATTCTTACACATAAACTCTGTTACATTATAAGAAGCTTAGAAGCAGTCAAGTATTTATGATTTATACAGCATTTCATCATTTTATTAATTATTACCGATTGGTAGACATTTGAACTCAGCAATTCTTGGTTTGTAGAGCATTTATCATTTGATAATTGAGGCATTTATAATTTAGCCAAATATAGAAGTATATTCTTACACATAAACTCTGTTACATTATAAGAAGCTTAGAAGCAGTCAAGTATTTATGATTTATACAGCATTTCATCATTTTATTAATTATTACCGATTGGTAGACATTTGAACTCAGCAATTCTTGGTTTGTAGAGCATTTATCATTTGATAATTGAGGCATTTATAATTTAGCCAAATATAAAACTATATTCATATACATAAACTCTGTTTGGCTTGTGGAGCATTTATCATTTAGTAATTAAAGCATTTCTAACTTATATAGTAAATACGTTCAAATATTTTTATAAATAAATTTGCGTATAACTATTTCATAACTTCATTTTATAACGTATGATAAACATGTTTTAATATTTTACAAAACAAATTCTATGTAATTATTTCATAATTCCACTTTATAACGTATGATAAATATGTTTTAATATTTTATAAAAATTACCTTCCAGTTTTGCAGTCTAATTTACTCAAAAGAAGGCGGGTTATTTCATCGATGGAAAGTCATGGCACAGCGTGGAGAGAGTGAAGCCGCTAAATTACCCCATTATTATTATCATTCCTCTAGCAAAGTTTTCTGTTTCCATTTTCACGTTTTGCTAAAGCTATATTTTAATATGTCAAAAGAATTAAATAATACACTTTTTTTAAAAAAAAGGATTTAATACGTTCTGCCTCTCTGTGTAAGACGAGAGAGAGAAAAAAAAAAGTTCTTTTCTTCCGACGACGTGCCTAATTTGAATACTGCCTCAGTTTAATTCAAGTATCTTTTTTTCTTTCTTTTTAATGATTGGATAATTAATTTCTTTTTTTTTTATTGAGACAGATAAAAAAAAAAGTAAAATAAGACGATATAACATTTTATTCAAATTCATCAATCTCAAAATTAAAAATATGATTTTTTTTTAAACAAATCAAAATTTATTGTGTTCCCAATTGGACTGAATCACACTAGACGTTTTTAAATGGGGGGGGGTCTTTTGAATATTTATATGAGGAACAGAATATCTCTTTCAATATATATATATATATATATAAATTACTTGTATACAAATATAAACATACTAATAAATTAGTAAACCTTTTGAGAATCATTATGTCTATAAAGTTGCCTCATACTTGGATCAGCATCCCAAAATTACATTGTACATAAACAACTTTTGTTATATTTAAATACAAATTTATATATTGTATAATAAAAAGCATAAATGATTTAATATTATATAATTTATATACTAAACATACACACCAATGCAAATGCAAACATACCATTTATCAAATAATTAAAAAAAATTAAAATACTATTCAAATAATTAAAAATAAAAATTGAATACTTATGACCCAATATTCTGATTATATTTCAAAGGCCTTGAAATGCAAATTATTGGCATATTTAAAATCTGTATTACTAATGTGTTTGGCCAATTAAAAATTTCTGCCTTTGTAATCTCCATGCAAACTAGTAAACTGAGCAGAAAAGAAAAAAATAAATGAACCTATTAATAAAAATATTAATTAAAAATTCAAATTTTATCAGATGTAAATATAAGATATGCCATTTAAAAAATATTTTAAAGCAGCAACAAATGCTGGGATTTCTATTGACATTATCCTTGCAGTTTTCATGCAATTTTAAAAACAAATTTCAACAAATCAGATGCTACCATGCTGTGCTCATGCTACAACCTCTCAACATGTTAATATGTAAGAACTCTTAATGATATATTTTTGCAAAAGTAGTTAAAAGACAAATTAACATATAAAACTTCATTACTGAAATTTGCTATAGCATTCTTGACCTGTGTTTGAAACATGGGAGAATATTTTACATTGCATAGTTTAGAACTAATTGTTTAAGAGAGTCAACATTATTTAGGCTTCTAAGATTATTTTGTATCTTTCATCAAAACAGGCAAAACTCTCTACACATATTGCCACTCAGGGCAAGCCAGAGTAATCAATGGATGCCAGAAGACTTGTGCATAAAATCCACAGTGCCTACTCATCCAATATCCCCAGACTAGTTTCTGGCTGGTGCCCTTCATCAGTGAGGAGCCTTGGATCTAGGAGCACTGTACCTAGATTTTGGGATCTAATGTAACCCTCCAGCAGCCACCTTTTATCTCTATGTAACTACAAAACTATGAGTCTTAAATTGAAAACCCTGTAATATTTTCAATCCAAGCTCATTAGCTTATATAGTCATATAGGTCTGAAATCAGTTCAGTATCATATGTTTTGGTGACTTTTGTTTTTTAATAACCACACCCACTATTATCCTATTAGGCAGTATTGGTTTTATGCCAATAAATATCACATGATCACCATTTTCTATGCTTGCTTACAACTTATCAAGACATGCAAAACTCTCTATACATCTTGCCAATCAGTGCACACCAGAGTAATCAATGGATGACAGAAGGCTTGTGCATAAAGTCCCCATCATTTTGTAGTTACATAGAGCTGGAGGGTTGTATTAGATCCTAAGAACTAGATGCAGTGCTTTCAAATCCAAGGCTCCTCACTGATGAAGGCCACAAGCCAGAAACTAGTCTGGGGATATTGGATGAGTAGGCACTAGATGGGGATTTTATGTCCAAGCCTTCTGGTACTCTGGCTTGCACTGAGTGGCAATATGTATAGAGAGTTTTGCCTGTTTTAATAACAGCTATAAGCAAGCATAGGAAATGGTGATCATGTGATGTTTATTGGCTTATCTTTCATCAACACGTTAATGTTAATCTTTTAACTGTGAATGAAATAAAAAATATAATTCTGTATATATACAATTTCAATGTTTTGGAAAACATATATGCATGTATAGATATGTACATGTTTATATTTGTGCTTAAATGTACATGTATACTTATGTAGAATACTATTGTTATTGTTTTGTTTTTTATTGTTGTTAATAATAGAATGTTCTATAATTTATTTTTATGCATGCCTGTAGAATGCATTGGTTTAAATAAATTAAATTAAACAACAGCAAATAAATACATTAAATAATAAATACCAAAGCCTAAAGCATGTGGAAGCAGGAAATCTCCGATAGCTAAGCATTATAGTGCTCATGCGTCAGCAAACAGAGAAGAAAATAAATCCGTATACAATATTGTATTATAAATACGTTAAATTCTCTGGCCCAAAGCAAATGAAAATAACTGTGCAACAAAATACTACACAAAAATAACTCTCGATTGTCACGGGGGTAGTTTGTAGTCTCCCCGGGTGTTGAAGGTCTTTTTCATCAAGATGCAAAACTTTAATATTACTGTAATTAATAAATATGTATTTTTATTCTATTAAATGATAGTCATTTCCTTCATTTTAAATTTTCAGTGGCAAATAACTATTTAAAAAAAAAAGAAATTGATATTATCTTCTTTTTAATAAACGGTAGCAGATGTAGCTGCCAGTAATAATATTTTATTTAAGAGCGTTAGTAAAAAGAATCATTAAAAGTGTGACAATGTTAGATAATGTTATAGCTTTGTTTACTGCAAGTTTTAAAAACTATCCATTAGTAACTGTCAGGTGTAAAACTTACTCAGACTTTATTTTCCAGAAAAGAAAATACTAATAGGATCAGGTTTCAATTGTTTCTGCGATTAATATGAGAGCTAGGAAGCCGGGAATGCGACATTTGTCAATGCTAGTTACTAAATAAGACATATTATCAAAACTGCATACATTTTAAATAAAACAAAGTGGGTTTTTTAAAAAAATATTAAAAGTAAGAATATGAGTAATAAAAATGAATGTTTTCATAAAATATTTTATATTGTTTATCATGAAATATTGATATCATTAATTAAAATCTCTGAATAGATATTTAGATTGCTAGACTTACTGAATAAAGACTTTGTTTGAAGAGTGTCTACTAATTGATGACCAACTTATATATTCACTGTTTTATCCACCTTTCATTTTTTGGCCTTTCTATACATAAGTTTGAATGCTAATTTATTTTAGTATCACATGATTACTTTGGTTAGCACAGGGTGGCAATACTATATGAAGCGTTTTGCTTTGTTATTTTAGTACTTACGTATTAGTCTGACGATGATGAAAAACGCTAGCACAAACAAATGCGTAAATAAAGACTGAATTAAACACATTTATGATTTTCTAAAAAATGATAATAATTTTTTATGTGAATGGAGAAAGTTGTTAGTCAAAATACTGATTTATTATCTAATATTCACTTTTAAAAAATGAATTGTTTTCGTTTTTAGAAGATTATAAATGTGTTTATTTCGGTCTTTATTTACACACTTGTTTGTGTCGGTTATAATATAAGTGCTTAATTTTCTCCATGTTCAAAATGTTATTTTCTTTTATTATTTACTTCCAAACTAATACTTAAGTGAAATCTCACAGTCGGACTAGTACTTAAGTATCTTTATTTTCTAATAAATTTCAGTTATCATAGATAACATTGTTTTTCAAATCTTTATGGTATTTCATAGATGCTGTTTTTATTCTTTAGCATTTCAAGATTAGATTTTGCAGATGTTAAGATTACTCATAGTGTGATGTGACTGGAAAACTGGTGTATTGATTGTAGATTTTCTTTAGTTTGTTTGCTATTCCTGATATGTATGGGTGCCCTATAGTACCAATAATTGTTTGTTTGTTTTTTTTTACTTTTGTTCTCCACATTTTTTAATAATAAGTAATAGATAACCATTTTTCATGAAAATGTCTTCTATGTAGATCTTTTCTTTTTTCAAATCACTGGTTTCTGAGCAAACTTCTTTTGCTTTGTTTCATAAAGATGGTATAATTCCATGTTTTGTGTTTCTGGTAGTGATTGGATATATATGCTAAGTATTTTCCTGTGTGTATGGGTTTTTTGTAAATTATAGTTTTGATTTTGCTATGGAAGAAGTTTTATCACAAGAACATCTAAAAATGTCATATTTTCTTCTTGTTCTGATTCTATAATGAATTTAATTGAAAGGCTTATATTAGTGATGTGTGTCCAGAATGCTTGCAAGAGTTCTTTGCTATGTGGAAATACAACAAATATATAATTGTCATAGAGAATCCAAATATTAAGTGGATATAAAATATTCTTTATGTTGTAATTTCAATTTTTTTAATGTAAATGTTCATCATCAAAGTGATAGTGGTAAGTCTATAGCCATTCCTTGATTTTGTTAAAAGAATTACATGTTTCATTGAAAATATATTGTTGTTATTGTATAATGTTGTTTTGGCATGAAAGTTATTGTAATTTAATCTTCTTTAATAAATAATGTTTCATCATAGAGTACATTTGTAAATAAACTTTCCACATCAATGCTTACCAATATAACAATTATTTCAATTTTCATGTTCTATATTAATTCCATGAAGTGTTTAGAAATCCTGACCAAAAAACTGTGTTTTATATGCCAAAGGACTGGAACCTTGATAAGAAATCTTGATATATTTTGGCAAAGTAAATTTCTAGAACTAACCTTAGATCTTAATGGAAAATCATCCTTATAGATATTACATAGAGTATAAAGATGAAATATTTTGCTGAAATATAAGGTTAATTTAATTTTTTCTGAATCAGTAAAGTACCTACGCTGCTTTCTGAGTAAAGCTTGTAACTTTGTTTTTGTAGTCAGTATCAAATTTTTTGCTACAATTTTGTATTGGCTTGTTGTAAAAAGTTTTCATATTTCATATTCATTACAATTCTAGTATTGTTTTTGTCACCTAGGAGAAAGATTGTTGATTTGTCTAGTTTGAGAGATTTAATAGCTTTTCTCTCATAGGAAATATTTAGTTTCAGTTTTTGGTGACTCTCGTGTATTTCTTTTCCATGGTAATTTTGCTGCTTTTTCTATAGGCAATTTTTGAATGACTTCTTTGGTGCTGCCACTATATCTAATAATGAGATACCAAATGATGTAATATTAATTATTTATTGGATTATTTTTATCATCTAATATTAAGAACTGAATGTTTTAGGTTTATGTTTCAAGTGGTATTATTCTCTTTTCTTTGAGTATTTCTGATCTGATCGATGATAGTACTAGCCTGGGAATCTAATCTGGACATTTAGATTCATGAATTGAGCTTTAAGGTAATGCTCTAACTAAGTGATCTATTCTACCAAAAGTAACAATCAATAGAAATTTTATATATTTCTCTATTTCTCCACTTTTTTCTTAAGTGCATGATTCATTAGTGGTTTTCAGACGTTGTGTACAAACACACTGGATTGACATATGGGATTATCTGCCATAGTTATGTAAGCAGCTTCTTTGAAATTTTTTCTCTATATTTTTTCTTTTCTATCTAAAGTTTTTATATTTTCCAATTAAACATATGTTCACTAGTATATACATGGTCTGAAACTTTAGACACATCTGTTTCTCTTTTCTAATCATCAATTTGTGCTCCTGCAATCACATTTCAATAGACCAATTGGTTTCACCAATATACATCTTTCCATATTCACGTGACATTTTATAGGTGTAGTGTTTGCTTTTCAGCATTTCAAGTTTGGGCTTTGTAGATGTTAGAATTCCTCATAATACAGTATGGCTCTGGTAAGCTGTTCTGATGTATTAGCCAGAAAAGTCAGAAACTTTTAGAAAAATATATAAAGTTGTAGTTAGATATATATCAAATGGTGAACTATAGACAGCAAATGAAACTATTCAAGGATAAAATGGAAAGACTTTTTTAATGAAGAAAATTAAAATGTTTAAAAGATTACAACAAATAAATGAAAGTAATTAATTCAAATTATGTTTATTTGGAATAACCATAGAAAAGATAACAAACATGTTGGACATAAAAAAAATTACAATATATATATATAAAGTTAATTGATAGACATTTTATTTGTATATATTTATATAAAAGAGAGAGAGATATGTGTAAAGAATATATTTCACATATGTAATTGCAAGTAGTGGGCAAAGACGATAGATAAGTTGATTAGACAAAAAGAAATAGAGGTGTGTAAGATGAATAGATATTAAAAAATAGTTTGAAATTATAGAAAAAAATAAAAATTATATAAAAGAATATATAATAACAATAAGACGATTTTTTTATTATTTGGTATAAAGTGAAAGCTTTAGATACCAAATAAAAAAGCAAAAATTAAACAATAATAGATTTGTATATTAGCTTATATGAATAAGGAAGATAGAGAGAGTATTGAACACTTATTTTGAAATGTAAAATATTAAAGAATTAAGATAATTTGTATGGAGATTGGGAGAAATTTAAAGGTGAAAAAAGTGAAAGATGTAGAGATTGTATAGTGTTTTTTTTATTGTTGTTATTGTTTACATCTTTATTACAAAATCAGGGAATCTGAGGATAAGATACTGGAACTAACAAAACAGATTTTATTAAAATTGAATAGAAGAAAATAAAGAAATGAATCAGAACATTAAAAAAAAATGGTTATAATAAATAAAAAGTAGATGAGTGCATTGTGATGTATAAAGATTTAGGATGTTTAACTTGACCAACATATTTTCTGGGCATATAGCCTATGTTTCCTGGTTTATTTAAGAAGTTATTTTACATGATATTATTTATAGATATTTTTAACAAAAAGGTGGTACATTTTGCATAATTTATATATTTGGCAGTTGTGATAATTTAACAAAGTTTGATGGTTGTTTTATCTTTATTATACCACTAAAAATAAAATAGAAATGAAAAAATATTATTTTATGTTAACTTAAATATATATTAATTTTAATCAAAATACAATTACATTTTTAAAAAAATATATGTGACATTATTGCTTATGAATTCATAAGAAGTTCAAACACCAGAATCGATCCTGGGATTTCCTCGATTCTAAATTGTATTCGCTATCAACTGTTCCAAACCATGCAGGATGGGGGAAAGGCATATCGCTTTATTGATCAGGAGTTCATAAGAAGTTCATATGCCAGACCTGCAAAAGTCAGAATCAATTCTAAGATGTTCTGATAAATTAAATATTTATAATAAATTACATATTTATAATGTACAAAAGCTGCAATTAAATATAATGATGGTGATAAAAGTGTTGATGGTTTTAATTTTAATATTCTCATTGTGATTCTTTTTTCTCATGTGTCATAGCATCAGCCGGGAAGCAAACCCGCTAACCCAGGACAACTGCTTGTAAAGCAGCTGTCGCTGGCCTCTCGACTACCAATGTTTTTTGAGTTGTAGAATCTATATATTCAATATATAATTCTGAACATGTCTTTTCTCACTCTTTTAATAACAAAAGACAAAAAAGTGCATATAACCCCCCCTCCATACAACATTATGTAAATATCATCATTTTTGATTTGCATATTTTAATAATTTAATAATTTGTTTAATAATTGAGATTATTTATCATTAAGGCCATTCTAGCATCTGCATTTTAAGCAGCTTAAAAATTCCATTCAACAGATCAAACAGATATTTACCCACTGACCCATTCCCACCCCTCCCCACTCACCCCCAACCCTCCCCACCCCACCCTCTCTCAATAGAAAACAATCTGAAAATCTTCAATTATTGAGGTCTGCACTCTCATGACTTAATTAAACTGTTCAGGAAATATTTATAGTTTGTAGTTTTTGTTTTATTTTATTTATTTATTTCAGCTTTGAACATCCTTTCTCATTGTTTAATCGCCTTGTATTTGTTTTTGTAAAACTATCATTTTTTGTGTTTGTCTGAAGATTTGTGATAATAACATTTTAATTGTAATTATGTGGTGGACTGTTTCCATTATGTAATATTAAATATTGAAAGTCTTTAGAAGAATTTCAAACTTTATTTAAACTTCCAAATATATTCAAGTGTTAGAAACATCACAGGTTAGTACGTAGTGTTATATACTAATCTGTGTGCTATTACTTACAAATGAATGAATATTCAAACCTTATTTAAACTTTCCAAATACATTCAACTGTAGCACTCAGATTAGTACTAACAGTTGAATGTATTTGGAAAGTTTAAATAAAGTACTAATTTTTTTAAAGATATTGCTACAGCTAGGACAATTATTTGTCAGAAGCATGCTAGCCACTACAGTTTTTATTATTAACAAAGCCTTGCTCTTAATACAGTTTGTGTATTTGTATATACGTAATATTAGATTACGGCAATGGTACGCCATATAACTACTATTATTATTCTTTACAAAAAAAAAAGTTACTTCGTAATACTTTAATTTTAAAATATATATAAATAATATTTAAAAAATATATTTTTTTAAATTAAGCTATGGTTCTACATATTAATTATAAGTGGTGTTGTAATATTTTCAATTATAACTAATATTTATAGCATTATTAAAAAATCCAATAAAAGTTAATAAAAAAATGTCATTTATTTTATATTAATTAATAGATATTGATAAATCAATAATATTTAAAATTTTGTTTCAGTGTAATTTCCTATTATATTTCTACTTTAATTAATTAATTTAGATAATGCCTCTATTTAAATTCTATTTTAATTAGAATCAAAGTTTAATGGATAAATTTGTAAAATTACATTTATTGATCAATACATTTATCAGTATATAATAAGTACACTGACAGTATATTCTTGTGAAGCATTGGAAATTGAAGAAAACAAATCAAAATAGCAACATATATCTGACAAAATGTTAATGTGCTTATTGATGTTTAAAGGTTGGGACCAGTGGGTAGAGATTCCTTTGAAATTATTATTGTGAGCTTGTATTGTTGTAGCTTCACATGATCACTATTTCTTGTGCTTGCATATAACACCAATCCTGCCTTATAGGATAGTGGTGGCTATGGTTCTTAAAGAGCAAAGACACCAAAATGTATGGTTACTGAACTGAGTTCAGACCCATATGAGTATATAACCTATTGAGCGTAGATGAAAATATTATTGTATTTTCAATTTTATTCTCATAGTTTTGTAGTTAAGTAGAGATAAAAGGTGCCTATGGAGGGTTGCATTAGATCCTAAGTTCTAGATGCAGTACTCTCAGATCCAAGGCTCCTCACTGATGAAGGCCACAAGCCAGAAACTAGTCTGTGGATATTGGATGAGTAGGCATTAGATGGGTATTTCATGCGCAAGCCTTCTGGCATTCATTGATTACTCTGGTTGGCACTGAGTGGCACTACTGTATGGAAAGTTTGCCTGTTTTGATTGTTGTAGCTTACAGTACAGAAGTTGGATATTAGCTAACATTTAATATCTTATTTTACAAAAAAACTGTCCAAAAAGCATTTTGTTACTCTAACTCACATACTATAATTTTCAGCTTATAGTAATGGTAGAAAAATGAGAGCAATGAGAGAGACTCTGATAAATGCCCAAATTGAGGTGCCAAATATATAATGGTAGAAAAATGAACAAGAAAAAGAGAGACTATTTATATGACCTATCTCTGAATGCCAAAATTGTATGGTATAAAAATGGGAATATGAGAATTTCTCTTGTTAATACCCCAAGTCTTTGAGCAAACTAAATCTGTAACACTATAAAATAAAAAAGGATTTGATTAATATATTTATTCTAATAAAATACCAACATGTGTGAATATTAAAATTTGTAATGGAATAGATTGATCATATGAAAATGTTGACTTTTATATGCTGTATGAATTGTATAAAGTTAAAATCTATAATAGTATTAATTGTACTATACCAAATCTGTAATAACGTAAATAGGCTAGCTAAAATTAATAGTGTTGTACAAGTTAAATAAACTAGATCTATAATGAAATAAAATGAATGAAAGTTAAGCAAGCTTTATTAATAAAATAATCCAAAATCTATATTGGAATGGTATTTTAAAATTTATTAATAATATTAATATACTAGATAAATATTAATCCAATTGGATGCCAATATTGTCTCACAATATAAAATAATGTATTTGAAAGTAATGGCAGATATATTAATTAATAATTTATGATATTTATTCATAAACAATTATTTTATTACTATGTGGTAAATATATACTATATTCAAAAATGAATAACATTAAGTTTAATGATTATATAAAAAATTATAATTTATTTACTAGTTTTTATACCAATGGATGTGCATAAAACATTAGACACACTTTTAATCATTACTTACAATGATCAAATTTATAATATTTGCTACATAGATTTTATACATTTATGATTTTAAACATGATTACAATATCATATATCTATTAATTTGAATGAGACCCTTAACTCAAATTTAATAAATAATAATTTTATTTACAAAAATTAATAAGACAATTAATAAGTATGCTATAATAATTTACATTAATGGATCATAAAATATGTGTTTAAACTATAAGATGGTGCAAGAAATTAGACATTCTTTCTCAAACCACAAGAAAATATTCATTAATTTAATGTCTCCAATAGACAATATGTATATATAAATCACGTGAAAGAAAATATTGATTTTCTGCAGTTTTCCTACTGAGCATTTATCAGCAAACAAAACAAATTATTAAATAAAATCTATTGTGATGATGTGAGTGTAAAGCTAAAATTATCTATTAAAATTTTCTTTGGTTAATTTATATATTTATACATTCACTCTCACATATAAATATAATAAATGTTTTTTTAAACAAAAATGATTTTAAATCAAATATAATTACATAAATAAAATAAACAACCTGATTTATCAAAAGTCAGTTATTGATCAATGTTTTTCCCATAAAGTTCCACTGTCTTTAATTACCTCCCATGGAAAAAACTTACAAAGAGAATTAGTAAAATACTGTAATTTTTAAAATGCAGCAATTCCAAAGATTTTATTTCTTTTAGAAATATCTAGTTTTATTTAACAAACTGATACTGGTAATTTCTGGAAAGGTTTCATACTATAGTTAACATTAATTAATAAGTATCGTTAATGCATAGTAAATTAAACTTCTAGCATTCTTAAAAAAATTATAATTATTTCATTTGGTAAATTTATTAATAAACAGAGCAAAACTCTCCATACAGTATTGCCACCTGTGCTAAACAGAGTAATCAATGGATGCCAGAAGGCTTGTGCATAAAATCCCTATCTAATGCCTACTCATCCAATATCCCCAGACTAGTTTCTGGCTTGTGGCCTTCGTCAGTGAGGAGCTTTGGATCTGAGAGCACTGCATCTAGATCTTAGGATCTAATGCAACCCTCTAGCGACCACCTTTTATCTCTACTTAACTACAAAACTATGAGAATGAAATTGAAAACATAAAAAATATTTTTAATCTAAGCTGATCATGTGATGCTTAATGGTAAATTTATTATTATTATATTTTATTCTTGGTAAATATTTAATTTGTTGGTTGGCACACCTATTAGACACATATATGTATTAACTCCAATATTTTAAATAAGCATTTTAACAAAATTGTCTTCCAGAATGCTTAAAAAAATCCATTTCCAGTTTAGTTGTTATTTTAGGTTTTTCTCAAAGAATAAGTTGTCTTTGAAATAAATCTCAATTTTCCTGTATAGGTTTCCATTATATTATAGTTCAGATAAGACATTTTAAAATATACATCACTTTTTAAAAAAAATATTTACTTCAAAAAGCACTGTTAACTAAATTAATCAACATATATAATATAGAGAGACAATCCAGTAAGAAGCTTTTCCCAAGACAAATCACAGGCTTATATATCCATGTTTGATGCTGTAATTAATAATGTAATCAATATGTAACTCAAATTTATCTTTTTTATTTAAAAAAATTGTTATTATGCTTTACTAGAATTTTATTTTATTTTCCGAACAAAATAGTGTCTCTGACAATATATCTTCCTTTAATTTTAACTGAAGAATATTTAAAATAAAATAAAATAATAACAATGATTTTTATTTTTATTTTAAATAAATGCATTGTTTGTTTTTAAAAAATACTGTTACAAATAATATAATTTTAAATAACAAATATTACTTTAAAAAACATTCACAATTTAAAATACATATATGCACATATATGTATACTTACACATGAGAATGTAATTTGTCATTTACTTATCTAAATCAATTGTTTTTAAAATATGTGAATAGAAAAAAACATTACTGTCTTTAGATTTATAAATAGTTAAAATGAAATATTAAATTTAATACAGTGAATTTATTTATCATTTTACTTTTCAAAAATAAAAAAAATGGATTTATAGTTTTATAAGAAGATAGTGAGTTTACTACATATTGTTTTTAAAAGATAAAAAGAAAAACAAATTATGAATTACTTTGTAGTTTAGGTTTCTATAATAATTTCCAAAATTAAAGTAAAACATTATTTGACAATTTTAAAAATTTATTAACGTATATATAAAATTGTGACAATACCTTTTTTTTAAATATGATAATGTCTATCTTAAGTCTAATTTAAGATGATACATTATTAATATAATAATTTATATTTATTATATTTAATTATTAAATACCTTCAAATATAAAATATATATCCAAAATATCCTCAATGTATGAATGAAACAGACATTACCTTTCAGTGTTACTTGATAATGTTTCTATCCTGTGAAAAATCTATTACATAATAACTAAAGTTGTTAATTTTTTTTATGTGATTGGGTTTTTATTCTTGCTTGCATGTGGTTTGATTAACCAATTTTGTTATATTTATTATATTGCATCAAGTAGTTAAAAGAATAAAATGGCAGATATATTATATAAAATATATGTTATATAAGCAATTTGTTAATATATCATACAAAATGGCAAGATTAATTTTAATTTCTGGAAGCTACCAAATAAAAATAATTGGAAACTTTTACTCATATATGCAAAGTGCTTCTAAATAAACTGAACTGTGTTTTAAAATTGTCATAAAGTACTTTACAAAAAAAAGTAGAAATCGTTTCAAAAATGAAAATGTAATATATAAATTTGAATAAGAAAATGAAAATGAAAGTGAAATAGGCATTGAGAATTACATTGTTTTATTTAAAAATTTCAAAGAATAAAAGGGCACAGAAACTTTCAAATAATAACATAAATATATTTGTTCTCAGTGGGTATTCAAAAGAATATATTGTTACTTACAGTAAATATTTGGAGACTATAGTGATCATAAGATAATGTTATATTTATATATTGATTTACATATGCCTGAAAATACTTTGAAATAAAGTCAAGATCAATTACAGGTTAATGTTAATTCTAAAGAAAGTATAATCAACTATAATGTAATGGATTTCTTTAGAAAGAATTGACTTTAAAAATTTCAATTCTATGATTCAAGTATCAGTAGCATATGGAAGATACATAAATTTTGGTGATATAATATTTTAAACTAAAACTAACTGATTTTATTTCAGTACTTTTGATTTATAGTTGCTTATCCACATTACACCATCAATTTCGAAAACTTTCTTATGTCATATATAATATCTTAAAATTTATTGTGATTCAGTTCATAATTATAGTTATTCTTCAACTATAGTTAAAGGTCATCCAACCTCAATTTATGATCAATTTTATATATGATATATATATATAAATATTAATAGTTTATTACTATCAATACTTTATTTTTATTTTTCAAAAAATCTACTGAACATTATTTTAGTACTTCTTTTTAGTCACTTTTTTTACTTTTATTGTATAATGCTGATAATATATCCTGTGATATTTTTAACTCTAAAGCATTATTTAAAGTATCAATTCAGATATGGTAACTTATCATCATTGATTCTTTTTATATCTTCTAGAAATAATTGAAGATAATCTACTTTTCTGTAAATATTTTAATCTAGCATCTCCTTTCAGTTGTCTTTATGCTGCAAGTTCTCTCTAACTAATTTGTAATGAACTTAGAAAGTAAATTATATATAACTAATAGATATCAGTGTTCCAATATATTTTTACATTCTTTCAAATTATTAATATCACTACAGATTTTTTTTTACCATCAATTAATATATCATTCACGTCAATGTGGACCTCATAAATTAGATCACAAAACTTTAAAATATATTAATATCACTCTTTTACTTTTTTTTTTTTTGGTATGATCCCCTCTTTTTATATACAGTTCCATAATACATATACTTTTATTTTAGATTTCATTTTTAAATTGTATTCTCAACTTTCATATAAATTCACACCATAGCGTAAGCTTGTGGTTAAAACACCCGTAGAGGTCCCTACTATCGCATTTTATACGCATATTATCGAGGTTATAGCCTCAGTAAATATTATTAAACATTTAACATAAAAATTAATACTATCAAAAAAAATACTGAATGTAGACAAAAAAAAATTGAAATAAAATACTAGTTTTCTACTTCACCTTTGATTAGTAAGTAATTTAGATTGAGACAAGCTTCACTTTTTTGCGTAAAGCTTAATCTAAATTACTTACAAAAAAAAATATTTATTTATATATATACTTGCACACAGAAGAACTTATTTATAAATATTAATTGTATTTGTTATAAATAAATCGATATGAATAAATTGTTTTTAATGCATGGTGCACAGAAAATGCTTTATATTATTTTAATTCTTGCATTAAGACATGAGATACAAATTGCTATTGGCTGAATTAGTCAATTGTCATATGACTTTGTCAAAGAACTTTTTTGTTTTCAATTTGCTTCTTTTAAAATATCTATAATGATTTCATCATTTTGTTGTCTTTGTTTAATTAATATCTAGTCTTTTTATTTATAATGTATATCATTTAAATTGATGTTTCTGATATTATATGCCTATGTGTTTTATATTACTATTAGATTTTTGTATAATTATTGGACACTTAACAGAAGAGGCTTCAGCCTACTCACCAAAGTATGGACAGATGTATATTAGAACTAACAATAAGAAATCGAAAATAAGATACATGGATGAGAGAACAAACTGATATCATTAAAAAAATTAAAAGTCTGAAGTGAAGTTAGGCTGGACATATTGCTAGAAGAGATGGTAATCAATAGACAATTGAAATCTTAAACTGGATTCCAAGAGATTGTGAAAGACCTAGAAAGAGACTAAATATGATGTGGATGGATGAAATAAGGAAGTGTGCTGGTGTTATATGCAGAGGAGAAGCTAGAGATTGGAGAAACTGAATTGAACTTAGAGAAAGATCCATCCTGCTGTGGATCAATAATGATTGGAAATGATGATGATGATGATTGTACACATTTATGATGTCTATATTTTTAGAAACTTAAAATAACTTTCTTCTCAGTTTCAAGATGGTATTTAGGACTTTTATTTTTTACTTGAACTTTCTTTTTTCACAATTTTTTCCCTACTCTCTCATCAATGTTTAATTTTATATTTAAAAAGATTGTTTTTAATTATTTTCATTTTTAAAAAAAATATTAATTTTATTAATCTTAGCATTAGATTTCAGGAGTTTTTTTAATAACTTGATTTATTCAAATATGGGCCATTTTCAAATTCTTTATTATTCTAAAAAAATTTGTTAAGTAACCAAAATTTATTAAAATATTTCAGAAGGTTAGAAGTTATTACCATTAGTAGTCATCCTGAAGAAATATGATCATCTTAAATTAAGAAAAAAAAACAGAACAAAAATTAAGGATTAGTTTTGCAATAATCATACTAACCGTAGGTCCATATATATTTTTTCATTTGTCTGTTTGATGTTATATGATACTATTTATCTCTTTCCACAAATAAGACTTATTTAAATCTTTCAACAAATTTTTCTGCTTATAGATATTCGTGGTATTCTACATTCCTTCCTGTAAGTAACCAAAAAAAGTAATTTTTATATATTTAAACTGTATTTAAAAAAGATTCATGGCAGATATTGATTTTTTTTTTTAAAAAAGCTCATCAAAAATATTTTTTAAAGAAATGTATTATTTCTTGTATGCTTTTCATGTTAAACATCCCTGAAGATTTCTTTCATTATTAACTGATAAAGCATTTAAAGTTCTCTGAATACTAATTACTAAACCAATTGAACATATTTATTATTTTCATGAACTTCCCATTGTATTTTCAGAATAGATGGAACATAATATAAAATGTTCAATATCATTATACTATTGTGTTTACCATTTAATAAAATCAATACCTGTCAATAAGTATTTCAAAAAACAGTCCATATTTATTCCATATAATAGAAGTAGCAACTGCATTTGAATATCTAACTGCACTTCAGTATCAAGTGATATCTTTTCTCTTTCAACAGTATTAAAACATGTAAATTGATCTAGATTCTCTTATTAATAATAATCCAAGGATTATCTTTGCTAAAAAAATCATTAATTAACAAATTAATTATATTATTTTATAAATTATCTTTTGAATTAAACAGAATCATCAATATCTAATAGATCTAAGAATCGAGAAGATGAAATTCGTGTGATGTTTTTAATCAGTTTAAAACTTGTACTATATCTTGATATCGATTTTATTATGTTCTATAAGCTTTTTTCAAAGACCCATTAGATTTGAAGCTAACATATAGTTAAAAACTTTTTTCCCAATTATTTCAGCTATAACCTTGTTGATGTCAAAATGACAGAAGACCATTATCAAGTTGTGTATATCTGACAAAATTTATATTAACCAAATTGATAGATATATCATTAAATGCAGGCATTCAAATCTCATCCTGATTTTTTTTTAAAGTCTATATGTTACTTTTGAGCTTTCAAAAAAAAGTGCTAAAGCCATAATGATTGGCAAATCTTGATTGCACCTGCTTTGTAATATAATAAAATATTTCTCGAATTTTATTAATCATTTATTGTTTCTACTACTTACAAAACTTCACAGTAGCACTATTATTCAAACACATAATGTACATGTGTATATTTAATAAAATTACTAGTAATGCTGTTATCATCAAAGAATAAGTCACTGTTTTTTCACCAAATGCTAAAACAGTAATGTTTGTATCCATGACACACTCCTTAAGAGAATTTAATCTCAATAAAATTGCCCTAGAAAAATCTAAATCAATAATTTTAGTAATGTACAGCTAGATGTTGAAACTTAATGGAAAAAACAATTGCTTTTAAATAACAAACATCAAATTTTATATCAATATTTTTAGGATGTAGCCTTTTCATAATATACTATCATTATAACTTTTCAGGATACTGACTTATGATCTATCATCTGAAATTGTATGAGCCCATGGAAATGTTGATTCCTTTTACATTCTGACTAACAATTTTTAAAATGTCATTGTTTTGTAAATAAATTTGAGTTCTTTCATAACAATTTTTTATGACTAAAAAAAATATCCATGCTAACTAATCTATATATTATACAAAAATTTAATAACAACAAATTATTTAAGTTCACAAAACCAATATGGGCATGGCAATAATGTTGGCATCAGCATGGGATTTGGGCTTTCCATCATCAGATTTTCAATGATATGGATGGCTGAAAAGTTGGAAGTTGAAGTAGATTGAAGCCTGTCCATTAAAGTGCAAAGATTGCTATCTTAATATAAACTGAGCAGTGATTATATGTACGTGTGGGAGATGATAATCTGGACCAACTGATGAGTGCTTATTTAGCATGAAATATGTATATTGGTGATTATTTATCTTTTCTACATGTGTAGTCATGTGTATTGGTTGTATGAGATAGTGTGGATAGTTGGTGGGTGTTTGAAAGTCTGAGTTCAAATCCCCTATACTTAAAACCAATATTATTATTTCCAATAACATTGGTCCTTAATTTACTATTTCAATCAATATGTATACTGAGTTTTTCAAATATGTCATTGTTATTATTTTTGTTCCTTTGTAATGACAGAATAACATTATCTAATATGGTGTAAAAGGTTTTCTTCTTTAAATTTTATGAATTTAACATTGTAGTATTTGCCTTTCATTGACATTTAGGTAAATTTTAAGTGAAATGTCACATGACATTAAAACTACTATTGATGCAATCTGGTTTACTCCAATGTACTGCTTTTCCATAAAAACTTCTGCCTATTTATTTGGACCTTACTTTTTATTCTACCCTTCTTTAAGCTTTCATCAGTCTAGTTTTGCATTAATGTATAACTTTCTTATAATTAAACAATAATTGTTTTTGTTTTAAACTGATTAAGGATAATGAAATAATAAAATAATATTCTATTAGTAATAATAATTATATATTTTTTCTTATAGATTACATGTTGAGTTGATTAAATAATGTGGCAATATGTAATTCAAATAAAAGAACAAGGAATTGTAGTTACTTCACAAATTTGTATTTTTCTAATTGCTCCATTTATATTATACAGAATTTTTAATTTTTGTATAAATGTAATAATTAATTTACATATTGTGTTTAAAAATTGTATATACAAAATGAAATGACATCAAGGTTGAAGCATTTTATTTTTTATTTGTTATATCTCAAACTTTCAGGAAAACAATAAAAATGGTGTCTCCTAGAATTTTCTCACATTAGTTTTAACTTCTTATAATATGATAGGATGAATTTAGGCTTTGCCATATTAGATCACACTTTAACTTTAATAATTGTGAAAATTCTTTCAAAAACTAAACAAAACTATTTAATTTTTTATTTATTTAAATCTAATGTTTGATCTCTGTTATAGATCTATTAATTCTTTACTTTATTACAATTTATGAATTTAATTATTTGCATTTTCTAATGCTTTATTCTATTGTGTAGTCTTTTTAATATTGTTATTTATGATTTACAATGTTTTTGCAATGGTTAGCCATTACACATCATATTTTATAAAATTTTATGTTAAAACAAAAATAAAAATCATAAGTAACTCTATTTTTCAATAGCTAGAGAATGTAGTCTTGGCTTAGATATGAAATAAATATTGAAATTATGAGAATTCCTGTGTATTTATAAATATTTTAGTTAAATCACAAGCAAGCAACCAATTAAAAACTGGCATTGCAGCCAGAATTATTATTTAAAATTGTATTTTATTTCTGATTCATCTTTAACCAAACATGGATCCAAAATGAATTAGAAAATAGTATTACAACATAACATATTTTTAGCCTGAAATGTCAGTTTTTTAATTTTTAATTTGCCTGATTACATCAAAGCTGAAATATTTCTAGACAAATACATGGAAATTTTCATTATAATTTCAAAATTTATATTTATAATATTGTAAAAATATCTAGGAAGGTGAAATTTTTCTAGTTTTTATACAAATAAAGTATTTATGTGTGACTTATAACTTATATAATCTAAAGTATTAAGCAGGTCTGAGTTCACTTTTGACTTAAGGTGGATCAAACAAAAAATTCTACTCTAGATAACATGATTTTAGCCTGCAATTCTAGTATTAATTATTTGTTTGCCAGTTATATCATAGCTGAAATAATTCTAAATAAATACATGGAAATTTTCATTATAATTTCAACATTTTCTAGATGTAGAATATGATAGTTTTGAATATTAAAGCACATACTTCAAACTTTATATTATTGTAGTTAGATAAATTATATAAATCTTGTATAGTAGACAATGGCATAGCTAGATAGCTGTTTGAGGGGGGGGTAAAGTAAGCAATTGTGCTACTTCTTACTACTAATATTCTTTTTTTAACAATTGAAATCTGTCTATACACAAATATAAAAATGAACTAAAAGTATAACTACATAAGTATAAATTTAAATATAAAACCCATATTTTTTTAATTTTTAAGAATACACAGAAGCAAAACTCTCCTTACAGTAATGCCATTTAGTGCAATCCAGAGTAATCAATGGATGCAGGAGGTTTATGCATAAAATCCTTATCTAGTGCATACTCAGCCAATATCTCCCAAACTAGTTTTTAGCTTGTGGTTTTTATCAGTGAGGAGCCTTGGATCTGAGAGCACTGCATCTAAAGATTAGAATTTAATGCAACCCTCCAGCAGCCACCTTTTACCTTATTAGCTGACTATAAAATTCTGAGTCCAAAATAAAAACACAATAATGTTTTCAATTCAAGCTCATTAGCTTGTATAGTCATCTAGATGTTAATTCAATTCAGCATCCATACTTTTTGATATCTTTGGTTCTTTAATAACCACTGTCATCATAATCCTATTGGCAGGATTGGTATTAAACCAATAAAACATCACATAATCACCATTCTTTAAGCTTACACAAGCTGTTTACACAGACACAAGCTTGAATTGAAAACATTATTGTGTTTTCATTTTGGACTCAAAGTTTTATAGTTCACTAATAAGGTAAAAGATGGCTTCTGGATAGTTGCATTAGATCCTAAGATCTAGATGCTGTGCTCTCAGATCCAAGACTCCTCACTGATAAAAGCCACAAGCTAAAATCTAGTCTGGGGATAATGGATGAGTAGGCCCTAGATAGGGATTTTGTGTACAAACCTGCCTGCATTTATTGATTGCACTGCATTGCACTGAGTGATGCTACTATTTAGAGAGTTTTGCCCCCATGTAAACAGTTTGTGTAAGCACAAAGAATGGTGATCATGTGATGTTTTATTGGTTTAATTCTTAGGAATATATTTTTAAAAATTTCATCACATATCCATATAAGACTAATGATCCAATCATACATCCAATCAAATCCCTGCAATCCAATACTAATGAGGATACAAGTAATGACCATCTTAGTACTAACATACTTTGCATACAATGCAACTAGACAGTAAAAGCTATATTCATTCAGCATATAATATATACTTCTGCATGTTTTTGTGATGTAATTATTATTTCAATCATATTAATGTTTTAATTGAACACTATTTTTTCTTATAAATTTCTCACTGTTTTATGATAATAAGGGTCTTCTTTTCTCTCGCAATATACTGCAGAATTATATTCCAAAAGTAACATATTTTCACAACACAATAATTTTAACAAATAAAATAAAAATATAGAAATATGTTATACTCAAAATTTTTCCACTTATAAATATATGCAAATAATTTTTTTCAATGGAAGATATGATATTGTAATATAAATTATATATTTCTTTACTGTGACAAAGAGATAGTTGATGGATTTGTGTACAATTATTACCAATACCATACATTTTAATTGATATTTTGACTTATTTAATATTAAAAATATTATCTCATATATGTTTATCTCAAGTGTTAGCTCTATCTTTATTTATAGACTGTAACATAAGAACTGATGTAGTCAAAAGACAATAGATAACAATGATAGTAACATAAGAATTGATGTAGTCAAAAAACAATAGATAACAGTGATAGTAAATAAGAATCAATGTAGTCAAAAGACAATAGATAACAATGATAGTAACATAAGAATTGATGTAGTCAAAAGACAATAGATAACAATGATAGTAAATAAGAATTGATGTAGTCAAAAGACAATAGATAACAATGATAGTAACATAAGAATTGATGAAGTCAAAAAACAATAGATAACAATGATAGTAACATAAGAATTGATGTAGTCAAAAGACAATAGATAACAACGATAAAAAAATTTAATGTTATTATAATTAACTATCTAATGTGAAGAGATAAATTACGAAGTTGTTGATACTCAGTTTGTCTATAACATGTCTTTTTTAATAATTACTCAAACTTGTAACAGATAATTCTATAATAGAGTAGAATGAGATCTATAGTATTATTAACTTTATAAATATATTAGTATGAAATGAAACAACAAAATATATTTTAACTTTGTCTTATTTATGACTTTTATGAAAAAAATTACTTTTTCAAAACAACCAACTAAACAAATCAATGCCCGTAAGACCTCACAATACTGGTTATAGAGTAATTAAAGAAATTAATTACATTTACATAAGAAAATATTGTGAAATTTCAATAATAGACATTTAATTAATAGAGCAATTGCAATAAAAACTTTTCTTTTTTTTTTGTAAATATTTGACTTTGAACATATTTTCATCTTTTGATTGTAAATAGTTTTTTTTTTTTTTTGTAAACATTCCAATAAAGAATTTTAAACAAATAAAAATATAAAATAATTTTTAAAATGAATATTACCTAATATAAAAATTATGCAAATAATTACATAGGCATTTATTATTAGAGGAAGTAAAAAACATTTTTATTATTAATAAAATAAAATTGAATTGTATTAAAAATATGTATTATGCAAATGAATGATTAGATAAAATGTTTAGTTAAGTTAACTTTTAAATTATTTAATATAATATAGCAATGTTATTTTATAATGTCAGAGGAATGAAAAATCTGAATGTAACTGAATTTGCATTTTATATAATTTATGTGTGTTTGATGTATTATGCTGATTACACATATAAATCTCACATTTGTAATAATTTCCACGTTAGATATAATTGGAAATAAGAATAGAAGTTGTTTTTGTTTTGTAATGTGTAATTAATGTAGTGAAGTTTGTTTGATATAGTTTTAAATTGGTGTTAGTTCACAGACTCGTCACATCATAAAACAAATAGATTGCAAAATTTCTATTAAAATAAAGGCTATCATTGTTATTCTAGTATATTTGATGGATGTTTTAAGTATCTCAGCACACATAATAATGTTACACTTTTTCTGAATCATACTGTATTAGGTTGGTCTATTTTTTATGTAGAATAATATTTATAATTATTTATAAATGCTACTTTCCATTACAGTTACATATTGTGATACTTTCCCATAGATAGTGTTACAGCTGCTCATTGGTTATTTATTATGATCATACGAGCCATCATTTAACAGATTATTCCTAAGTATACTCTGTAGCTAATGGCAAATAATTAAAAAATATGATCAAATTCTTGAATTGTTTAATACTTATCACTAAATTATTATCATTAATCTAGGTGTCCTACTTAATTGGACACAGTGTTAGAATTGTGGATTAAAAGCTAAAAGTTCATGGTTCGATTCTAAACTAGAAATGTAAAAAAAAAAAAAAAAACTTATTTGGATTGGATAAATAAAATTGTTGTACTCAATCTGCCACTAGTTTTGCTTGTTCTCCTAAATAACATTATTTTATTTAAATAGTAAGGATTTTTTATCCAAACACATGTGCTGTACTGTTTTTTTTTATAATATCTCAATGATGTCTTGTTGAGTATTGAAGAAACTCTCAAACTAAGATACAAGATAGAGACTTTTGAAAAGTCTCTATCTTGTATATTGAAAAAACTCTCAAACTATCTTAATTTGAGAGTTTCTTCAATACTCAACAAGACATCATTGAGATATTATAAAAAACAGTACATTGCATGTGTTATGATGAAAAATCCTTACTATTTAAATGCTAACTCTGTGCTAGTAAATAAAATCAGATGTCACATGGTGCATATAAAGTTTAAACCCAACTTCCATTATTTTGTTGGGCATTTCATGTCTAATATGCATTTACACATATAAATTTAATGTCATATATTGTAAATAGAATACTACTTTAATTTTAAATTCAAATTATATTAGTAATTTAGCTATAATTATATATATATATATATTTGTATAATTCAAATGGACATAATTGTAGTTCCCACTGAGATATGTAAATGTCATCAACTGCAAGTAGATAAAATGATATTAATCTATCTTCTAGTTCTGTTATTATTTAAGCTTAGTTTTTTTATGTAGTTTTAAATTATAGAATAAATTGTGTCTATTATTTTAGTTTACATTCAGACTAAATAATCTGAAATCATTAAAATATTGAGAGGATCAAGACTGTGCTTTAGTTTAAAAATCTCTAAATATCAAATGAAAATTCAGTTCAATAAATGTATCACATGATCATTGTTTTATATGCTTACACATGTTGTTAATAAGGGTACCAAACTCTTCATATAGTAGTGTCACCAAATGCAAGCCTTCATAATCAATGGATACAGGAAGGTTTGTGCATAAAATCCCTATCAAGTGCCTATTCATTCAACATCCTCAGACTAGTTTCTAGCTTGTGGCTTTCATCAGTGAGAAGCCTTGGAGTTGGGAGCACTGCATGCCATCAAATGCAAGCCTTTATAATCAATGGATTGAAGGAAGGTTTTGCCTTAGATTTTAGAGCACTGCACCTAGATCTTAGTATCTAATGCAACTCTCCAGCAACCACCTTTTACCTATTTTACTATACAAGAAAATGAGCTTGGGTTGGAAATATTATGATGGTTTTTCATCTTGGGCTCCTAACTTTATAGTTAACCAAATAGGTAAAAGGTGGCTGCTGAAGGTTGCATTAGATTCTAAGAAATAGATGCAGTGCTCTCAAATCCCAATCTCCTCACTGATAAAAGCCACAAGCTAAAAACTAGTCTGGAGATGCTAGATGAGTAGGCACTAAATAGGGATTTTATGCACAAACCTTCCTGAATACATTGATTACAAAGGCTTACAGTTGATGGCACAACTGTATGGAGAGCTTGGTACTCTTATTCAATAAATATAATAATAAATAATCATTACTTAAATATAAATAATTGAAAGTTACCAATTGATCTTTAATTGTTACATAAGCTTATTTTACATCTATTTCAATTACTTATATTTAAGTTATGATTACTTATCCTTACATTTCTTAAATTGATTTTCATTTGATATTTAGAAGTGGTCAAAACTAAGATTCAATCTTGACCCTCTGAATATTTTAATGGTAAATTCAGATTATTTAGACTGCACATAATAGACAAAATTCATCCTATAGTTTAAAACTACATCAAAAAAACTAAGCTTATATAGCAAGAGAGCTAAAAGATAGGTTGGTATTATTTTATCTTTTTATAGTTGTTGATGACTGTATAGCACAATGAGAGGTGCAGTTATTTTTGCCTCAATTACTTATATTTTAGCATTAATTATTATAATTATATATAAATGACCAAAGATTGACTAGCATTTTAATGATATCCTGGAATCTATCTCATCAATATTGTGTATTTATTTATATTCATTAATTTTATTACACATTTTTAGTTGAGATTTTTGAAGTAAATATTTATGATTTGGGAGAGATAGTACTCCATAATTAATCTAACAGGTTATCCTATTATTGGTTACTAAATGATTATTTAGTTATTGTTAGCTTAAAGTTAAAACAAAGATCTCGCTAAATGGCAACTTATTAGCATATTAATACATGATTTATTTCATCATTTCTTTTAAAGGGATGTTGGCGTGTTCTTTAGCTTGCACCATGCTTCTCAAAGCAGTTTTGTTCTATGCATTGTAGAAAGTTACTTTAGTACATTTTAAAATCAGTAAGAGTTTAGTAAGCTTATTTTTAAGAACTTGATCTGACTAATAACCTTGTTTTCAAATGGCATTGATTTTTTCTTCTGATATTGTCTTCTGTCTTGATAAGATAAGGAAGAAAGTTGTTTATATAATATTTTATGTTCAGAATTTTAAAGTATTAAAATAGGCAAAACTCTCCATACAGTATTGACACTCAGTGCAATCCAGAGTAATCAATGGATGCCAGAAGGCTTGTGCATAAAATCCCCATCTAGTGCCTACTCATCCAATATCTCCAGACTAGTTTCTAGCTTGTGGCCTTTGTCAGTGAGGAACCTTGGATCTGAGTGCACTGCACCTAGATCTTAGGAACTAATGCAACCCTCCAGCAGCCACCTTTTATCTCTACTTAACTGCAAAACTATGAGTTTTAAATTGAAAACACAATAATATTTTCAATCCAAGCTCATTAGCTTATATAGGTCACAAGCCAGAAACTAGTCTGGAGATATTGGATGAGTAGGCACTAGATGGGGATTTTATGCACAAGCCTTCTGGAATCCCTTGATTATTCTGGCTTGCACTGAGTGGCAATACTGTATGAAGGATTTTGCCTGTTTTAATAACAGTTATAAGCAATCATAAGAAATGGTGATCATGTGATGTTTATTGGCTTAAAATTTTAAAGTATTGTGTAATTCTTATTGGAATTTAACGAATGTGCTAAAAACTAATTTTAGTAAAAAAAAAAAAATGAGAATTGAAAATCATTGCTTTTCAGTTGTTTGAAATTATTTGTGATACCGTCTCCATATGTCTATGTCGTTTATTTTAATAATAATTCTCAAATGAATTTTCCTTTTTTGAATTGTTAAAGTGAAATAATTTTGAGGAAAAAACAATAATCATTTAAGATGTAGAATAAACAATCTTTGACTTTATTACAGAACAAAAACGTATTAATAACAATCACAAGTAAATAAATGCTATGATTGACTAATTAAAATATATAGTTTTATTGTAATTTTATATTTTTTTTTGGCTTTTTAAAATCTATACTACTCATAAATTAACACTTAAATAACTAAACATAAGTTAACACTTAAATTTGATTTAATCATCACATATTTAAATCCCTAACATGACTTCAACCTCTTGCTTTAATGGTTTAGACTAGAGCAGGGGTGGGCAATTGTTTTGGCTCAGGGGCTGCAGAGGTTGGTGAAGGGCTGCATTGGGGGCCACTTTATGGAAGCGAGGGTAGTGGAGGGCTGCACCTTTTTTATGACACAATAAACACACTGCTTTATTCCCTGTATTACCAAAGAAACATTTGATTGTCCATTCTTCATTAAACACATGACATTCACCACTGATTTTACATTTTTTTCGAGGGGTTCATGGTTTCACTAAAGTTGGAAATGTATATATTTGCTAATGCAAAGACAAAATTGAAATTAACCAGATCAACTGGAAAAGCACTGCACATTGTATCTATGCTGTACATATGTATTGACATGGCCATCCTAGTGGAAAATACTAGATGAATCTTCAATTGTGCACGAGAAGGAAATCTCAGTTCAAGGTGGATTTTTGTGATTGTCTTGGTGGGCTGAATGTGGCCCTTGGGCCACTTATTTTCCTACCCCTGGACTAGAGCAGTGATGGTGAACATATGGCAATGTGTGCCAGAGATGGAACTGTTCAAATTTTTAACTGGCATGGGAAGTATTTATATATCATAATTTTCTTCATTTTTTTTCTTGCTAAAATCTCACTTAATAAAAATTTGCTGTAAACTAAAGGTAAAATAAATAAATATAATATTATATTAGAATTCAATTTACAATTGAACTCTGATTAGAAGGAATAAATTATGATATTTTAAGTAAAATAAAATGGTAGCAGTATACTATGGTATCATATTCTATAAACCTGTCAAATGATTCCAATAAAACTAGAAAATAAACTCAGTAAAATGTTTTATAACTTTTTGAAGTAATTTTTTTCAAATCTTAAGTAAAAGTAATCAGTTTTCTGTCCTAATCTTTTTTCATCTAAACATATTGACACCATGAACAAAGAAATAATGTGTAATCAACACCATCAAATGACTTTTTGTTTGCTTGAAGTTTTGCTGTAAAAGTGAAATGATAAATTTTTGATTTATAAAATTATTAAAGCTCATTTAAATTTAGTTTTAAATAAATTTTTTTCCATTATATTAATATGACTAGTGAAAATAAAAAATAAAAATTATCAAGCAGTAGAGAATTTCAAAATTGGTGGACTAATGAGTATGGAATGATTAACAAAGACACCAGAGTAGTATGTGTTTTATATTCTAGAACAGTTTTATTGAGAACATCATCAGTGAAGCAGCTTTATGAGACCAATCATAAATTGCTCTATGAAAAAAGTAAAGATGAACAAAAAGAATATATTGCCCAAGCATTTAAAAATATAAATATTCAATCAACATCTATAATAAAATTTATCAAAAATCATTCAAATATAACTGGAAAACCTTTTAATGATGAAGAATATATGAAAGAAGCTTGGATGAAATGTGCACCAGTTCTTTTTTAAGATTTTAAAAACAAAGCAAAAATTATTCAGAGCAGAAAAGATGTATCATTGGTTAGAAATATAGTTAAAGAAATAATATTGCCTTGATGAAAATAGTTAGCTGTTAATTCTTTTAGTTTAATATATGTCATCATTATTATCAACTATTATTAATCTGTTGCTGAATGAAGGTCTATCCAAACTTGGATTAAGTAACTGTCAGAACAAGGTATATGATGAATTAGTTATAAAATTAAAGTACTCAAATTATGGACATTAGGCAAATGATATAAAAGAGTTTATGAACTCTCAAATAACTCATGGTAGCAAAAGAGTTAATTTCCATTAATGTTTGTAATGGAGAACAAGAATTACTTGATGGAACCTATCGATGATCATTCTCGGGGCTATAAATATCACTATAGTGAATGTGATTATGGTTCAAATATAAGACCACATTTTAATTGCCACTCATGCCTATCAGCTTGCCTAAAATAAAAATTAAAAAATTCTTTAATTAAAGATTTGTAAGATATGAATATATGGAAAATATGTTAAACAAAAGTACATTATCTAAGGGCTGAAAAATTAATTTATAAATTTGAATACAAAAGAAGGATCTTAAGTATTTATTTTACAAATATCTTAATTGAATAAAATCAAAGAAGAATATAATGTTGAAGCATAAGAGAAGTGGAATGGTTCAATCCATGCCTACTCAAAATAGTAATCCCTTTTATGCTGTAGCTTGATTCAGAGAAAAATTTGTGCATTGTTGATGAACAACATTTCACTAAATTCCCATAAGCAAATGCGAAATCCTTTTTGTGGGAAACTCATGATGATATAATTTTCAAAGTTGACTGTGATCCTCTAAATAACCTCATAATAACAGGATATGAGGATTATAGGTTTAAGTTATAGAATAATTATGGCAGATTATTATACTCAAGCCCATTCCATGATTTTTCTATGACATTAGTGTAGATACCTGATGGTCAACCATTTGATATTGGTTATTTAATAGTTTGTAACCATATGACAGATTTAGGGTGTCACACCCTCTTTGACAAGCCATATACAGGCAATATTTTAAATAAGGTCTAATGATGAGACTCCAATTGCCAGTACTTGTAATAATGAGCATGAGATTTTTGCGCATATTGTTAGAAATTTGGAATGGAAGTGTTATGATGAAACTGAGATAAGAAGAAAAAAAATATTTTTGTACGAAATGTATATATGATGCAATTGAAAAAACTTGACTTAAGGGATTTTTGATATCAAATCATTTTATTGTGTGTGTCATCACTCTATCAATTTTTCAATTCCATTTCAAGTTTCGTTAGTTGTTTATTTTAAAAAGATATTTAGTGTGCGTGTATATATACGTTTAGTTATGAATAAATGTTTTAAAAATATATTTAATCAAAGGAAAATCAGAATAACTATTCAAAATTACAATTAATCAATAATTTAATATCTTGAATAACTTAATTAGACTTTATATTGTCTTAATTTTAAATCTGATTAAATCCTAAAACTTTATAAATTTGGTATACTTAATAAGTAAATACAGATTCTTCTTTGTTCGTCAATCTACTTTTAACATTTAACATCATATTAGTAATTGTATGTCTATAGACTAGAAATTGGATTAAACTTAATCCAGTTTCTCTGATATCTAGACTTTTTTTTATAACACAATAGAAAACTTTCTTATTTGATTCAATCATTTTATATATGATCTCTTTCTATATATTTTATAATTTCTTGAGATCCAGTTTAAGATTTCAACTGTTCATCTATTATCATTTCTCCTGAGATATATCTAGTCTAGCTTCATTTCAGTTTCTAAATTTTTTCAATAATGTCAGTGATAATTTTATTCTATCACCTGCATATTTTATTTTCGATCTTTTCTTGTTACCCCTAACAATTTTATATTTCATTGAATAGTCTAAAGTCTCTTAATTGCTCTTCTATTTAGTGTATAAGTCCCAGATCCATAAGAAATAAATGGTAAAGCACATCTGTTATAAACTTTTTTTTTTTCAAACATATAGGAATATTTCTTTTAAGACAATAAACATCACATGATTACCTTTTCTTATGCTTGCTATTAACTGTTATTAAAACAGGTGAAACTCTCTATACGTATTGCCACTCAGTGCAAGCCAGAGTAATCAATGGATGCCAGAAGGCTTGCACATAAAATCCCCATCTAGTGCCTATTCATCCAATATCACCAGACTAGTTTCTGGCTGTGGCCTTTGTCAGTGAGGAGCCTTGGTTCTGAGAGCACTGCACGTAGATCAATCTAGGTGCAGTGTTTTCACATCCAAGGCTCCTCACTGACAAAGGCCACAAACCAGAAACTAGTCTAGGGATATTGGATGAGAGGCACTAGATAGGGATTTTATGCACAAAGCCTTCTGGCATCCATTGATTACCCTGGCTGCACTGAGTGGCAATATGTATAGAGAGTTTTGCCTGTTTTAATATTTCTTTTAAATATTATGTAATTTCTACTACAAACATTCCATCTCTTAGTTTAATTCTAGGATGAATTTCATCTATTATGTTTCCATCTTATTAATAATTTGATCAAGATATCATTTTAGGTTTTTTTAGCATTTATCTTTAAAATTTTCTTATTTTCATCTTATAACTTTTACACCATATATTGAAGTTCTAAAGCATTATTTGCAAAAAACAGTCACAAAGTATCTGCAAAATCTTAAATGATCTCTGTTTACTTTTATTCTTAATTTTTCATTTTAATCCACAAAATATTTATTGTAAAACTGATTTAGAAAGTTTTGTGGATATAAAATTACTCTGTTATAATACTTCTCAATCCTAATCTTCTTAGTATCTAATCATTGCTGTTGCATTTTGATAAATATTCTTAAGAATATGACAATATCCTGGATCTATATCTTTGTTGTCCAATGTTTTAATCACTGTAGAAATGTTTATAGAATCAAATACCTTTTCATAATCTACAATTTCAAAATATAACTAATATTCATTGATTCTTTTTATAATTTTTCTCAATGTTTGGATTTGATCTATTGTACTAAAAGCCAGTTTAAATCCCATTTGTTCTTCGTTTTTTTTTATTACAATCCAAAGTTTATTTTAATCAAGTTATAATAATTTAGGTAAAGAGTTTGAATAGAATTGATAGTAGACTGATAGGTCTGTCATTTTTAGTATCTTTATCATCTTTTTTTAAATACCAATATTATTATTGTATTCTTCCAATTGTTTGGTACATCTTTATTATTTATAGATCTAATACATAATTTTTCCAAAAAAAATTGTATTTCTTCAGCTGCTTTGTTTATATCATCAATTATAATTCCATCAATTCCTGAAACTTATTTTCTCTTCATAGATTTAATTACATTTTTATTTAAAACCAGTTGCAAACAGTCTTGTAAAGGCAAAACTTTCCACACAGTAGTGCTACTGAATGCAATCCAGAGTAATCAATGGATGCAGGAAGGTTTGTGCTTAAAATCCTTACCAAGTGCCTACTCATCCAATATCCCCAAACTAGTTTTTAGCTTGTGGTTTGCATTAGTGAGGAGCCTTGGATCTGAGTAGGCACTAGATAGGGATTTTATGCACAAACCTTCCTGCATTCATTGATTACTCTTGTTTGCACTGAGTGGTGCTATTGCATGGAGTTTTGCCTTTATGATAAACAGATTGTGTATGCTTAAAAAATGGTGATTATGTGATGTTCTTGTAAAGGCATGTGGTTTTTTTTAATTGGTTGCTCTAACAATTTTTTTTAAGATTTAATATAAATTAAACAAAAGATTTTAAATGTGAGAATTGAAATATTGTTAATAGACAGGATATAAAAGTTCCAGGTTTTCAGCCCTACATTTACATTTTCTGTATATTTTACTTTAAACAAATTTAAAGTTTTTATTTTCCAATTTGAAATTGGACAGCTTTACAGATATACTTTGATTCCTCTTGGAGGCCTTAAAGGAACCAAGCAAGGCAAATTCCTAATGTCCGCTCCATACATTCTTGTCATTGTAGCTGTTATTACTATGTGATTATTTATAATAGTATACAAACATGGTTGGGCTGCACACCAACATGCATTAACTAGTGTGATTATAAATATTTATTAAACGCCCATTATTATATTAAGTAATAATTTACTAAGGCTGTAACCTTAGAAATAAGATCAAGAAACATCATGGTCTTTCTTCTCAGTTGCCTGATAAGGCAGAATGAGTGTTTGTGTAAATGATAAATATTTTTTTCCAATATATATAATTATGACAGACAAAAATAAATCATGGCACTTATTTTCAGGAGGCTGTAAAGTCACCAACCAAGGCAGTGGTTGGTGGCCAAAAATGGAGAGTGCTAAGAATCCCCTGATTGTGGACTCAGGCTGCCACTTGGTGATGACTTTTTATTTAGGTACTTACAACTGCAGATCACTTTCAAGTGAAAAAATATTGCAAGAATTACAAGAAGAACTGTCCTTTATTAAATTGGACTTTGTAAAGTTAGAAAAAAAGTTAAAGAGACAATTGATTAAAATGGACATTCACTCTATTGAACAAATATTGGAAATACAAGTGGAGTAGGAATCATTGTAAATAAAAAGTGGAAAAACAACATTGTGGAGATTGATGGTGTATCAGACAGAGTGGCAAGATTAGTTATACAACTTAATAGCAGATACCAAATGCAGATAATTCAGGTTTATGCCCCAACAAGTTCTCATAGTGATGAAGTAGTAGAAGATTTTTATATGGATATATAAAAGGCTTTTGATCAGAGTAAACAACATTTTAAAATTGTTATGGGAGACTTTAATGCTAGAATTGGTAAACAAATGAAAGATGAAAGTGATGTAGGTAATTTTAGTTATAGTAATAGAAATGAGAGATGACATAGACTTGTGGAGTTTGCAGAAAAAGAAAAACTTTATATTATGAATTTTTTTTTTGGAGAAAAATGTTAAAAGGAAATGGCCATGGAAGTATCCAAATGAAGGAAGATATAGCAGAATTGGATTATATTTTGACTAATAGAAAATACATATTTCAAAATTGTAATGTTCTTAATAAATTTGCCACAGGAAGTGATCATCGATTAGTAATATGTAAGATATGTGTTAATGCAAAACTAGAGAGACAAAAATTATTAAGAAAAACAATATTTATAGTTGATATTCCTAATCTTGAAATATTCTAATGAATTTAAATTAGAACGTACAAATCAGTTTCGAGTATTAGTAGATTTTGAACATGATTCAGATTTGAATGAAATTAATATGAAAATAACTGATACAATTTTAAAAACTGCAACAAAAATAGCTGGTAGAAAAAAGCAGCAATTGACCAATAAAATTTCTACTGAGACCAGAGAATTTACGAAGAAAGGAAGGAATGTGAAGTTATACAAAAATGATGCATTAAAAAGAATTGAATATCTTGAATTTTGTAAAATGGTGCGAAAAAGAGTTGAATATGGTATAAGAAAGTATAACTGTGAACTAGCAAGGAAAGCTGTAGAAGAGAATAAAAGTCTCAAGATTATAAACCAACATTTTGGTAATGGTAGGAGATTTATATCTGCAATAAGAAAAAAGTGGAATTATTATTAAAAAGAGAGATGACATCATGAAATAGGTAGAAGACTTTCATCAAGAATTATATAGTAATAAAGAACAAGTACCTCCTATATCTATTACATCTTCCGAATTGCCCAGAATTTTAAATGAAGAAGTGAGATATGCAATTAAATGTATGAAGAAAGAAAAGGCTCCAGGTAATGATGGAATTATAATTGATATATTAAAAGAAGCAGGCGAAGAAATATAAAAAATATTAACAAAGTTATATACCAAATGTCTAAATGATAAAGATGTACTAGATGATTGGAAGAATGCAGTATTAATATTAATATTTAAAAAAGGTGATAAAGAAGATTACAGACCTATCAGCCTTTTATCAGTTTTATACAACATTTTTACCCAAGATAATTACAACTTGACTACAGAGAACATTGGATTTCCATCAACCAAGAGAACAAGCTGGATTTAAAAGTGGTTTTAATACAGTAGATCATATCCAGGTATTGAGAGAAGTTATAGAAAGGACAAATAAATATGAGTCGTCATTATGCTTTGGATTTGTAGATTATAAAACAGCATTTGATTCTATAAATATTTCTTCAGTGATTAAAGCATTAGATCATCAATGTTTAGATCCAGGATATTGTCATATTTTAAAGAATATTTATAAAAATGCAACAGCAACAATTAGATTACATAATGGTACTAGGAAAATCAACAATGAGAAGGGTGTAAGACAGGGTGACTCCATATCTCCAAAACTTTTTATAGCAGTGCTGCAAGAAGTATTTTATGGATTAAAATGGGAAGCTAAAGGAGTGAAAGTAAATGGAGATTATTTAAGTCATTTAGATTTTGCAGATAGTGTAGTTGTTTCACAAATAATGCTTTAGAGCTGCAGGGAATGTTGCAGGAGTTATCAGATAAAAGTAGGAAAGTAGGACTAAAGATAATTGTTAAAAAGACTAAAGTAATGTTTAATGGATTTTCTCAAAATATGAAAATAAAGATTGATTATAATGAATTAGAAGAAGTTAACAGTTGCAAATACCTTGGACAGATTATTAATATAGATGAAAACATAATGGATGAAATTAATCATAGAATTAAACTTGGTTGGAGTGCTTTTGGTAGAAATGATTTGATACTAAAAGAAATTATGCCTATGTGTTTGAAAAGGAAGGTTTTTAATAAATGTGTTTTATCAGTTCTTACTTATGGATCTGAGACTTGGACACTTAATAGAAGATCAATACAGAGACTTCAGACCACTCAAAGAAGTATGGAAAGATGTATGTTGGGAGTAACAAGAAGAGATCAAAAATGCAATATATGGGTAAGAACAAACAGGTGTTACTGACCTCATTAAAAAAATTAAAAATCTGGAGTTGGGCTGGACATATTGCTAGAAGAGATATTAATAGGTGGACAATTAAAATCTTAAACTGAATTCTAAGATATTGCAAAAGACCTAGAAAGAGACCATGTGTGAGATGGATGGATGAAATAAGAAATTGTGCAGGGGTGATGTGGAGAAGAAAAGCTAAATATCTGAGTTGATTTGAACTTGGAGAGACTTTCATCCTGAAATGGATTGATAATGGTTGATGATGATGATGATGATGATTTTACTTTAATCAAAATAGACAGTGTTTTTGTAATAGTTTTTTATTGTTTATGGAAAAAAAAAATTTTAATTGGTTGATTTAACTTTTTTTTAAGATTTAATATAAATTAAACAAAAGATTTAAATATTATGTAAATAAATGTGAGAATTGTACATGATTTTAAAGTCCATCATTTTTGGAATTTAATCCCCCCCCCCTGATTTTGCAATTGTGAAATTTGACAGCATTTTTGTACTACTTTTTTACTTGGTTGCCTATGGAAAAGATGTTTTTTTAATTGGTTTCTTTAACAACTTTTTTTTTATATTTAATGTAAATTAAACAAAAGATTTGAATATTATGAAAATAATTATGAGAATAAGGATTTTAATACTATATATAAATAAATGTGAGAATAAATATTTTAATATTATATAAATAAATGTGAGAAATGTACTCAGCTTGAAAGACAGTCATTCCCTGTATGGGAATTTAACAGAATAAGTACAATTTTAAATAATAAGATTATTTTAAACAAAGGCAAAACTCTCCATACAGAAGTGCCACCCTGTGACAAACAGAGTAATCAATGGATGCCAAAAGGCTTGTGCATAAAATCCCTATCTAGTGCTTACTCATACAATATCCCCAGACTAGTTTCTGGCTTGTGGCCATCATCAGTGAGGAGCTTTGGATCTGAGAGCACTGCACCTAGATCTTAGGATCTAATGCTACCCTCCAGCAGCCACCTTTTAACTCTACTTTACTACAAAACTATGAGAATGAAATTGAAAACACAATAATATTTTCAATCTAAGCTCAATAGCTTATATAGTCATATGGGTCTGAACTCAATTCAGCACCCATACATTTTGGTGTCTTTGGCTCCTTAAACAACCATAGCCACCACTATCCTATTAGGAAGGATTGGTGTTAAACCACTAAACATCACATGATCACCATCTCTATACTAGCACATAATTGTTGTAAACAAAGGCAAAACTCTCCACACAGTAGTGCCACTCTGTGCCAAACAATTATGTGCTAGTATAAAGATGATGATCATGTGATGTTTAGTGGTTTAACACCAATCTTGCCTAATAAGATAGTGGTGGCTATGGTTGTTTAAGAGCCAAAGACACCAAAATGTATGGATGCTGAATTGAGTTCAGACCCATATGACTATATAAGCTATTGAGCTTAGATTGAAAATATTATTGTGTTTTCAATTTCATTCTCATAGTTTTGTAGTAAAGTAGAGTTAAAAGGTGGCTGCTGGAGGGTTGCATTAGATCCTAAGATCTAGGTGCAGTGCTCTCAGATCCAAGGCTCCTCACTGATGATGGCCACAAGCCAGAAACTAGTCTGGGGATATTGGATGAGTAGGCACTAGATAGGGATTTATGCACAAGCCTTCTGGCATCCATTGATTACTCTGTTTGGCACAGGGTGGCACTATTGTATGGAGAGTTTTGCCTTTGTTTACAACAATTATGCGCTAGTATAGAGATGGTGATCATGTGATGTTTAGTGGTTTAACACCAATCCTGCCTAATAGGATAGTGGTGGCTATGATTGTTTAAGAGCCAAAGACACCAAAATGTATGGGTGCTGAATTGGGTTCAGACCCATATGACTATATAAGCTATTGAGCTTAGATTGAAAATATTATTGTGTTTTCAATTTTATTCTCATAGTTTTATAGTAAAGTAGAGTTAAAAGGTGGCTGCTGGAGAAATGCAATAGATCCTAAGATCTAGGTGCAGTGTTCTCAAATCCAAGGCTCCTCACTGATGATGGCCACAAGCCAGAAACTAGTCTGGGGATATTGGATTAGTAGGCACTAGATAGGGATTTTATGCACAAGCCTTCTGGCATCCATTGATTACTCTGTTTGGCACAGGGTGGCACTACTGTATGGAGAGTTTTGCCTTTGTTTACAACAATTATGTGCTAGTATAGAGATGGTGATCATGAGATGTTTAGTGGAATAAGATTATTTACTGGAGAGTTCTCTGAATAAAAAAAAACCAATTTCCTGAAATTGTAATAATATTATTTACTAGATGTAAACACTGTGTTATAGCATCTATTTTTTATTCTCACTAAATATTACATTTAAATATAAATTTACATAATGTAACCACCATTCTCTTGGCAATTTAAATACTATAACTATTCTGCTCTTTACTGTAATTAAAAGCATATGTACTGATATTTACCCAATTTTTTTATTAACTGAATGTAACATGATAATATAGCATCTATTCCCCCCCTCACTAAATATTACATTTCAAACATGAATTTTCTTACAATTTAAATATTATATCTCATCTCTGAAGTTCAAATTACATGTACTGATTTTTTTTCTAAGCATTTTTTATTAATGGAGGAATTACTTCCTTCACATAAACGAAATAATACACTAACCAAAACTAAATGGAAATAGAATACTGTAGCATCTATTTTTTCCCTTCACTAAATATTACATTTCAAACATGAATTTATGTACTATATCACATTTTCTTTGCAATTTTAATACTATACCTCTATAGTTTAAAGCACATGTACTATTCTGATGCAAATCTAATTTACTGGAGTTTCCTCTGAATAAAATTTTAATCCCCCCCCCCAATTTTTTAACATAATATTATATAAATAAATTTCCAAATTTTAATAAAACTAGATTAAAATTTACCTTTTTAAGTACGTTATATTTGCTAGCTTTATGATTTCAAATATACATTTACTGGAGCACCCGCTGACTAAAAAAAAAGTTTCCGATAGTCAATCATGACTACTGTAATCTTAAGTTTTTTTTAGCTTTATTAATAGTTACCATTTATTAATGTCAGAATACAAAAAGGTTGGTCATGTTTGTAATATTTTTATATTAAAAATAATATTTGTAATATTTTTAATTGGTTACTTCAACAATCTTTTTTTAAGATTTAATGTAAATATGTTTTTTTATTAAACATTGTTAATTTATAAAAATTTGTTAAACATCACTAAGTATGTCATTTATCTTAACTATATTAGGGGATTGACAGATTGTGAAGACAAAGATTGCCTTAATGTCAAATTACAAATCAGCCTTTGTAGTTGTTTCTGCAGCTGGATGGAAACTTTTACGATAAAATATATACTATACATCTGTAGTTAAGATGACACATACTGAGTTCTTTCTTTTTCTAAATATAGTGGTTGGGACATTATTGGACAAACATTTATTTACCAATCAGACAACAGAGAAATAGGAATTTTATATATAAGATACTGAGCAGTTCAGAAGATATAATAACTGTATATATATATATTGTGACGACCACGTAAAGTCGTCGACACACATATATAGTTATTAATAAAATTAGAAAGTAATAAAGATGAAATAAATTAGCTAATAAATTTTTTTAAAAAAAGAAGGAAGGGAAAGAAAGAAATTGAAATTCTAATGTCAAAATTACCGTGGATTTTGTAATAGTAAGAGAATGGGAGGGGGGCTACATAAATAAAGAAATGCGTTTCTTTCTCTCTTGTAAGAAATGCTAGAAAGTTATATTTGTTTAGTGTGGGAGAGGGGAAAAGGAAGCATAAAGAAATGCGTGTCTTCTCTCTCATTAAAAAAAAATATATATTATAACAAATTAAAATAAATGTAAAATGTAAATGTGAAAAAAAAATGAATGAATTGTAAACTTTAAATAAAACAAATGTAATAGGTGATATATAAAAGGAAACAATATGGCCGTAGGTGTAAAAGTCTGTTGGACAAATTAAATTCCACGGACAAAGAAATGTTATCAACGGAAGATCTTTGCCTGATCTGTTAAATTAATTGGGACTTACATTCTAGCCACTAATTAAATAAAGAAACATAATGATAAGAATTGGTTGGAAATCTAAGTCTTAATTAAAAAATTTTAAAAACAACGAACAAAGAAAGAGATTAATAAAATTACAAGTTTTGTCCGGCATTGCTAGTAGAGACTTTAGAGAAGCAACAGCTAAAAAGAAAATGGAAGAAGTGCATGGCTAGTGGCATTAAAGGGATGTAGGTTCGGATTCGAGCCATCTCATCACTGACTCGCAATGTAAGATCTTTGCCTGACCTGCTAGAGGGATCGCTGCTTCTGTAGCTGTCAATTGAAACTCAACCTAAAGAATCAACCGGCAAACTGGATGAAATAACCCCACAAACTGAGGAAGTTAATGGAGAACCTAAGGAATCAACAAACAAAAACTGGAAAGAAATAACCCCACAAACGGAGGAAGTTAATCAAGAGCGCTCGGGAGAAATACCCATGGGACAATTACAGCAAAGCCTAGGTAAAAGCATGCATGCATTTTCATTTATCTACTATTCATAACTAAATATAAAATTAATGATTCGATAAAATAGAACTCTATCTACAGGACTTTAAGAACTTTAATATTTGATCTGTTTCATATGTTACTATAACCATGTATTTATAAGTGTGTTTTTTGTTGTTATTATTATTATAATGTATTTTTTTTATATCAAGTGTGAGTATTAGTATTAAACATATTTATCATTAAATTTCATGTCCTTGCTTTATTCTCCTATCACCAAGCTACAACAGGGGGGAAACTGCAAGTAGTGATTAAAGGGGCATACTGATTTAAGATATTCATGTGCTGCTTATTCGTGCGGAATCCCAATTCTAAAAAATAAATAGCAAGTGCTGGACATTCGCTAAGTTTCTTTGAAATAATTTGCTCTGTTCAGCAGCCGAGAGTTTTGGCTGGGAAAAATAACACCAAGATAATATGTACATATTGCCTTGGGGTTCAGTCAAGGGTATAGATATGAAGTTTAATTTGTATCTGTATTAGCTCTCTGCTTGTATTGTAACGGCGTTGGTTAAAATAATGAATAAGATAATAAAGAATCTAAGTTGTAAACAATAAATGGATAGAAAATATAAGTTATGAAAAGAATTAAAATATAATAAATAAGTATAATATAAAATAAAATAATCGAAATAAATATAATTGAATACACAAATAATTAAGCAACCGTACGAATAACCATTTCCATTATAATTGGGGGCCAGAGTCCGGGATATTTTCATGTTTACAAGTTCAGCTCATTTGAATTCAAATATAACAAAATTAATAGTTTATGCAATAATTAGCAATAATTAATAAACAAATCAAAAAATAGCTTGGTGGTAGACAAAGCAAGAAATAACATAAATATTAGAGGGTAAAAGGAGAGAAAGAGAACGTGATTCAATGTGGGAAGTTAGGTTGTAAATTGGAGACAGTTGTGGAGGGGTCTTGAAGGCAGGTGTGGGTGAGTGATGATTAGTGAATGAGACGGGGAGAGCCAAACCAACGTACCTAGTGTCCATGAAATATAAAGTTAGTAAAGTAATATAAGCCTATAAGGATAAGGTTAGATAGTAAAGCTGTAGAATAAAATATAAGTAATTAATTAGTGAGTGTGTGTTAAATAAATTTGATGCACACCAGATCAAAAATAAAAATGGATGCTCTTAGGGGTGAAATAGGAAAAATCTCCAAAGAACTAATGGAACTGTCCGGAGAAATGGCTAGTGACGGAGATATAGAAATTAGAAAGGGAATGGAGACAGTGGTTGATGATAAAATTAAAATAGAAAGCTATAATGTAATGGATATGTTCACGAAATTAATGAAAGGCCAGCAAAGGTTGTTTATGGAAATGAGGGAAATAGGTGGAAGAAATAGTAGGAAGGTAGAAGAGTTGGACGAACGACTAAGTAAGAATTTTAACCAAAAATTTGAAGAAGTAAACGATGAGATGGAGTATGTGAAGGGTAAGATGGAAACATTAGGCCAAGAAGTAGAAAATTTGAAAGCGGAACAAGAGGAGAAATTAGAGACTATAGCGGGTGAAACTGAGAAAATCATAGAAAATATGAGAATAGGCATCAATCAGTTAGCAGGAACAGTTGAGAAGCTAGAAGTAAAGGTAAGGGAAGGGGAGAATATGACCGAAGTAGCCAAGACTAATAATAAAGAGCAGAGAGGTGTGAGTGAATGCATGTACGCAGGCAGTGGAAATAACCCTGTGAATCCTGCTACAGTGAACCAGTTTTTGAAAATTCAGGTCTTCTCTGGTTATGTGGGGGAAAGCCCAATAGAGCATCTTGGCAGCCTAGAGAGGTATTTCACGGTAAACCGGCTGAGTGACGAGGCCATGATCGCCATTGCATGTAGTCATATACAAGGTGCCGCGCAATCTTGGTTGGATTCGTTATTTAACAAACCAAATACGTTTATGGAGTACAAAGATGCCTTACTCGCCAGCTACTAGAGTGAAGATCATCAGGAAAATATTTTACATCGGACAACACAAGACAAATGGAGGCCTGGGGAGCCGTTCACCCCATTTTTCCGTCGCCGAGTGGCGAAGTTACGGGCGCTAACAGCCCATCCTTTGTCGGAGCGACAAATCATTCGAATAACAAGGCACAATTTTCCTCATAATATAGAACAGATGCTCATAGGCACTGAAAGGAAGACTGTCGAGCAGGTTGCCAAGTTGCTGAATGCGTTCGACAGCACTAGGCCTAATTACAAGGCTGAGGATCGGGGATTTAAATCCCAGCCCAATGATCCGCACATCGGAAGAATGCAATACAATCCTCATCACAATTATTGGGAAGGGAGCCAGGCATTTCCTTATAGATCCGAAAGGGCTGAAATGTCCGAACAGACCGAAAGAGATTCAGACTTCAATTATCCATATGAGCAGGTTGACTCTAGAGGACATCGGAACATTGCTCCAGTTCCAAGCGAAAGTGGAAATATGTATGGTAAAAAGCATAAGAAACCTCCAGACAAAAACTAAGCCGAAAGGAAATAAATGGACGGATATGTCGGTTTGATGAAATGGATAACGTCTTGGGATCATGAAAATAAAATTGTTTTTTTTAAATGTATGACAGGTGGGGTAAATCGTCTCACGACAAAAATCAAAGGTACTTTAATAAACAAAAAAAAGGGAGTAGTGTTCATGGAGGGAAATTAATGATAGACTTTTTTTGTGTGTGTATGATAGACTTAATGAGCTATATAATAAGCGGGAAAAAAAATAATAATGATATTAACGGAGTAAAATCAATGATAAACTTAATGCGTATTTATGTGCAGTCAAGCACAGCAAGACCAATGTAAATAAAAGTAATAAAAAAAAAAGAAAAGAAATCTATAAATAATTTATTCGTATCACAATCTGTCAGGTATAAATGCAGATAGAATTAACAATTAAATAGAAGTAAAAATAAAAATAAGAATCGTTTAGGCTCATTAAAGAGCCATTTAATAATTAATAAAATAAACTAAATGAACAACAGTGATAATGCTTAAATGATAGATATCACTGATAGGTGTATGAGGTTGCAGATTGAGGCATATATGTGTGTGTGTATGCATTATGTTGGGTCGTATTTTGAGCTTGATTCAGCCATCTCTTCGCACTTTAGATTCTCATGGCTCTCGGTGGTTAAACTTTAAATGAAGCACCAGTAAGAATCCTGGACTCATTATATAATAAGAATTAGTGTCCCAATATAATAAGAATTAGTGTCTCAGAATAAATAAATGAAGAAATAAGAATTAGTGCCTTGAATAAAATAAATAAATAAATAAAGAATAAGAATTTGTTGTTTGCGCAAGATGAGCAGGCAGTAGAAATATCCTGCTGTTCACACGCTTTAAACCCTGTTATGTTTTTTGTTTTGATAGAGTTAAGTTATGCCATGGTCTCATATGCGTAGAGATTAAATTGGTTGATCAGCCAAAATCGATAGGAAAGAATTGTGTAGCTTTACCTAGCTGTCTCTCTGCAGTCATCCTCATCATCATTATCACTCGTCATGACAGAGTGGGAAAGTCTGTAATAAAAGCAGAAGTAAGAGTTGAAAGCAAAGAATTAAAATAGGCTCTCATCTCAGAATAAGATTCGACCCGATTTTAATTCTCAAAAACGGGCGGAGTGTAATGTGACGACCACGTAAAGTCGTCGACACACATATATAGTTATTAATAAAATTAGAAAGTAATAAAGGTGAAATAAATTAGCTAATAAATTTTTTTAAAAAAAGAAGGAAGGGAAAGAAAGAAATTGAAATTCTAATGTCAAAATTACCGTGGATTTTGTAATAGTAAGAGAAGGGGAGGGGGGCTGCATAAATAAAGAAATGCGTTTCTTTCTCTCTTGTAAGAAATGCTAGAAAGTTATATTTGTTTAGTGTGGGAGAGGGGAAAAGGAAGCATAAAGAAATGCATGTCTTCTCTCTCATTAAAAAAATATATATATTATAACAAATTAAAATAAATGTAAAACGTAAATGTGAAAAAAAAATGAATGAATTGTAAACTTTAAATAAAACAAATGTAATAGGTGATATATAAAAGGAAACAATATGGCCGTAGGTGTGAAAGTCTGTTGGACAAATTAAATTCCATGGACAAAGAAATGTTATCAATGGAAGATCTTAGCCTGATCTGTTAAATTAATTGGGACTTACATTCCAGCCACTAATTAAATAAAGAAACATAATGATAAGAATTGGTTGGAAATCTAAGTCTTAATTAAAAAATTTTAAAAACAACGAACAAAGAAAGAGATTAATAAAATTACAAGTTTTGTCCAGCATTGCTAGTAGAGACTTTAGAGAAGCAACAGCTAAAAAGAAAATGGAAGAAGTGCGTGGCTAGTGGCGTTAAAGGGACGTAGGTTCAGATTCGAGCCATCTCATCACTGACTCGCAATGTAAGATCTTTGCCTGACCTGTTAGAGGGATCACCGCTTCTGTAGCTGTCAACTGAAACTCAACCTAAAGAATCAACTGGCAAACTGGATGAAATAACCCCACAAACTGAGGAAGTTAATGGAGAACCTAAGGAATCAACAAACAAAAACTGGAAAGAAATAACCCCACAAACGGAGGAAGTTAATCAAGAGCGCTCGGGAGAAATACCCATGGGACAATTACAGCAAAGCCTAGGTAAAAGCATGCATGCATTTTCATTTATCTACTATTCATAACTAAATATAAAATTAATAATTCGATAAAATAGAACTCTATCTACAGGACTTTAAGAACTTTAATATTTGATCTGTTTCATATGTTACTATAACCATGTATTTATAAGTGTGTTTTTTGTTATTATTATTATAATGTATTTTTTTTATATCAAGTGTGAGTATTAGTATTAAACATATTTATCATTAAATTTCATGTCCTTGCTTTATTCTCCTATCACCAAGCTATGACAGGGGGGAAACTGTAAGTAGTGATTAAAGGGGCATACTGATTTAAGATATTCATGTGCTGCTTGTTCGTGCAGAATCCCAATTCTAAAAAATAAATAGCAAGTGCTGGACATTCGCTAAGTTTCTTTGAAATAATTTGCTCTGTTCAGCAGCTGAGAGTTTTGGCTGGGAAAAATAACGCCAAGATAATATGTACGTATTGCCTTGGGGTTCAGTCAAGGATATAGATATGAAGTTAAATTTGTATCTGTATTAGCTCTCTGCTTGTATTGTAACGGCGTTGGTTAAAATAATGAATAAGATAATAAAGAATCTAAGTTGTAAACAATAAATGGATAGAAAATATAAGTTATGAAAAGAATTAAAATATAATAAATAAGTATAATATAGAATAAAATAATCAAAATAAATATAATTGAATACACAAATAATTAAGCAACCGTACGAATAACTGTTTCCGTTATAATATATACTATGAAAATCAAATATTTTCATTCTTAGGACATGAAAAAAATGTTTTTATTGTCATTATTAATCTTGTATTACATTTAAATCACTGTATATATTCGAAAACAAATACTATAGCAGAAACAAAATACTTGCAGCTTCAATATTATTTAATGAAATTTAGCTTACAATAGTTGTAAAACTTCAATGTAAAATAATCATTAACATTAAAGACAGTAAAAAATGAATTTTCAAATTTATAAAATAGATGCAAATTATTTAACTTTGAATGTAGTAAATAAATAACATATCAATCCAAGAAGAGTAAAATATTTTATCATACTTTGCAAGGAAAGGCATATTTGTATATCTACTATTAATAAAACGATCTTCATTATTACTATTACTCATTTTAAAAAAGTAATAAAATGAATAAAAATCTATGATGTAACAGCACTGATTACACAATTGGTCACGAAAGATATATTGCTTTAATATCTATATCTTTTTTGTTGTTTGTATGAGTTACCTAATATAATAAATTGCATCAGTCTTAAGTTAATATTGCTCCATCTGTCTATTTAAAAATCTGTTGTACAATTATAAAGAAATATTCAGTAGTAAGTTTTTTTTTATTGTTGTAATGATTTAATTTTATATTTAAAGAATAAAAAGTGTAATCTCAGTCTATAATAAGTTAAAACTTATATGTCGAAATTTATTAATGGATATAAAGAATTTAAATAATGTATTCTGAAATTAAAAAGGCATTTTTCTTCAAATATATCTAAATAATCAAATATTTTTTAATCTCAAGGGAAAATATAATATTGGATTTAAGTGTGATATGTGACTAAAACTATTATGATAAGTGAATAAAAATAAATAAAACAATACCAAATTAATTTTTTTAAAAATCATTTCCATCTTTATTTACAAATTATTAAGAATTTTAAACTTCTCTCTTAATATTTTAATAAACAAAATTAAAAGTGTGTGTAGTGCTTGAAAGAGAAGCTATAAAGAATGCAAAAATATTAAACGCTTAGCGCTTTCTAGGTGGGTTGCCTCATATTCATAGCAATACTGAGCGGTGCAGAGCAGTAGAAATACATATACAAATGAACAAAGAATAATTTTATTAACTTTAACAATCCAACTACCATTATAATTTGTAATTTATTCTTATATTTATATGAAAAAATATATATATATATCAAGGTAAATTATTTTCATAAATCTCTTTTTTGAGAAATATTTTTTGCAAAAATATATTTTAAAATTATCAAAGTATTACCATAAACTTATTTATTTATTCATGACACCCAAACTTTACATGCCATGGGATTTATATGCCAAATTAGATCATCCCTGATAAGTAACATAACATAAAATTTTACTTTTAATCTTGTAACCATCATCTAATTTAATAACTAATTAGTCTTTAATGTGTCAGACATGATCGTAAACATGAATTCTATATTACAATGTACATTTTACTTTTTGTGCAAATAAAGATTATTTTGAAGAGAAAAAAAAACTTTTTTTTTTTATTCAGAGAGGAAAAGTTGAAAATTTCTAATTAAGACTATATTTAATAACAAGTTAATAAGATGTATAATTAATATAATATTTTTGTAATAAAGTCTTTACGTATTATACCAGCAGAAGATTATATGCAGTGAAAATTTGTTTTCTTAATTAAGATATTTATTAATAAGTGAACTTTATCTATCTAGAATTGTATTAGAAACATATAGTAATTGTATTTTAGAATATGCCTCTCTCACAGTGCACAATTATTTGTGCTCAACTCATGTCAATCTCACAACTTCATAGTTAATCAATGAAATGGTGGGACATGTGTTTTCTTTTCTTTTTTTAATTTTAAAAAGCATTTGAAAATTTAAAATATTCAATTTTAACAGAAACAAATAGCATATTGTATTAGTTTAATTATTGTTACTAATTGAATAAATATTATCTATATAACTTCCTGTAACCACTTTCTGTGGTTTACTACTTTTTCCACATAATTATTTTGTCAAAAAAGTTTTAACAATTGCTCAACTTGTACTTAAAGATTTCTAAATAAATAAATTTTCAACAAAATAAACTTAATCTAATTTGTCCTTGATCATTTGTGTCCTACATCAGAGCTAAGTTGTACATCGCAAGCTCAATAAATTCAATCCTCAAAACCACTCCTCAATCTATAATTTACTTGCTCAATTTCCATATGCGAGCCAGTTTTTATACTAATCATGCTGCTCTATTGGACAATTATAACATCAAATCTTTAATTAGTGATTCATTTAAATATATATATATATATATCCTAACAAACATTTATATTCAACCCTGCCAATTGCCAAAACTTAATTCAGATTCCAAAATATATATGATCCTTAATCATGGCTAAAATTTTTGCTTAACTTATTACTTAACACAATTCCTACAAAAACTTTTTTCATTAACTGTTTTAAACTAAATCTAGATTCCACATGTATCTTATGTAATAGTCATCCAGAAGATATGATACACATTTTTGAAACATGTCTATACTTCTCATTTTTACAACATTTCATATTCCACAAGCAAATAATTAATCTTAAAAACATGCTTGAAAAATACGATTAAAAAATTTAATCCATATAATGCCATAATAATTAGAACTATGTGGCTTGCTACCTGTTCTGTAATTTTTGACAATAAAAAATATAATGTTTTAAAAAAATAATAATAAAGAATGATATAATATATATTTATATGCCCTAAAATATATATTCAGAAATACTATGAAAAAAAAATTGGCAGAATATTTTTCTTAGTTTGCCAATTTTTAATCTGTTCATTATTATAATGAACTTTGTTTATTGTTCACATATGTATTATTTTGTATATCCACATTTATTTTCTCATGTCCCAAAATCAATACCCTAGAAATATGTTTGATTTTTTTATAGCTTCAACATTTTCAAACTGGCATTTTTATTTGTCTACCATTAATAAATCATAGTTTCACTTTAATGTGTTCTATATGGATAGCTTGTTTTTAAGTTTAAAACCACAAATATGTGATAATGTTTCTCATTGATGAAAGCCATAAATTAGTAACTAGTCTGGGGATATTGAATAAGTATGCACCCGATATAGGGATTTTATGCACAAACCTTCTTGCATTCATTGATTATTCTGGCTTCCACTGGATGATGCTACTGTATGGAGAATTTTGCCTCTGTTTCAATAGTTTATGTAAGCATAGAAAATAGTGATCATGTGGTGTTTAGTGATATAGTTATATGTTGTAATACTTTTGTTATCTAAATGAAATTATTAAATGATTTTTAGAACAATTCAAATTTTTTAAATTCTTTTTCCAATTCATCCAATGGTTATATAATAACATATAGTCTAATACAAACAAAGTCAATTTGAGTTTGTTATAGTTATTTACTCTTTTTCAGATGTTTCTGATCCAATCAACAGTAGTTAGCATAAAAACGAATGACTTTTAAATTAATGAATACTGAATTTAAGATGAATCTCTAATCAGTTAACATATATTACTCTGTTAAAGGCATAACCATTAAAATGTCTGTATTTTTAAATCATATAATAATTCAAACAAATCTATATCTATTCAACACAGTATTCAAATTTTAAATAAAATATATACTTTACTGGAAGTACTTTCGATTGTATCATTGACAATCTTTATCAACCATTAATTATTACAAATCTACACAAAACAAAAACTTATATTATCCGTCATTCAATTCACTCAAATTTTCCATAATTCTGTTATCTTTACATTAGCTGATTGTCTATTTATCAAACCATTTCCATTTCTAGATATTATCATTACCTCCTTAATTTTTTATTTTTCATTACATCTTTCAATTTGAATAACTTTCACATCTCTATTATCAAATTTAAAACCATAATTACACACTCTATTAAGATCAAAAATAATTGATGCAGTATTAATACCTACTGAAGTTACATTTTCTTTCTGTATACGTTTATACAATATTTATGATCATTATATCCAGTAAAGTATACATTTTATTTAAAATTTGAATACTGTGTTGGATGGATTTATTTGAACTATTATATATATCTTATTTATTTTTCTGTGTTTTCCTTTTAGCTTTTATTATCTAATGATGTTTGTGCAAGGTTATTTTGCATTAGCAATGCAACCTAACAAAGACAGGGATGCTGAAAAATAAATTAACAGTGTTTTGTTATTTAAATTGAAACTGGAAATTACATATAATGTTGGAAAACATATTTAATTATATGGCAAAGATTTGTTATAATTCTTAACATATATGGATTATAAAATTAAATGAAAATAATTTTTTCATGTAAAATAAGTTGTGTTTACATCTGTATTGTAATTAATAAAGTTTGAACATTTTGAACATCAGATAAATAAAGGTTTATTCAGTTTAGTGTGTAAACAATAATTGCATGTGCTTTTGGCTGGTGAAGTTAGAATTATAGTACTCATGGGTGTCTGAATATGTTGTAGTATTTAGTGTAAATACAAATTGCATTTTAGCTACAGTTAACAAACAAAACCGAATAAACCTTTACTTATCAAACACTTGAAACATTGAAACTTTGCTATTATGGTAGAATAAGGAAAAGAAAAATGCAGTACTTCTGAATATCTGTAGCATATTGAATTTCACCTTTATTTAGGATCTTATCAAGTTTGCATGGGTCTGCTAATATAAAAAGTTTTATTCATTTTAGTTTGTTAAATGTAACAGAGCACTTTTGGCCAGTGAAGCCACAATCATAGACACATGGGCATCTGGATATGTTGTAGTATTTAAGTACAATTCCTAATTCCATTTAAGCTAGTTAACAAACTAAACTGAATAAACCAGTATTTATTCAATGTTTGAAATGATGAAACTTAGCTAATTACGGTAAAATAAGGAAAATAATTCTGAATATATGTAGGGTATTGAATTTAACCTTTATTTAGAACCTTGTCAAGTTTGTTACATCTAATTATATCTGGGACTGCTAACGCAAAGCCATTTTGCTTTGGCATAGCAATCTAGTAAGAATAGTGGTGCTAAAAATTGAATTAATAATATTTGATTATTTAATTAAAACTAGAAATTACAATCATATGGTTAAAAATGTATTAATTTATATTATGTAAATTAATACACTGTACAGACTTACACACACTTGCACATATATAATGTAATATAAGGGATTCGAACTTAGACTTTCACACAACCCTCAACTCTCCATGTATGAACAGGTGGATCAGCAATATGAGATGGTATGGAGAGTTTAGGGTTGTGTGAAAGTCTGAATTCGAATCCTTTATTTATATTATACACATTTAATCATTAGAGCTTAAGGTTTAATATGTGTAATTAATTAACCCAGTTTAAATAATGTTCTAATAATTAAATTTTCATAAATTTTAAATAATAAATAAAAATATATACAAAATAATTTTATCATTTTCTAAAAAACGTTTTTATAATTTTTAAAACTTTGAATTACTCTCCCACGATCACTTTTTTTTTAAATAATACATTAATGCCTATGAATTAATATAATTAATTACACTAAACTTTATACTTTAAATGTCACTAAGTTAAAAACAAGACAGTTAAGATAAAACTTTTGTATTTTTTATATACTCTAGAGCCCTCTAGACTGAATGATCAATGTCCATTACATATTATCATCATCATCAACCATAATCAATCCACTGCAGGATGAAGATCTCTCCAAGTTCAATCCATCTTCTCCGATCTTTAACTTCTCTTCTCCGATCTTTAACTTCTTTTCTCCACATGGACAATTAAAATCTTAAACTGGATTCCAAGAGATTGTAAAAGACCCAGAAAGAGATCACATGTGAGATGGATGGATGAAATTACATATTATAGAACTATATAATCTGGTGACCCTAACTCAGGTTTGTTTATATAGTTATAGAGCATTATCAAGAAAACTGTTATTGGAAGTCAATGAGTACACTAAGAAGTTATGTAATGTTGTTGTTGCAAATAATATTAAATTATTAAAATGTTAATACTACATATGTGCAAAAGCTTTTTTCACATAATAAATGTGAAATGTTTTGAGTGCCAAAATCTGATTATATTTTATATATATAATAGATAAAAGAAAAGAACAAAGATAAATAATTAATGATGGTTAATATAAATTATAATATGGGATGTAAATAATAAATGTAGAGTTTAAATAAAACAGTTAAACTCAAAGATATTCAATAATATTGATCAATCATCTGTTATGATGATAATATATAACCTTATAATCTAACACAAAAAGATTAAGTTTAATTATTCCAAAAGTATTTTGATTTCTCTTTGTAGATTTAATTTGAAATGAAACTTAATGGCATCAAACTCTCTCAATAGAAAGTTTACTTCTGGAAATATTAATACCAATAATCATCATCATTTAAAATTATGCCCATTATCCCTACTTGTCTCTTAGGAGATGGCATGATTTCTCAGGATTTGTAAATATTAATGGCATATGTTTAAAATGTTATTAAAATAGGCAAAACTCTCCATACAGTAGTACCACTCAGTGCAAGCCAAAATAATCAAAGGATGCCAGAAGGCTAGTGCATAAAATCCCTATCTAGTGCCTATTCATGCAATATTCCCAGACTAGTTTCTGGCTTGTGGACTTAGTCAATGAGGAGCCTTGGAGCTGAGAGCACTGCACCTTAGGATCTAATGCAACCTTCCAGCAGTCACCTTTTATCTCTACTTAACTACAAAACTATGAGAATAAAATTAAAAACACAATATTTTCAATCTAAGTTAATTAGTTTATGTAGTCATATAGGTCTGAACTTAGTTCAACAACCATACATTTTGGTATCTTTGGTTCTTTAATAACCATAGCCACCACTATCCTACTAGGCTGGTATTAAACTACCAAACATCACATGATCACTATTTCTTATGCTCGCTCATAACTATTATTAAAACCCACCAAACTCTCCATACAGTAGTGCCATTCAATTATGAACAAGCTTAAAAAAAAGTTGAACATGTGTTATGTTTAAAATGAATTTGAAAAACAAACACAAACTAAATTGATTAATAAAAAAAATAAGCTAACAATTTATTTGCAATAGATAAATAAAATATGATATTGTTGTTTATACAATTACAACTGCTATTAGATAAATATAAAAAAATAATTATACATATTAAAGCTTATGGCCTTATGTTAACTATAAAGATAAGATTTTACGAACTGTTTTAAATTTGTAACGTCTTAAAATGTGGTTTTCTGCAGATATCATACTTTTACTATATACAAGGATGGACTCAAAAATAACCATAATTGTTCTGGTGTGTCTGTTTTTGCACATGCTTCTGTTATTATAAATCTCTTGCAGTGATCATTTTGCATCAATTTGCCAAATTATGTTAACATGTTAAGTTGTGGTGCCATGTAGCACATTTTTTTGTAAAGTGTGTTCATATTTGGCGATTTTTTGTAATGGCTGAAAATTTGGAATAATGTAAAATTCTGTTTTCTTTTAAGGAAAATGGTAGGGAAAACAATTGTAATGTTTGAAACAGATTACAAAAAATCTGTTCTGGTGAAAACACAGTTTATGAATGATTTTAAAAAATTGTAAAATTCGCCATATCCCAAAAAAGTGTGGAGAGTAAAGTACAATTGCAAGATAATACTGATATTTTTTATTGATGCAAATGACATTTTTCTCTCAAAATTAGTTCTTAACAGTAAGAACTTTTGTCTACAAGTTCTGAAACATTTGTATGATGTGGAAAAATGTAAACACATGAAGAGTGCAAACTTCACCATGACAATTCCTCTGTGAGTAGTCTTGAGTGTGAACAATTTTTAATTAAGATTAATATAGCTTAGCTTATCTATCAGTTATATTCATTTGATCTCTAGCCATATGACTTCTTTTTATTCTCTTAAATGACAAAATCCCTCAATTTTTTTTTGGCTGTCTTAGAAGGGGTGAAAACAAACAATGCAGTTGTTAAAAGGCTTCACTTTGTGTTTCCAAACTAGTTTGAAAAGTGAAAAACAGATTTAGGCTGAGGTATTGTATTGAAGAGATTAAATTTATAACAAAGATAAATAATAAAAATTTATTATGAAATTCCAGATAATTTTGGGTTCCCCCTCATATACGAATAAGTCTTTAGTAATCCATTGCCAATAGTGTTTGTCCAGTTTGGTTATTGTTAATAGTAGATAGTGTATTCAATAAGTCTTGGTAAGTCCTAATGAAAGGCTACTTTTTGTTATAGCATGTTTTTTCATCAATACAATGTTGTTCTATGAAACTTCAATATACCTCTCTGAATCTGATTGTATAACTTCAGATATTTTCTAGCCACACATACTAAATAGTCTTCTACTAGTTAATGTCTTTGTATTTTCTGTAGTGAATGGATTATTGAAAAATTCAAACTATTTTTCAGAAAAAATTTTTAACCAGCTGTTTCTCCTATCTTTATTAAATGACTGTGCATTGCTTCTTGAGTCAAGGCATAGATTAAACTAGACTGGACTACGCTGTTATTCTCATCAGACTACATGTTTTTATTTTTAACACCTATTACTTAATCAATGATGTTTATCAAAAAATATACTTATCAAGATCTAATTACAAGAATAAATAATCATTTTACAATATGCTATGAAACAAATAGTTTTATATATACTTTTACATTATATGATTATTTTATAAATGACTAATCAACTAGTTTTTTTATTTATAGTAGCAATAGGAAGAAAAAATGTCATGACCAACTTTAAAATCTCTAACATTTTTAATTTAGAATCTTATAATTCTTAATAATATATTTAGATTTGCCATTCAATTTACTATAAGAAAAAGCAAATTATTTATTTAAAACCCCATCCAGTAGACAAATCTGAAAGTATCACAAAATATTATACATTTTCATTAACTACACAATTCAAGTTCATTTGTGCAGCACTGAAATTAATTTTTCTTTCAACCTTTACATAACACAAGTTATTTCATTTTGGGTAATTTTGCATAGTACATTTCTTTTTAATATATTTAATAATATAATTAACTCTATAGATCTTTCTCCTTTTAGTTTCTTAAACTAGTATACTTCAGTTATACATATGTAATATCTAATATGTGTACACATATGCACACTGAAATTTATATATTTTCAATCACGTGATAAGCATTTTGTATTATTTTGTTTAGACCATGCAACTTTAAAATAGAACTAGTTTAATTTGCAATCAAATTTACTCAGTTATAATATATATAAAACTAACAGAAATTTCCATGTACTTAAATCTGATTCAGATTTGCCATTTCACAGTCTGACCCACCTAATTATTTATTTTACTAACATTTGCTTTTTTTTTTTTATTAATCTAATAAAAAAAACATTTTAACATTTTTTTAACTATCCTGAATAAATCACTAAAATTTATTTTGGATAGTATTATTGTACTAATACACTAAATTATTCTAGTTTTATTATTAAAAAGAAAAAATTCAAGTAATAAATTTTGAATTTTTTTTATATATTTTATGTATGTATGTTTAAAATGCCTTTTTTTTTTTTGGTTCAAGAATCCAAGATGGCCTTTTCTGAAAGATTTGTACCATGATACGAAAGTTTAAAATAAATGTTTAAATTAAAAACACTTAGAAATTACCAAAAATCCATTTTACTTTGGAATTTCTATTTATTAATTAGTAGAGAATCTACATCGTTATCTCAAAATAAAAACTAACAAAAAAATTATATTGAAATCTATTGATCCTTATCGAGGTACAAACTTTTTAAAATTAGAATAAAAGCATAATTTCTATTGTTTCAAAAAGAAGACCACTTGAGGCAACAGGGAAATCATATATGATTAGGAAGTTATAAATAGTGGCCCCTTTTAGAACAAAAAAAGACAGAACAGAGAAACAGAAAAGAGTTTGAGAACGGCTCCACGTCTGTAAAATGGTGAGTGTGGAGTAAAAGGGGAATTCACTGCCCGTTTCCCTCCTGAGATGTGAAACCTGACATACTGCTGCTAGAACCATGCCCTCAACTGCCACAAGCCATCAATGTTTGCCCGCAGAACTCATCCCGGGGAGCACCAAGGTAGTCATCCAGATTTGACAAGGTTATTACTAGAATATAAATATAATTTTTAAAGTGTTAAAAATGTAAAAAGTTATTGTTTATTGAAAATCTTTTAACTGATTCTTTAACCTTTTTATTTAAATTATAAATGTTTTCTAGAACTCAAGCTCACCATAATTTTCAATTTTGGTATATTTAATTATTTAAATATGAATTTATTTATTTGTTTTATAGTAATTTTAGCATGAGATTTCATGCATTGATTTTTTTTATTTCGACAAACTTCACTCATGGGGGCTCAAAGAGAATAATTTGCTAAGAGCGCAAATTATGTTTACTAGTGGATGGGAATATTAACAAAGAACGATTTAATTTTAAAATTAAGTAATTTTGATCTATTTTTATTTAGCAAGTGAAGTTATGTCAAATATATATATATATATGTGTGTGTGTCAAAATAAACATACCATATTTCTTTAAACAGTTTTTATTATAGATTTCCCAGAATGGGATTCTATTATTTTATATTTCTGCAATTTAAAACAAAAAGTAATATGCTATAGATTTTGACCTAGTAACAGCGCCGCTGGATAGCATCAGTTAATTATCATGCCTTTTTTTTAAGTTAGGGAAGGGGGGATTTATTAGAGAAATAAATTTCCTTATTTCTATATGTATGATTTTGTAGGCTAAATATTTATATAAAGTAGTTGTTTACACCGGTTGGTCTCTATGCAGTATTAAATCATTTAAGGCTATTTAATTATAGTTCATTCATATTTAATGATTATAATATCTTGGGTTAATAAAGAATGCTTGGAGTATCATGGACAGACCTAAAATGGTCATTGATTTGGTGATTCGGAGTTAGCTTTCGTTTTCGCATTCGCCTGTGAATGAGATAGCATGGTTGAGGTAGAGTTGGATTGTCAGCATAATTCATATAGGTGACTATGAGGGCTCTCCGCAAGTCCTATCTCCTCATCGGTATATGACCATGACAGGTGGACATGCCATTTTCCCTTTTTCTTCATTGGAATAGGCATACGAGTGTCCGTAATCTGGCTACTATGTTCCTACCTACGTTTTCTTCTCTCCTTTGCATTCATATATTTATTAACCCGACATTATTTTGCTTTTCTTTTGCCTATCTAATACATAAGCCAGGGGGAAATGATTCTAACTAAGGATCTTCGACCTGAGTAATCGATTCTTTTATTTGTTTTCGTAATTAGTTAAAATCATTTAATTTTAGCTAATTCACATTATAGTTATTATAGGTATGATTTTAGCTGTAAGTCAAACTAAAGTGGCTTGTTTGCTTGATAATTAACTGATCTAAGTTTTTGTTATAACAACTTACAGTTTTAATCACTGTAAAGTTAGTTATAAGCTATTCCAGTAAGGTCCACTAATGTCACCAAACATTAGTTATTTGAAATCTAAATTACTATTTTTATAAAGAGGAATAAAATCAATTTTTTCTTTTATATGTTAGTGGAGTAAGACGTCAAATTAGTCTTATTATGATCGTCTATTTAATTAATGTCTTTTTCAATAGAAATGGTTTTTTTTAAATCTTGTATAAAGAATTAATGAAAATAGTCATTCTTATATATGTGCGTTAGGCAGATGTTTAAACCTGCCACTATATTACAAGCTTGTACTAAATGTGCACAGATAATTTTAAAATCCATGATCATTTAATTATAAAATAATTTTTGTCTTATTTTAAAAAAAAAAAATAAATAAACAAAAGTAAAAATATATAAACTAAACAATGTAAAAGATAACCGCTAATATAAATTCTTCATGAACTTGTATGATTATAAAAGTTAATTTAAAGATTGTGGTTTTTTTTTTTTGTTTTTAAAGAGCATGAGTTAAACATTCATGAAAAATGTGTAATGATTTTTAAATATATATAACTAAAACAAACTTCCAGTGTTCCTCGAATCATTTTATTTATTTTTATTTTAAATAATTTTTAATTTTCAATTTATATATAAGTCAATCACCCAAGTTTTCAGTAAAATATAATAAAATTTGAATCTCATGCTAAATTTAAGACTCAGCTGCTGGCACGGTAAAAGTAAAGGAATTCGATCGTATCGTTGAGAAAGGCTATTAATTAGATCTTTGACCTGGGGATATAGGTAAATAGAGCAGAATTCACGATGTATCTGATTTATATATCTTGTACGTGGTCAGACTCTAGGTACTTTACCTGTATTCAGGGGTTTGTTGAATCGATGTGTGTTTTTCAACCAGTACAATATATATATATATAGAAATTTCTGTTAGTTTTATTTTAGAAAAATCACAATCAGATGTGACCAATAAATATTGTATACTGTTTAATAATTTCATCTGTTAAAAAATTACTAATATATATATATATCAGTGAATAATCACTCACTTTTCCTATCTATAATTTTTAATGTGGTTTCATTCTATTGTTTTTCCTTATCTATTATTTATTTTCTCTACTTCATTGGAAAATGGTAGATCAAGAGTTCACAATTTTATTACGGATAAGTTATATAAGCATTGAAATTTTGTGTAATTTAAAAATTCAAAACCTCATTTCTTAGAGATATAAGTTGACCATTGCATTCAAAATTTTGTTTAATTTTGGAGTCATCATTATATTTAAATATTTTTAAAATACTACTTTTATTATATTTGATATACAAATATATAAGTGTTCCCCATAAAATTAAGTACTTACACATTAGATCTGCTGTCCATGCTTGCAATGGCAGAATGCAATTTTGTGACTTTTTTAATATGGAATTTTGTCATTACAAACCCACATGACTCATTGGGAAAAGGTACGACATTCTTCCATTGCAAACATGTGTAGCAGGTGCAATACGTAAGGACTTAAAATTAATAGTAGTATAAATAAATTTTTCACCTTCATCTGAAAAAATATGGTGTCTAAATAAAAGTGAACAGACATTCACTTATGAATTTGTCTTTGTTGTTGTTCTTGATTTCATATTCTTCTAAACAATCTTTGAGGTGTGATAAATTTTAAATTGGCATTCCTTTACTGGAGCAATTTTAAATCTGTACTAAAAAAGCATGATGAATGTTTCTATAAAATAAAAATTTTTATTTTTTATTCAGCTTCATTTGTTGATTGTTAAAACTCAAATCTATAAACTTCAAATACAAATAATCAAGTAACCAAGAATTTATATATGAACTCATTAATTAATTTCAAAGAAAAAGAATTTCCATAAATTTGGACCAAATAAAGTTTTATATATTCCACAGAGCTAAATAACTATTAACTAATTAATATTAATGGCTATCTGGATCGTCAATAATCCAATTAGCTAAGAAATTATTAAAATAGCTTGAGAATGATTAAACTACCAAAAATATTTTGACTTAATTCTATTCATGAGCACTAACAGCTTATTATCAAGACGTACAGCATCATACAAAAATATTTCAGGGAACAAACAAGTCTAACTATATTATTAAAAATTTAGAAGCAATATCAAATATTTATTTAAATAAACCTGTAAATAACATCCACATTTTGTAATGTGAAAATAATTGCCATTGATATAACAAAAAGTGAGTATTAATTACATATTTATTTAAATGATTCTTTGGGATTTAACTTTTAAATTGTCTTAATAACAAATTTGGCCTTGTTTGTTCTGTGAAATATGATTACATTCTTAGCATTAAATATTTGATAAGTCATAAAATTACTTTTGTGATTATTAAAAACATTATTAAAACATCTTACAAATGTTTATACATATATATTAGAAGGGATTTGAACTGAGATTTTCAAGTTTCCTACCTATCCATTCCATCTTATACAACTGATACACATGATCAGATGCATGTGGAAAATTCCTTCTAAATTACATTAAGTTCAGTATAGATAATATACTTGTATTTAAATATTATATATATATATATGATAAACAAAACAAGTTATAAATTTTGTAACTTGCTCTTAGCTTGCATTTTATGATCACTAGATGGAGCTTTACCAATGGCTCCTAACAAGCTTTTGTTTACATAAATGCTGATGTGAGCCAATTAGCTAGAAACCATAGTCTAAAGGTTGGAGACAACGAAAGAGATATTGAATTCTATCTCTCTCAGCATTTATGTAAACAAAAGCTTGTTAGGAGCTGTTGGTAAAGCTCCATCTAGTGATCATATATATATATATTATATTGTAATGGTTAGATGGTATAGTCACTAAAAATTAACTTTGGGAACCAAGCAATGATCACTAACTTGCATATGTGTGTAACATCGATATAAACATTGCCACAAACAATACAAAGTCAAACCTCATTACTTATGCTCCTAGGTTAATTTTCATATGACCAATGAATCTAATGTTAGCATACATTCCCTCTTTCCTATATTCTGCTGAGATCAGGGAGACCCTTAAAACTTAAAAAAGAACTAATTGTGGTAAACAATACACAAATGTGAGAGATAAGGTATTCATAAATAAATTTATTAGTAACAAAAAACAAAATAGAACCAAAATTAAAAGTTTATAGGGCTAAATTTACAGATTATATTGAGTTTATTGCTAAAGAGAAATTGATTAATGACTAAACAGTTAATTATCACTAATTAGATCAAATAGAGAGGACTATAGGCTTTATATGTCTTAAAAATCTCCAGTGTGGACATTATATGGTGATTTAATGTTTAATTCATAAATAGTCAAGCAGAGGGAGATAATATTTATTTAACTCTATTGAAATCACAATAATAAATAGATGAGAGCCATATACTTAGAATTATGACAGATTGCATGCATGCAATATCAGGCTTTACAAACAGATAAAAAATACAGAGCATGGTGCTAGGTTATGAAAAATAAGACTAGGTCCAATGATGAAACAGAGATAAGGTATGTTCATCTTGGCAAAATTATCCCCAAAAATTCATTGGATTACAGGGTCATATGGAGCAGTAATGATCATCTGCACCTACAACCATTAACAAAACTATTAATATCAAGCAGGAAATTTATCTGCCTTAATTAGCTTTCTTTTTAAGGAAAGTGGAGGGAGAAAAATGATTCTCAGAATTTTAAGAAATGAAAATGTTTTTACAAAATAGTTCTCCATCACCTGATTCTTGAACAATAAATCTAGCATATATGTAAGCTTTAAGAATGACCATATCTCACAATCTATTCAATCATTCTTAACAACATAGGTTAATTTATCATATTAAAAAAAATAACAAAATAAAAGAAATAATACAAGTGAAAGAGAAACATCAAATATATATAAATTGTTTTACCATTATAAAATTGCAGCGCTCATGTTTAGTGTTCAAATATCCTTGCTTCTATGTTTGCAAAGAATTTTAAAATAAACATGGCAAGATATGAAGAGTGGCATGTAAATATAATACATGGCTATTATGGTGCAATTCACATGATCCTCAAATGTCTTTTCCTTGGATATTAATTCAGTTCTGGAGACAGGCTGGTTCTTCAGAAGCATATGACTGAAGGTGGCATACTTGACTAGGCAGCTTATTTTTGAATAAAGACACAACAGGTTAGCAATCTAATTTCATTTATGAAGTCAGGAACATTGTCACAGGTGCATGGGTCAGCAGACTTCAAATGGGTAGCAATTTGCCAACTCAATTGGAATTTCAAACCCACACTCTCCAGAGATGGCAAAGAAGAAGTAGTCACATGATTTCTACTCACGGGTTAGCATTATAATATGGCTTCTAGCAGCCAAATAATAGTTGAGCTTCTAAAAACTTGCTGGATGGAGATCTGGGAAGAATTTTCTCAAAACACCAATTTGAAGAATTTTTCATAAAAAAACAATAATACTGTTTGACAAATTTTTGACATATTTTATTATTTTCAACAAAAGACATCCAGATTAATTTTCATTAAAAAATATTTTGGTGATAATTTTTATCAGCTTAATTTCAATTTAAAAACATAAACTTATTTATTAATTAATAAAATTTTCCAAATTCTGAATTCCTTTTGCCTAATAAATTCCTTGTTAGTAATTAATCATTAACTAACATATTTTTATTGCCAGACCAAATACTAATAAAAAACAGTCTTGTACATATATAATACAAAGTGATTATTTTATTTTTCATCGACTAAATAAAGTTTCAATAATAAATATAAATATACCTATGCTCTTTAATTAATCTCTTATAAATTTTATAAAAATAAAAATTTTCAGGAATTTTAATTAGGTGAATTTAAATTATGTTTTTCAGAAATTTCTAGATCTCAAATAACCTTTTCTACACATACATACCCATGTATTTAGTATATTTAATAAAATAAAATTTAATTCTTATTAGCCTTTAATAAAAATTTTTTAATAGATTTAAAATTTCTTCTAACAGAGTTTAAAAGGATTTAAATATAAATTGATATATATATTATACCAGGTTCGAATATGTAACCTCAAAACACCGGGCTCTTAGGCAGAGAAGAACATACTCGGAGAGTACGTATGCCCAAACAATAGCTATAAAATATATAACTAGCATTACATTTCCAGAACATAACTTCTCAACTGTTGAGTTCAACACCAAGTTCAAAGTACTTTTTTGTTTCATGTAGACACGGGTGCCAGCTATTTATTCTGAAAGAATAAACAACGCACTTTGAGCAATAGCCACTAACTCAACACCTACGCATCCACGACTAGCTCAGATGTTTGTAATCATTAATAGATTATACATAATTAGTGGTTAAAAGAACTGATAAAAGAATTGTAAAAGGAATTTATAAAAAGAATTGACCGACAAATAAAGTTTAATTTTAAAGACAATTTATTAAAACACACACATATTTTTAAATTAACATTTCTAAACTAGTTTAAATATTCTTGTAGATTTTAATAATAAAACACTGGTATTTATCTAATTTAACTAATAACCCTGATATAATGATCACACACATATTAACTCATACATTCACATATATTATAATAAAGTATTACATAGCATTTGAAACTTAAACACACATATCAATAGTTCATTTTATGTATGATATAGAGTTCATATAATTAGACTCTTGGAGGATTTGCTCGAATTAATGCAATGCAATGGCTATTACAGTATAAACGAAAATAAGCAAATGTTTTACCTAGGATTTTGAACGTAGATTTAGAACTTTGTTTCTTCTTCCATTACACATCCTTCTAACCAGCCGGGACATTTCCTTGATGAGTTTCCTTATTTTTCATGATTATTACTATTGGAGACAATTAGATATTGACAGAGATTTCCAAGTTGTTATGCTGACATTATTTCACGGGCAGATCTTGCTGTTTTCATCGGACTTTAGGCTGTGGAGAAATGTGTGTTCCCATAAGCTGCTCAACACTGCATTTTTTTGTTTCTAGATACAATTAACTTAATTGATTGAAATTAACTGACTCAGTTGATTTGTGAACTGAACTTTCTCAATTAATTTGTGAACTGAACTAACTGTCCGATAAAAAAAAAGGTTTATTTATACCTGCAACGTGTTGTCCTTGTAATATCCTTTGGCAATATCTTTTGTCAAAATTTCATTGATAATCTTATGTTTTTGGAAATTGCTTAATTAGTAATAGCCATGCAAAAACTTGTTGTTTTATTTTATTAATAGCCATTGCCATGTTTTTAATGATAATCTTTTATGTCGCATACATTTTTTTATTTATTTACAATCGCACATATATACGCACATATATATTTTAATACAATTTACTACTTAGTTTTTTTAAGATGACTTTTCTTTTACTTAAACTCGAATGAAAAGAGATTTATATTTTTAAACTTTTTAAATTATATTTTTACAAATACTAATAAAAAACTCGGTAAAAACCTGAAATCCGGGCAAAGCCATTTGGAGCATTGATGCTAGACAAAATCAATGAAATATAACGTTACCAGGCCGCAACTTTTTGATTTTTTTTATAATACGTGTTTTTTTTTTTATCGATTAAACGAATTTTGATTTTATTTATAACATGATTTCTTTATTATTTAACAAATTGTTATATTATTTTTCGTTGTTGTTTTTTTTTTTTTGTAACCTCACATTTTTCTTTATTTCAATAAATTTTGCTAATTTAATTTTGTGTACCTTTTATTTTGATGATTTTAAAACTTTGTACCATTTTACGACGTCCAAAAATTTGTTTTAATCATGCCGCTGAAAAAATAGAATACAATTATTTGCGACTTGTTTAGATTTTATTCTACCTTTTCTTTTTTTTTTGCTTGACTAAATTGTTTTTTTATTCTTATTATAAAATTGAAAGTAACTTTTGTGTTGTTGGGGGTTAAAAAATTGTTTTGAAACACCCACCCTTGCATCAAGAATTGTAACAAAAAGTCAAGACCTTTTTTTGTTGTTGTTGTTTTAAAAAAAAAAAACCTTTTTTTTTGTTTCACTTTTGGCTTTTGTTTATATTTTGTTCGAATTAGCCTTTTCTTTTTTTTTTTTTTGGCTTCTACAATAAAAACAGCTTACTTTTCGGGGGTCTTACCATACTGTTATTATTAACAAAAAGTACACCAAAAGAGTCATTTATTTCAAGCCCCGACCTTGTTTGAAATAGAATGCAATTATTTGCCAATTGTTTCCAATTTTTTCGACACTTTTTTTTTTTTTTTGGTTGACGAAATTGTTTTTATCCTCTTGTTAAATCAAAAGTTAAGTTTAGTGTTTTTTTTTGGGGGGGGGGGAATAAAAAATCGTTTTCAAACTCCGATACTCGGAAAAGTAATTGGAACAAAAAGTCCGTAATTTCTGTCGATTTTCAACAACTTTTTTTTCTCAACCCTTTTGACTTTTATTTCTATTTCTTTTGAATTATCTTTTTTTTTTTTGCCTTCTACGTTAAACTGCTTTGGGGGTGGGGGGTGTTAGGGTTCCTACTTTGATAGTATTAACAAAAAGAAGTCATTTCTTTTAACCCTGCTGAAAAAAGAAAAACATCATCTGTATACTTGTCAATTTCTAATGAAATCAATAAAAAAAAAAAAGTACACAAACTTTGAACTTTTTGAACCAATTTATTATTTTATTGCTGTAATAATCAAACAAACTGGTACTTGTGAGGACATTATGTGCCTAGTCTCCCTCACCTTTCTGTACTTGGCATTTGTGAAAGTGTATAAATTGCACATACTCCTCAGACATGTTATCGGTCTCATCTATTTTCCACGCAAAATGTGACTTAGTGCGTGAGCTTTTGTGGAAGCATATTGGAACATACCCTTTGTCAATTTTTTACATATTAACATTATTTAGGGAAGGGTGGAGACCATATGACAATTATTAATAATTAACAACATTATTTACATAGAAATGACATTACTCTATTACGGAGATTTGAAAAAATGCTACCGCCTTGATATTTAAACACCCTCAAGCGATACGGTAATCAGCTATGCATAGAATGAATACACATATAGTTTCAAAGCACAAAACAGGCCGTAATACTTTTGTGCAATCTCATGTAAAGTGGCCTAGCAATGGGTTAATACAATATGTAAATGTTGTATTAGCCTGTAAGGCTGGCAGCAGCCACCAAAATGGCATTTTTATGTGTTTTGACACGTAAACAGTGCCCCAAGTGGCTTTGCCTGTATTTCAGACTTTTACCAAAAACTCTTTACGAAAATAAACTGTAATAAACTCTTCAACATCTAATTTTACATTTTTCTTTTATGAAAGATTATTTTAATAATTTTTTTAGATAAAATTATATGTTCCAATATCAATATTGGTACATTAAACTGTCCCTTTTTGAGAGTAAAATGTGTCATTTTTTGACCATTTTATCTCTGACAAAATTAAATCTTAATTTATTATTCTTTCTAAGTTTGCTTTTTTTGATGTCTTTTACTTTACATACCAAGGGCTATCTCCAATGATACTTTTCTTCTTCCGATGCTGATAACATTGCTTACAATGTTCTGAGTCCTGGATAGTGACCACGAGGACAAACTAATTTTGTGGCACAGGGATCTTTTATAAACGAAGCTTCAGCTGCCGATTCTCTTGATCGGACTTTGACTAAGAAAAGTCGCTGCGAATGGCAGGAATTTCAACTGTCCATTTCCGACTTACGCTTTGGAAAACGATTGCCGTTTCTCTTGATCGGACTTTAACTAAGAAAAGGTCGCTGCGAGTGGCAGGAATTTCAATTGTCCATTTCCAACTTACGCTTTGGAAAATGAGGTATAAGATATGAGGATTCTCTCCTGAAAAGTGACTTGCAGCTTACTCTGGTTGTCCCCAGTGCGCATTTTAAAAGAGGAATGATCCCTGCCAATCCGTTACGGGTACTAAAATTTATCCAGTCGACAGCTTTAAACTTAATCCTTATCTAACTAATTTCAATCCTACACTCATCCCTTAATTTCAACCCTTATACACTCTTAATACAACTTAGATTGTTTATATTCTATCTATTTTAACCTTACAATATTATTTTTAAGTTAACATGAAAATTATTTTAAACATATTTACATTAATCTAATCTTACAATATTATTTCAAACCATTATGAACATTATTTCACAATATTTATTTAGATTACAATATTATTCTAAACTATTATGGACATCAGTATACATATTAATTTATATTATGATATTATTTTTAAACCATAAGTTTATCTTATATATTAATGTGCGTGTATTTAGAAAACTATTTTATTTTACTGCTCTTCATTATTATACAAAGATTTTATTGGACTTGATTACTTTAAACCATTTATTTATTTCTTTTTATTAACTTATGTATATTCAAAACTATTTTATTTTAACGTGTGTGTACTCAGAAAAAAAAAACTGTTTTACTTTATTGCAATTCATTATTATACAAATATCTATTTGACTAACTTTTACATCATTAATTTGACCCATTTATTTAACTTGATTTTATTGATTTTTTATTTGTTTGAACTGTTTATTTACGAGCATTTCCTTAATTAATATGTGCGTGGAGAAAAAAAAATCTTTTATTTTATGAAGCCTCCGTTATTATTATTACTTTCAAACATTTAACTTATTATTATTCAGTTATTTTTAAATTTATTATCTTAGTTTTAAATAGAAGTTTCAGATTTACACTTCTCATATTTATTTACATTAGAATAATCATATTCCTGCTCATTGTCCATTTCCGGTCCTTTTTATTTATTTCCTTTACTATTCCGCCCGATTACTAACTTTTAAACTATGTCAGGCAGTTCCTTCTTTCTTTCTACTAATTCACTAACATAAATTATACTCCATATTCTCACATCTATAAAGTTTGTTGCTTTATCTCTTTCTCTCTTCATCCTATTTTCTGCCTTGTAAATTAAAAAACTTTTAAGCTTCACAGACCTCCGTATTTTTCCTAACCGTGAATTTTTTTTTTTACACTTTCTTTTTATCTTAAATCTACGTTTAAAACAAATACGAACTTTTACAATAACCTTTTTAAATTTTTGTGAAAACTTTTCTACGCTATTTTCTACCTTGAACTTATGTCTGTCTTCTATTTCTTGATCTATATTTTCCTCTGTCTTAGCACTATCCTGTTTTGCTTTAATTTCTATTTCTATTTCAGTCTTCTCTGTTTCAACACTATCTAGTTCTAATTCAATTTCCTTTTCAACTTCCTGACTTTTTTTAATTAAATCTAACTCTATAACTTCTTGGTTCTTCTCTACCTTTCCTGTTCTTTTGTGTCTCATTTCTCTTAGTTCTGCAATGAATTCTTGCTGATCTAGCCTAATTTCTCTTAGTTCTGCAATGAGTTTTTGCTGACTTTGCCTGAATTGTTGACTGAATTCTTGCATCATATTCATCAACATTTGCATCTCAGATATTTCTTTATCTTTTTCCATTTTTAAAACAATATTTTTTTGACTAAATTTAAATACAATTTGTTTATTTATTTCTTTTTACTAAAATGGAAACCCATGCTGACTCCACCCCTTTTTTCCATTTTTCTCTACCCATTCCTAATGCTTTAGCTCCACCCAAATATCTAATTGTCTCTGATTTAACATAATGATTTATTTTAAATAATGTAAATAGCATAAATCCCTTTTCATTTAAAGAAAAAAGTTTTTAGTCAATTCTTTTTTTTTTTAAATTAAAACACTTTCACATACATAATTTAGCTTTTTTTAAGATTCTTATTTTTAAACAAGAAACAAAGTATTTAATTACTATTGTTTCTTAGGTCCAGCCCCAAGTTGGGTAAAGCCATTTATACCGGGTTCAAATATGAGTTGTTCGAAACACCGGGCTCTTAGGCAGAGATCATACTCGGAGAGTATGTATGCCCAAACGATAGCTATAAAATATATAACTAGCATTACATTTCCAGGACATAACTTCTTCTCGACTGTTGAGTTCAACACCAAGTTCAAAGTACTTTTTTGTTTCACATAGACATGGGTGCCAGCTATTTATTCTGAAAGAATAAACAATGCACTTTGAGCAATGGCCACTAACTCAATGCCTATGCATCCATGACTAGCTCAGATGTTTGTAATAACTAATAGATTATACATAATTAGTGGTTAAAAGAATTGATAAAAGAATTGTAAAAGGAATTTATAAAAAGAATTGACCGACAAATAAAGTTTAATTTTAAAGACAATTTATTAACTAACATTTACTAATTTTAAACATTTGATAATTCTAATAAAACGCACACATATTTTTAAATTAACATTTCTAAACTAGTTTAAATATTCTTGTAGATTTTAATAATAGAACACTGGTATTTATCTAATTTAACTAATAACACTGATATAATGATCACGCACATATTAACTCATACACTCACATATATAATAATAAAGTATTACATAGTATTTGAAACTTAAACACACATATCAATAGTTCATTTTATGTATGATATAGAGTTCATATAATTAGACTCTTGGAGGATTTGCATGAATTAATGCAATGCAATGGCTACTACAGTATAAACGAAAATAAGCAAATGTTTTACCTAGGATTTTGAATGTAGATTTAGAACTTTGTTTCTTCTTCCATTACACATCCTTCCAGCTGGCCGGGATGTTTTCTTGATGAGTTTCCTTATTTTTCACAATTATTACTTTTGGAGACAATTAGATATTGATGGAGATTTCCAAGTTGTTATGCTGACATTATTTCATGGGCAGATCTTGCTGTTTTCATCAGACTTTAGGCTGTGGAGAAACGTGTGTTCCCAAAACCTGCTCAACACTGCATTTTTTTGTTTCTAGATACAATTAACTTAACTGATTGAAATTAACTGACTCAATTGATTTATAAACTGAACTCGCTCAATTAATTTGTGAACTGAAGTAACTGTCCAATAAAAAAAGGTCTATTTATACCTGCAACGTGTTGTCCTTATAATATCCTTTGGCAATATCTGTTGTCGAAATTCCATTAATAATCTTATGTTTTTGGAAATTGTTTAATTAGTAATAGCCATGCAAAAACATGTTTTATTTTATTAATAGCCATTGCCATGTTTTTAATGATAATCTTTTATTTCGCATACATTTTTTTATTTATTTACAATCGCACATATATACGCACATATATATTTTAATACAATTTACTATTTAGTTTTTTTAAGATGACTTTTCTTTTACTTAAACTTAAATGAAAAGAGATTTATATTTTTAAACTTTTTAAATTATATTTTTACGAATACTAATAAAAAACTCTTTACAAAAATAAACTGTAATAAACTCTTCAACATCTAATTTTATGTTTTTCTTTTATGAAAGATTATTTTAATAATTTTTTTAGATAAAATTATATGTGCCAATATCAATATTGGTACAATATATATATATATATAATTATATGTGCCAATATCAATATTGGTACAATATATATATATATATAAGGGAAAGAGTGTAAAAAAAGTATATTTTTGTGAATTTTTAATTTGATAAAGAATGAAAATTAAAAGATAATATCCATGTAAGCAGAGTTAACTTTACCTTTTGATGCTGCCAGAAAACTAACAATTACTACTAATTAACAATTCTCCTCAAGCTAAACAAGTGTTTCCATTAACTTATAATAACTTTTGTTGGGGTTTATTGAAATAAAAAAGAACCCTTTTCACTTCAAACCCAAGTTCTTATAAGGATTTAAACTCAGGAAGCTATTTCTTATAGGTATGAGAACATATATATATATACGTATATGTGTTGAAATGAATGTTTTCATGAGCAAAAAATTTTATAACTCATGTTTTTAGAAGCAACTGTGTTTAATAAAATAAAATGAAATATTCCAACATTTTGACAAGATAACACTTGCCTATATGGATATTTATATGAGTTCATTTTTTTTTATTAACAATTACTTTTTTTTTTCATGTACTAGTGCTTTCCATTAATAATAAAATGGAAACTGGATGTGTAGTCATTAAATAAAATTTATAATAAAGTGAATCAGTCTCTTTCTTTCATTCATGAATGCATATAGCAACAACATTATAGATTATTACTATTAGGGTGGGTTAGAAATTACTTCAATATAATATTTTTATTAGTAGAATTATATTTCATTAATGATTCATATTTAATTCATTATTATACTTTATTGATGCAATTAATTAAACATTTATTATTAAAAAAACAATATTACAGTAAAATAACTAAATTTATTTTTTTTTTAAAAAAAAATAATGCATTTGCATCTTAACATAAATAAAATATTAGGAAAAAATAACTATTAAATTTTCTTTTAAAAAATTGATACATAAAAATTTTTAGTTTTTATTATGATTTTATATTTACAAATTTAAAAAATATTTTTTACATCAACTGATCTCATATATCATTTTTTATTGATATTAATGTTCAATTTAGAAGCCAAAATCTTATGAAATATCATTTGTAAATATGTCTTTATTGGCAGTGAATTCATTTTCAGACTGGAAGCTCTTGTTTCTAGATCATAAAATGATTCATAGAAGTTTAATCTATGTAAATGTATATAAATAAACTATAATGCATTGTATAATTAGGAAGCACAACTTTTATAAAAATGTTTCATTGACAATATAAAATAAATATCATATGATCTCCATTTCCTATGCTTATACAATCTTATTAAAACAATAGCATAACTATCCATCCAGTACTGTGCAAGCCTTAGAAATCAATGGATGCAAGAAGGTAGGTGCATAAAATTTCTTAACGCCTTCTCATCCCATATCTCCAGACTAGTTTTTGATGAAAGCCACAAGCTTGTCTGGATAAGTAAATATCAGATAGCATTTTATGTACAAACTTTCTTGCAACCATTGATTATTAAGACTTGCACTAGGTGGCACTATTGTATGGAAGGTGATAGGAGACCAGAAATGTGGCTGGAATTAAATAAAGCAATTGAAAATGAAGAACTTGAGGTATTAGCAGTAGTGGAAACTCATCTAAGAGAAGAAGAATAACCTATTTTGGAAGAGGTGATGTGGCAGAGTATAAACAGAAAAGATAAAGAAAAAAGGGGTGGTGGTATAGGTGTTATATCGAAAAAATATTTAAATATTGTTAAATGTCAAGAGCATTTGTGGTTTGAAATAAGGTTGGATAGACAAGAATGGATGATGGCTGTAGTGTATATCGCCACTGGAGATAGTCAAACTGTAATGGAGTGGAACAATAGTATACTATACAGAGTTTTAAAGAAAAGGGGAAGAGAATAATGTTTGTAGGGGATATGAATGGACATATTGAAGAAATTGATGATGTAGATAATAAGAATGGTCAGTTTTTGAAGGAATTTTGTCAAAGAGTAAATTTGAGCATTGGGAATGTATCAAATGTGTATGAGGGACAATACCCATGGTCTAGGAATAATGTATATCACACAATAGATTATGTATTGGTAGAGAAAGAGGGAATGAATAAAATACAAAAAATTAAGGTGTTTGATAATGAAGAAAGAGCATGTAATAGTGATCATAACTTTATTATAATAGAAATGGTTAGAAATGTGATGGAGGACAGAAATAAAGATAGAAACAATAGTGAAAGATGTGGATGGAGAGTGAATAATAAGAATAAGTTGGAAGAGTATAAAATAAAAATTGAAGAAACCATGGAGTAGTTGGTTGGAGATCAGTATAAGGACTGGTGTGGTGAAATAGAAAAAGTGGCAAATAGGGTTTTAATTGAGAATATGCAGAAAAATAAAAGTAATTAAAAAATGAGAGTTAGTAAAAGTGTAAAAGAGAGGAAAGAAGCATGCAGAGAATATAAGTGTCCTATTAAGAACAAAGAAAGTGAAAATGATATTAATGTTAAATGGGGAAAGTACTTAGAAAAGAAAAAGTTGGCTAAAATGGATAATTATAGAGAGAGGATGAAGTTAAATAGTAAATTGTTGGAGGATATTAATAAAAGTGGAAGAGATGGGAGTAAAAAAATTTGGAATTATATTAAAAGGAGAAATGTAGGGGAAAGATAGATAGTATTAATAGATGATGAGGGAATAAAATGTAGCTCTAGAGGTGAGCTAGAGATAATCTTAAATAGATATGTAATGGATATAGAAAAGATGTTAGATGTGAAGGAATTAGTGATGGAAAACATTAAAGCAATTAGTAATGGGAATATTAGGTTCACAAAAATGAACTGAATGAGGCAGGGAAGAGATTGAAAAGTGGAAAGGTGAGAGGTTTAGATGGATGGGCAGCAGAGATGGTAATGAATTTAGGGCATAGAGCAAAAGCAAAGTTATTATCATGTTTTAATAAGATGGCACAGAAGAGAGTTTAGTTGGAGTAATACAAGAATAAGATTATTATTTAAAGGAAAGGATAAGGATTATAGAAAGTTAAATAATTATAGACCGATAGTGGTAAAATCAGTGTTATATAAAGTTTTCTCATATATGGTAGCTGGAAGAGTTGTAAAGTGGATGGAAGTGAATAATATAGTGGGGTAAATGCAAGGAGATTTTAGGACAGATAGGCATATAGGAGATAGTTTGTTTGTAGTTACACAACTTATGGAGATGAGTAGAAATTCAGGTAGATCATTATATATGAGTTTTATAGATATAGAGAAAGCATATGATAGAGTAAATAGAAATAGATTATGGGTAAGATTAGTCAATTTGGGAATGGCTGAAGCTTTAGTAAATATTATTAATAAATTATATGAAAATAATTATTATACTTACCAATTAGGGGATATAGAATCAGTTAAAGTTAAAAATGAGGTGGGAGTAAGGCAAAGATGCCCTATGTCACCTAATTTGTTTTTGTTGTTTTTGAGTGAAATGGAGAAAGCAATAGAAAGACTAGGAAGAGGGGTAGAGATACCATTAATAGATGGCAAGGGAGTATATACTTTGTTGGGTCTTTTTTTTTGCGGATGATATCTTTTTGTGTGCAGAAAGCAGAGAAGCTATGGATATTATGTTGAGGACATGTGCAAGGGTGGGTAAAGAGATGGGGATTAAATTTAGTGAAGAAAAATCAAATATAATGATGGTTAATACTGGGGAGAGAGAAGATGTATAATTTTTATTGGGGGATATAAAGTTAAGTGTGGTGGATAGATATAGGTATTTGGGAATCGTCTTATGTAATCAGGAAAATTGCTTGGATGAATGGGAAAAAAAATTGGTAAATGAAGCAAAGAGAAGAAAGGGTCTGGTAAAGAAACTAACAGTATTTTCATATAATAAATATGACATAGCTAGAATTGTATAAAAGGGAGTTGCAGTAGCAGGGTTAACATATGGTAATGATGCATTATGTGTTAGTAAAAGGGTTTTAAATTATTTAGAGAAAGTACAAAGGGAAGTAGGAAGACATGCATTAGATGCAGAGATGTGGACGGCAAAGAAGGCAATTCAAAGAGAAATAGAATGGTCAAGTTTTTATATGAGAGATACAAAAAGTAAAATGAAAATGTTTGGTAGGTTGCAGTTTATGGATAGTAAAAGAATAGCCAAAATAGTTTTTAATTGGGTTATGAGTAAAGGGCAGGTAACAAGATGGGTGAGAAAGGTAATGCAGTATGCAAAAGATTTGGATAAAGAATTTATATTGGTATACTTGTATAAAAGGTGGGATGATTGGGTTAGGAGGATTGTTGAGTGTTATAGTGGTAAGGAATGGGATAAAAGAATAGAAGCATTAATAAAAAATAGGGAGTTGGAGAGATGGCGAGCTAGTATGGAGGGTAGAGTTTAAATATATATATAGAAGTAAACGGAATATTGGATGCAAGTTAATTTACGATAATAGTAAGGAAAGTAGTTTATTGTTTAAGGCTCGAACGGGATCTTTAGCAACAAGAGAATATACATGTAAATGGAAAACTATGGGGGATTTAGTGTGCAAATTGTATAAGGAAGATATAGAAAATATTAGGCATCTGTTGATTGAATGTAAATGCTTGAAAGCAGAAAGGGTACAGATAAGGAAGTTATGGAAGAATAGATATGAACAAAGTGACTATGCGAAAAGGGAGTTATTAGTTTTTATGCTGGGTTTGCAAAAAGATAAGGGGGATTTAGATATAAAGACCATAGAGTTGACAAAGGTTATGTTGTGGGAATGTGATGGGGCAGAATATGGGAAGACTTAGAGTGGGAAATGGAAAATAAGTGGCTAACATGTTTATCTGGGCATAGTTGCTGAGATATTCTTGACTTCGTTTAAGGAGAAGCCAAATACATTACATCACATCACATCACATCACATTGAGCAGGATCTTTAGCAACAAGAGAATATACATGTAAATGGAAAAATATGGGTGATTTATTTTGTAAATTATGTAAGGAAGGAATAGAAAATATTAGGCATTTGTTAATTGAATGTAAATGTTTGAAAACAGAAAGGGCACATATAATGAAGTTATGGGAAAATAAATATGAAAAAAGTGATTATACAGAAAGTAGATTATTGGTTTTTATGCTGGGTTTGGAAAAAGATATGGGGGATTTAGAAATAAAGGCTGTAGAGTTGACAAAGATTATGTTGTGGAAATGGGATGGAGCAGAATATGGGAAAAATTAGACTGGGGAATGTAAAATTAAGTAGCTAACAAGTTTTTCTTGGTATAATTGCTGAGAGATTCTTTACTTCGTTTAAGGAGTAGCTACAGTCCATCACATCACATCACTGTTATAAAGTAAATACATGAAGATACATCTGTTTCTATAGACATTATACTACAGATAAGCCATATAAATTAAATTATATAATAATGCATAGAATATTCGTAAGGTACTTAATTAAAATGCAGTATTAATTGCTAAAAAAATTAAATAAATATTATTGCACTTGAACAAAATAGCAAAAAAGTTATGTTTGCATCTAAACAAAACTATATACAGGTATATAAAAAATGAAAACATAAGAATGACAAATAATATATTTGGAAGTTATTTAAAAAGTTTTAAAAAATGGATATTTTAAACTATTCCATTTTAGTAAAAACTGTAAAAGATTGGCAATCAAAAAATCAGTAGTAGATCTGTGATTGTTTACAATTTTGCAGATATTTAGGAAAGTTTCCAATTACCTGCACAAATATCAATTGAAATTAAAGCTTGATTTCTCACTTTAATTTTATGAACTTTATTAATAAAAGATAGTAATTTGAAGAGATAAATTTAAACACAAAATGGCGCTTTAAAAATCACAAAATAAATAGGATGAAAGTTGTTGCTCCAATGTTGAGAAAAGAACTTCTTTATCTATGTCATAAATGAATGCATCTAATAACAGAGTGCTAGAATATATTGCAGTAGCTGATATTTCTTAATTTGTGTGATCTAAAGCAATTAAGCAGAAAATGGGTAATAGTTTCATCTTCACGTTTACTTAAGAAACAGCATTATAGATGGATAGGCTGATTGTATATGCTAAAATGGAGTTGGCTAGAAAACCATCAAGATTAATTTTAATTATTAAAGTTTAAATATTTGAGTTTTTTTAACTTTTTAATAATCAAATAATTAGTTAGATGTAGTACTGTTAGGAATATCTACTTAAGATAGTGAGTATGAAATTATAATAAGCCTTATAATATTTAATCTAGTTTGAAAATAAACATAACTGATTTTAGTGTGTTTGATATTATTATGTCTGTGGTGTTGGGGAATATGTAGATGAAATCATTAAATGAGGCTTATTAGAAGCTGCTTTGGGATAAGAATGGCATATTATTAAACTTTGACTAAGGAACATAAAGTCATTTAATAAAGCATGTTTTTATAACTTTCTGATTAAAATGGATCAGGTGGAAAAAATGAACTCAATGATAGGGTAATCAGAGCAAGATTAGTTTTAATGACTGAGAGGGTTAAGATTTTGAATTTTTATCGTAAGTCACATTTTATATAGCCTTTCACTTAAATTGTGGGATTGGCAAAAAAGATATTGGTCTTTTCAACAAACAAATATTTTAAAAGTTATTACTTAAGTTTGTACATGGAACTCAATGAAATGTACTTCAAACCCAATCAAGCCCAAGATTTAAGTCAAGGACCAACTTGAATTTAAACCCATTCCCTTATCCTCAGATCAAACACTTAATGAATAACATATAATGATGGCTCATGAGAATTTTTTCTAAAATCTGGCCCACTAACAGAGTGGAGAAGACAATAAAAAAGATATTGGTCTTTTCAACAAACAAATATTTTAAATTTTATTACTTAGGTTTGTACATTTCTTTTAAAAAGCAATGATCATTTATACTGTAAGTGAACAAACAGAAGTAGATCTTATTTTATTATGAATGTATGTGTACTGTGAAAACAATGTTAATAAATGAAATCCAGATCTGTACTGGGTCAACTGATAAAATCTTAATCTTTTTGAAATATATATATATAAGTTTCAGAGAAGATTACTTTTAAAGTAATAATTTATAAAGAATTCTAATTATATTCCTGTATATAAAAATTGAGTGTCTTTGAAAACTTAAATTTAATGACAATTTAAATATATTGCGATCCAAAAATAACATAGATGTTAAGAATGGACAATAAAGTTTAGATGAATAAATTTGTCTCTGTGAAAACCATGAGATTTGCATTGTTAGATTGTTTTTGATAACAAATAAGCACTGGGTTGAATTTAATCCCCTGATATTTATTTCTATGATTTTAGTGTGATATATTTAAGGTTAGTATTAAATATATTTAACATAGTATTATTGATAAAAAAAATAAACATATAAAACATAAGAATTTTGAAAGACTCTTAAAATTATGTCTTCAATTCTATTCAAAACCTTTTATTGTGACAAGAGAACATGCCTCAATTTACTTCAATGAATAGATGAGTTTTTAGAATAATCACTTTAAAATATTGAGTCTCTAACAAAATACAGTTATATTTAATACTTCCAATTTTAGATGATAGTCTATTAATTTGTTTAGATGGTCCTTCAGAAGAAGAACTTAGTTTTTTTTTTCCAAAGTCTTTCTTTGGACTACTCCTTTTTTAATTAATTTATTTTCTAATTTAATGTGGATGATATTGTAATTCTACAATTCTCTAAAATCAAATGTGTTAGATGTAATTGAGTGGTTGCATGTTATGTTAGTGAATTCTTGTGTATAATTGTTATAATTCTTTGATTTACTATTTATTTAAGTATGATTTTGAATATGTCAGTATTTTGTCGTGACTCTCATTATTATTGGCTTCGTTTTTATTTAAATTTGTGCTTGCTAGTTTTACTCATGGATTTCCTTAAATAAATGTTTTATTTTGTATGGGAAGCATTCAAAATAGCATTTCTCTTAAAGTAACTATTTATGGAAGTATATCTGTGGCATCTAAAATAACTATCAAAAGGATTAATATTAAGCATCATACCATTCCTCTTTTTCCATAAAGATATTTAAAATTAAAAATTTCACTGTATTTTTTTCATTACTGATTTTAAATCAAAAACAGTAAAATTTATAATGATAGATTTCTATTTATATGTCAAAGTGATTAATCTATTATTTAGGCATCAGATATTCTTCTAAAAGAACATCTCTTTGTGAAGAATTGTTGAAGTCATCTAAAAAAATTTAGATTATGTGCCATAATTTTTTTTTAGCAGCAATTAATAGAAGAATTACTTTGTAAAGAATTTATTAATTAATGTGATGCACTGTGTCTTCTCCTTTTTTGTGAGTCAATAATCTCTCAGCCACTATGCCCAGAGAAACCCTTTAGCAACTTTATTCTTCTTTTTCCATTTCCCACCCTAAGTTTTTCCCATATTCTTCTCTATCCTGTTCCATCCCATTTCCACATTATAATCTTTGTCAATTCCATAGCCTTTATATCTATATACCCCTGTTACCAAACACAGCATAAAAACCAAGAACCCACTTTCTGCATAATCACTGTTTACATTTATTCTCCCACAACTTCAATATTTGCACCTTTTCCACTTTTAAGCATTTACATTCAATTAAAAGATGCCTAATATTTTCTGTGCCTTCATTACATAACTGGCAGACTAAATCACCCATACTTTTCCATTTATGTGTATATTTCCTTGTTGCTGAAGATCCTGTTTGAGCCTTAAACAGTAAATTACTTTCCTTGCTTTTATCATAAATTAACCTTCACCCAATATTCTGTTTACTTCTAAATATATTTAAACTCTTTTTACTCTTCATACTATTTCTCCATCTCTTCAATTCCCTATTTTTTATTAATGCATCTATTCTTTTATCTCATTCCATTCACCATAACACTCAACAATTCTCCTAACATAATCATCCCACCTCTGGTATAAGTATATTGACATAAAATCTTTATCCAAATCTTCTGCATACCCTACAACCTTTCTCACCCATCTTTTTGTCTATCCTTTACTCATAATCCAATTAAATACTATTTTGGCTATTCTCTTATTATCCATAAATTTTAGTCTACCAAACCTTTTTATTTTAATTTTGTATATGTCTTATATAAAATCTAGACTGTCCCATTTCTCCTTGAATTGCCTTCTTTGCCATTCACATATCTGCATTTAATGCATATCTTCCAAATTTTCTTGTATTTTTTCTAAGGAATCTAAAACCCCTTTACTAACACATAATGCATTAAAATCATATGTTAACTATGCTACAGTCACTCCCTTCCATACAATTCTAGCTACATCATATTTATTATATGAAAACACTGTTAATTTATTTAGCAGTCTCTTTCTTTTCTTTGCTTCATTTATCAATTTTTTTCCCATTCATCCAAGCAATTTCTCTGATTACTTAAGATGATTCCCAAATAGTTATACCTATTCACCACATTTAATTTTTTATCCCCCAGTAAAAATTATTTCTCTTCTCTTTCCCCAATATTTATTATCATTGCTTTTAATTTTTCTTCACAAAATTTAATCCCCATATCTTTACTCACACTGGTACATGTCTTCAGCATAACTTCCATATCTTCTGTACTTTCTGTGTACAAAAAGACATTATTCACAAATAAAAGACCTGGATAATGTCTATACTTTCTTGTCACCTATTAATAGTATCTTTATCCTTCTTCTTAATCTTTCTATTGCTCTCTCAATTTCCCTCAAATGCAACAAAAACAAAATAGGTAACATAGGGCATCCATGCCTTAGTCCCACCCCATTTTTTTAACTTTAACTGTTTCTATATTTCCTAATTGATACATATAGGAATTATTTTCATACAATCTCTTAATAAGACCTATTAAAGTTTCATCCATTCTCAAATTTATTAAACTTACCCATAATCTATTTCTATTTACTCTATCATATGCCTTTTCTATATCTATAAAAACTATATATAACTGTCTATCTGTATTTCTATTCATGTCTATAAGTTGTGTAACTATAAACAAACTATTTCTTACATGCCTGTCCAATCAAAAACTTTCTTGCATTTTTCCTATTATATTATTTTATTCCATCCATTTTGTGACCTTTCCAACCACTATATATGTGAAAACTTTATATAACACAGATGTTATCACTATCAGTCTATAATTGCTTAACTTTTTATTATCCTTACCCTTTCCTTTAAATTGTAGCCTTATTCTTATATTATTCCAACTATCTGGAAATTCTCTTTCCTGTGCCATCTTATTAAAATATGTTAATAGGTTTAATTGTGCCATGATTTCCTCAATTTATCACCATCTCTGCTGCCCATCCATTTAAACTTCTTGTCTTTTCACTTTTCAATTTCTTCCCTGCCTCATTCAATTCATTCTCTGTAAATCTAATATTTCCATTACTATATGCTTTCATGTTTGTAACCATTCTTTCCTTCACATTTAACATATTATCTATATCATTACATACTTATTTAAGATTGTCTCTAATTCTTCTCTAGTGCTAAGGCTCTATTCCCTCATCATACTATTTCTCTCTCTCTCCTACATTTTTTCTTTCAATATACTTCCAAAATTTTTACTCCCATGCTTTTAATAATATCCTCCAACAATTTACTATTTAATTTCATTCTCTCTATACAATTATCTATTTTGGCCAACTTTTTTTTTAAAATACTTTTCCCATCTAACATTAATATCTTTTTCACTTTTTTTGTTCTTAATAGCATACCTATATTCTCTGCATACTTTTTTCCTCTCTTTTACACTTTTACTAACTCTCACTTTTCTATCATTTTTATTCTTCTGAATATTGTCACCTAAAAGCCTATTTGCCACTTTTTCTACTTCATACACCAGTCCTTATAGTCATCCCCAACCAACTCTTCCATATATGGCATTTTATGTGTTTTATGGTTTTCAAAATCAGGTAATCATTTTTCATTTCAAGAGCTTAGGACTTCACTCTAACAATGTCAGAGTTCACATTATTGGTAGGATTTCATTAAAATGAAGCTTGGTTTATGTATGATGGCAATTATATTTACCTATTAATGCTTTCTAGTTGTAAAGTGGCACAAAAAATTGCATTCCATATACTCTAATAATTAGACAAGTGCTGCTAAGTCTAATTTAACAAAATAATGACTTCTTATTAGATCAAAATGTAGATATTTTTATAAAAAGTATTTATCATTAAATGATTAATAATTTTAATAAAATAAGTGATGATCTGGACCAACTGATGAGTGCTGGTTGAGCATGCATATATTGGAGATCATTTATTTTTTCACATATGTGTGATCATGTATATTGGTTGTATCAGATAGAGTGGATGGCTGATGGAAGATTCAAAGTCTGTATTCAAATCTCCTATATTACTTTTAATATATTAAATATGTAAAAATATGTGAAACATTTGACTTTGTATATTGTTAATTTACTTTTAAAGTACTTTACAAAATTTACCACCATTAAACTTTGAATAGTCTCAATTAGGAAATTGAATTTAGGAAATTTTATTATTTATATTTTTAAAAACAAATATTTTAGAAGCATTAACCCCCTTGCTTAGTATGGACAACTTATTTTAAATTAAGCAATTTTTTCAAAAGCTATCAACCATTTTATTGTTAGAGACAAATCATATACGCAATTCATGCACAAATTTGATGCTTCTCCAATTCATAGTTCAGGTTGCATTAAATTGCAATCAGTATTAATATTTTTGTATACCACAAATCCAATACTAACATGGTCAAATCAGATTAATCTGTGATCTTCTAGTTCAGTAATTTTTAATATGGGTGGAAATTTGCCAAACCAGGAAATATTGTAAGCATTCAGGTAGGACTAGAATTTTAATATTTTTATAGGTATTCATTTTGTACATGTTTTGGAAATACAGAACTTTAAATTGTCATCTAAAAAGTCTGTCATCTTTTCTAAACATTTTAAGTTATATGATTCATAAGTTTATGTCAGTGATGTTCTGGAAAGGTCCATGAAGCATAGGAAATATTGACAAAAGTGGTGTGAGATTATGTAAATATTTAAAAAGCAGTGCTAGAAAAAAGGGTTAAAGGTCACTACTCTACATAAAAATAGTTAGCCACCTATTAAATTAAAATTTCAGATCTTACACATCTGTGACCAATACTGGATAGTTAGATAGATTAATTATGAGCTAGCTATCTGAAAAATAAAAAGTCTAAGCCTTTTTGTGACCTCAGAACATTTCCAAGGTTCCACCCAGCTGCTCGTGGACACAACGGATAGATGTGCTACATGTATACTATTGGCATTTGGGCTATTCTATAATCCTAGCGTTATTCTTAATAGATGTAAATTGATTTCTAATTCTAAATTATTTTCTAATTGAGAATTCAATTTTTTTTTAAACATAATCAAATCTATTACGGCAAGAAATAAAAACTCAGTTTACTTTAATCATAAAATAAAATTAAAATATAGCTAGATTCTCCTTATTGATTTAATTCATAAATGTCTTTTCTTTGATCATATGCTAATCATGTTTTCAAAAGCAGAAAAATTTTCAATTAGAATTATTCATTAATCAATCAAAACTTATTTCTAAACATTGTACTATGTTATTATTAAAAAATGTGCGAAAATAAAAATAAAAAATCTGTATATTTAATTAACGAAATATTTGTATTCGATTTAAATATATATATTATGTATAAAAATATTTTCTGTATAAATACAATTGCATTAACAAATCAAAACAAAAATATTAATCAAACGAATTACTTAGTTTAAACCTGATAACTTAATCCATAATAATTAATACAGATATTGAGCAATGATTTTACAGAAATTATATTAATTAAGAGTGTATCTGATCATTTCTTACGCATACATGCTATTATTATTCTATAATTATATCACTTCTCTTGGTACTTTGGTATTATAGCTGTGACGTAACATAAGGAGATAGGGGACCTTTTCACACCCACAATAAATATGTAATGTCACGATGACGTCAAATCGAAAGAAAATAATCCCTGAGAGTATAGGTGAAAACGTGTTTTTTTTTTAATGACCGCGATTTTTTTTCGTATATTTTCAGTCTTATAATTAATATGTATTTGTGTGTGTGTGTGTGTGTGTGTGTGTGTGTGTGTATGTGGTTTTTGTTCCTTTCTCAGTAGCTCGAGAACTAACATCGGATCACGGTAAAAAATATATATATACTTATCGATTCACTGATATAAAATATATAAATACAATAGTATATCAATTTAAACTTCTAATATTTATTAATTTTGTCATGTAATTCTTTATATAATCATATGTTTCAGTCCTTAAAGATAATGAATCCAGGGAATCTTACTGCCATTCATTCCCTTTGTCATTGGATCGGCCCTTTCACACTGAATAAACACGTAGTCTGATAGTTTTTGTTTGCAACATTCTTTATACTGTAGATAACATTGCAATGGTTTTAAGTGTGTATATATATTTTTAACTAAAAATAAAAAAGAGAATAAGTCATTGTAAAAATGGAACGACTGACATAAAAAAATCCATCACCAAATCTTAGAAAGCAGAGGAGAGTTGACATTCTAGAGCTATCGAAAAGTAAGTGTATATATATGATTGTGTATTGTAATTAAAATATATCAATATATTACAGCAGTATTTATTTTCTTCTATTTTACTTCTAACTTTTTGACGAAACTAGAAATTGTGGGGAAGGTGAATCAAGTAGAAGGATGTTCTTTATTTATTGCTAAGTGCACACTTTTTTTTTTTAATAAAGCACCGGAAATGAATGTATTGTGTTAGGGGGGAAATAAAAAATTTAATTGGATACATGAGATTAGAAATATTCAACGTGTTTTAAAAATGATAATGTACATAAAATAAATAAAATTGAATAAAGCATATTATTTCAAGCAGAGGACTGCTGAAAGCTGATATTGAAAGAAACTATCAAAAAAATAGAAATAATGAAAGAGATAAATAAAAAAAGCTAAATGCCTTACTCTCAGGAATTCTTAAGTTTGAATACCAGAAATGATTAGCACTGGTCCACTGTGAACTACATATCCAGAATCCCAAAGTTTTCCATTTTATTACTACTACAAACAATATAAGTTGAAATTGGTTGGCAAGAAAAAGAAACTGAGTATTAAAATCAGATATTTTTTTAACTTTTCTGAATAATTGTAATATTCACATAAATGTTCTGGACATTCACACAGAAAAGGTAGTCTGTATAATTTAAACTTAGCTTTTATTAACCCTTAGCATGCTTACGATCTTTGTCATAATCATAACTATTTCACTTCTTTAATGTTTCAAGCTTTTATGTACACTTGATAATTATTTTAATATTTAGAAACATTTATTTATTCAATATTCAAGATATTTAATTCCTTCAAAGAGTCTACTTCTTCAAGAGGGAGATGCTTGTATTTTTTCTGTTTATTGAATATCGGTCTTTTGTTATTGCCCAAACCTCTTTATTCTTTTGTTTTCTGTCTTTCCTTTCAATGCATACAATTCCAGTTCTAGACAAAATCAAATTTATGGCCAGAATTTTGTTTGCGGTCTGTAAATATTGAGGAATATTCACTACTCTTACATGTTCTACTGTATAGGTAATTATGCTGGACTAATCTCAGTGAGAAATTAGCCCTCGCTTCAATATAATATGTGTTTTATTGTATAGATATTTATACTGGACTAGTCTCATTAAGAGATTAGTCCTCAGTTCCCCATAATATGCAAACTTGCACATAACTTGGTTGGACTGAATTTTGCTAATAATTTGATGAGCTGACTCTGTGAGCAGTTTGTCTTTTAAAATTGTTAAGCAATATGTTTAGTGACAGGAAGTTCAAAAGCTTATGTTATATTTTTCAGAGCATATTCTTTTTAATTTTTGAGAGACTTTCAAGATGTATGGAAAAATTAACCATTTTTAGTCTTCATAGGTTGAGGTTGTGGAATTTTTTTTAATTTATTATGAAATCTATTGATTACATTAAGAACTTTATTCATATTATATCCTAGATATGCATCTGCCCATCTCAAATTTACACAACTTAAAATTCCTGTATAAAAAATCTTTACATCTGATATAGTTTTGGGACATAGATATTAGAAACTTGGGATGGATTACTCCTCTTATGTTTATTGGTTTTAATATCATTCTGTAGTATAACAAATTAAGCTGTCTCTACATACAGATTCTAAAAATCTTATTTTTTGGTTCTTGTCTTTTTTTTCTATAGTCCAAGTTACAGATGACACATGTTCTAATTCTTGACGAATTCTTATAATATGTGTTTCTCTTGCCCAGATTAATGTGTCATTGATGTATCTAACACAGTGTATTAAAGTTTGGAGACAAAAACTTTGGAATAACTGTATTCAAAAATAAAATAATACAAAAGTAGAGAAAAAATATTGTTTTTCCACAGATGATTTGAAATAAAATATATAATCAAAAGATTAGTTATTGAGGAGTTCCTATGCTATTTGAGTGATAGAAATAACAAATTGGGCTTTTGATCCAAGAACCTTTGGCTCTCAAGTTCATCCTAGTATTATTGCATTAAATAATCTTTTCTTTATGAATTACAAAATTTAATTATTTTTTTAGAATTTAAACTAAAAACTGGTTTAAGGATGCGACTATCACAGCATTTGCATTCATTAGTTATTCAGGCTTACTATAGATGGGTCTGGAACAGAATGAAGAGAACTATCCTTAGCAGTATATGACTATGGTGAAAAAATCATGATGTTTTGTCAATATTAACTTTTCTACCTAAATTATTGAAGATCTATAATTAGCATAAAATAGAGGATGCTAAAATGTATAGTTATTGAACTGGTATCAGATCTGTATAATTATACAAATAAATTGACTTGGGTTCAAATTCTTAGAGTTTTTTAACTTCAGGCTATTAGTTTGAAAAGTATAAAAGAGTTAAGGATGGGCTCTAGATGTATAAGTATATTGGTTAGAATTTTAAATCCTACATTTACATTGGTGAAGACACTGATCTAAGGATGCAGATATTGTGCATTATTATGTAGTATCCAATGATTATTTAATCTTATATTGGAAGGTTTTGGGATTAGATTAAGAGAACTGTTCTTGAAAGAAGATGTACTATTTGCTGCACTTGAATAGTGAAAGTAATAGGTTCACTTTCTCTTAATGAACCTTTTGCTCAGTCTATTAAACCACATAATGAACCATATATTCTTAAGTATATATCTATAGATATGCAAAAATATGTATATATAAGCAGTATTTTGTATGAAAGGATTCATGATGCAATGGTTACTGTATTAATCTTTTATGGGACTGGATTTCAGTCAGGTAGAGCCACAAATATGCAGATAGCTTAAGAATTTAAAATAATTTCAGCATTTTTTTTTTCAGATAACCAGCTCCAAAATGGCCTAACAAACAATTCAATTTATTTTATTTATTATGTGGTCAGTTGGTCAAGAAGTTGAATGTGTTATTCAAATATCAAAATAACAGAAAAGGTACAACAATTTCATTGAATAAGTCAGACAATTTTTTTGAGTGGGGAAAACAGCTTCAAACCATTTCTAAAGAACCATAATAACATTGTGACATATGAAAGATAGGAAGACTTGCTTGTTATTGTTTGAAAATTTCATACATTTTAAAAAATCATTTTTAAAACAATATTAAAATTTTAAAGAATTGTTTGCTAAGTAATTCTTTTATTTGTTTAAAATAAAGTTTTTAGTTAATTCAAATATTATATATTATTGATATACTATAACATTTCTGTAATCTAAATTTCACTACACCACTCTCATGCAAAATAGAGACTAGTTTCTATCCATTTTTAACACCTTGTAGAGGAGTATAATCATAAAGATATGACTAAAAACATGACAAAAATGTATGATTCCCAAGATGTACATTTTATGCTAAAACAGCACTCATCATTTGGTCGGAATCACAATTTCTTCCACACAACATTATTGAAAATCTATGTATACTGAACAATGATAAAGATGTGTGTAAGAGGTTTTGATCTGAGCCAACTGATGAGCGCTGGTTCAGCATGAAATGCACATCTTGGGAGTTGTACATCTATATTTTATAATTATTTATTAATATTAACACAACAATATGTGATTCTTTTAGCTTACTACAGGAAACAATACCATTTCTTCTTTTTCTATCATTTGCTACTGCAAGCTTGAGTAATCAATGATTAGCCAATACTTGAGCAAATTATCCCCATGCCCAGATCAGTTTCTGGGTTTCTCTTTTATCAATGATGATTTGGGATTAAAAGTTAAAATAAATATACTTCTGCATCTGAGATTACTTTTAATTCTTTTTTTTACTATTGAGCTTGATATAAAAAGAAAGGAGTTGAAGGTGTCTGCCAAATGTACAACCAAATTAGTTCCAACTTTCAATCCCATATCCTACTTGATAAAGACAAGGCAGAAACTGGCCTGGGGATAAGAATTGAATTGCAGTATCATTTCTTAATCACTGACTACCCAGTCTTTCTTACAGTAGATAGTGCTAGAAAAAAAAGGAAAAATGTTTATTTTTATCATATAGTTTCTTGGTAGATCAAGTAGTGTTTGAGCACCAAAATAGTTGACTGAATACTACAGTTTCCTTCAATTTGACTAAATAATTTTTTTTTACCTAATTGCAAATTGATTTAAAAATCTTTCGCTTGAACATCCATCATTTTAACCAGTAAGATAAATTATTCAGATTGTTTATTATAAACACAGCTGTTTTAATTGTTGATACGCTACAATATTTGATTTTATCATTACGTTAATATATAATATTTTAAAATTATTTTTTTATTTCTACAGTAGTTTAAGTTATTAGATAAAAGAAAATTTATAGTTTAATCAATTCTAATTTTTTTTATGATAATGCTAATTTAAAAAAAGTATATAAAAATATTAATTTATTAAGACTAGTGAAGGCTTTACCTGATACTTCTAATATTAGTTGAACTATTAGGTCAACTAGATGTCCCAGTTTTTCAGAATTTCTTATTTTTGATTCAATGTCTCCAAGATGTATTTTCAGGTTTATTGCAAAATATAATAAAAAAATATTGTAATATAATAAAAAAATATTTAATGTTTGCATAATTATTAATGAGAATGTGATTGTGTACATTTTTGCAGTTTTTTAATAAGGTTTCTCTAATTTTCATGTAATTCTTTTACTATTTCTTTACGTAATAATCAATAAATTTTACTAGTGCAGTGTTTAGATTGTAAGTATATAGAATTTATTTACATATTTTTGATGTTATTTTGTTATATTCACAGGATTCATTCATTGTTATGTGAAAATGAAACATGTTAACATTCAGAAAAAAATCTTCCAAATGTTTTAAGTAATATGAGAAGAATATTTCTTACAAATAATAAAGAAAACATTTTGATATCTTATAATCTTTTTTTTAGTAAATGGTAGCAAATAAACACAACTAAGCAAATTTGTGCTTTTTGTACAATCTGGTCACCCTATGTATTACAGCTATCAATTTCAATGAGTTATTGATTTTTCTAAAGATAATAATAAATACCCATTTATGCATAACAAAAAATGTGAACTAATTAATAGATATAAAAAATTATTACTTCTACAAAGTAAAAATAACTATAATTTGGAAGTGTAAAAAATAATAATAATAATTTACAATTTAATGTATGTCAATTTTAACTAATTTTTATGATGATTTAATTTTATATATGAGTGCATAATTGTAAGAAAAAATTGTATATAAATATATCAAGAATCAAATCAGGAAAATCTTAGTGGCACAATAGTTATCATATTTGTCTTCTATGTCTGTGATTTGGAATAGAGATCAGGCTGAGTGAAATTTAAAAATATTTTCAAAGTAATTTTTTCTTTCACCAATTCACTTAATCGTCCAGTATTGGATAGACAATAAGTCTTTAGCTATTATTAACTAGAGATAAAATAAAAATTAAATCTTTCTCATCAGTTAAGCTTCATGAAATTACTAAAACAACAATTTATAATGCCATTGCTATGGAAGTCCTAGGTTATTATGCACCATGGGTGTTTTCGATATAACAATAAATAAATTGAATCAAATACCAAAGAACTGTATTGGGGTGAATCTAAACACCTATTACCAATTTCAATATTACAATTACCAATTGATCAAGGAGGCTTCAATCTTATCGATCCAAAATTATATGTATCACATATAAAACCATGAACATATATTAATATAATACAAAATAAAAATTTTAGTCCATGACCAAATTCTAATTTAATTAATAAAATTAAAAAAGATAGATCATTTTATGGTGACTTATTTATAGCATATAAAGACTTGCGGAATAACTCAAATTTAATTAACTTAGTTAACATTAAATGCAATGATTTAAAGAAACTAAGAAACAATGTTCAGTACACTTGGACAGCAGTGTCAGTGATTAAAGTCATCAACAATCTTCACAAAATATATGCTCCACAATCTTATATCAAATTCTGTTTCAAATTTGTAAATAACTTCTTTACCAATGAAGTTTTATTGATACAGTTCTATTAGCTTGTATCAGCCACTTGATGGCATTATTTATATACAAAAACACATAAATATGCCATTTACATAGCTACCACCAATTTTATTTCTATGCAAAAACACAGAAAGAGACAGTTTTTCTATGCCGTTCTAGCGGCCAGCCTGCTGCTTTGTGTTATGCACTTTATCCCAATGCTCACACTTCAAAGTTCACTACAGAATTGTCTGAGGGTGTCTGGACTTCAGTCTGCTACAACTCTTCAAATATGCATGTCAAAGTAATTAGCTTACAAGTCATCTGGTCTACTATTACCTCCTAACAATTGTAAACTATCGCCATGCTTCCCTGTTCAATATGGAACCTTCAAAAAATTCAGAAAGGATATGTCCAAGCAAGATTTTGACCAGCTCATGTTTGCGTGAGAATATGTCCATGACAAAATAAAATGGCTGACCCAAAACCGAGCTGTTCAAATTGTGCCAACTGCCGTCCACAGAAGCTGGCATGGTGGCATTTTTACAGGACAACAACATACTCCTACATGCCAAGAGATATGTTGTAACGATCAGAAAATGTGTGATTTGTGAACATAGTGCAGAATTCGACCACCACACAGAACTGCAGCACCATCTAGGAAGCAAAGCCACCTGTTCGAACATAGTTTATCGATTCCACAATACAATCTATGAAACAACACATCTGATGCAACATTAGTAAACATTTCTCTAGGCATGGTGGTCAGGGATGTTGCAAGAGATTCATGATTTTATTTTCGAGTTAGCCAATAATAATACTAATATTAATTAAACACTTATATTTACAAAATCGAGGAAATATTATATAGAATGGTTATCGAATAAATAAATAAAGAAGTAACAGCAGATGTATAGTTTGACATTATTTATTGAAATATTTTAATAATCAATCATTTACTAATAATATTTGTTAGTATTTAAGTTGAGTAACGAAATTTTCCGATACTGTTATATATTCAAGAAATACATTTATTTATTTAGTAACATTTATATGAAATCATTTTACAAATAATACTTTATATTTAAGACTTCAGTAGCGGTATTTTCCGATACTGTTATGTTTACAAAGAGAAATACATTTATTTGATGACGTAATCTAGCTACCTAAAATTCTTGAGCAAGTATTTCTAAGGCATGCCTTTAGGGATTTATACCTTTGCAATGCAAGAGTCTAAAGTAAAATTTATAAGAGTAGCAGTGGACGTATATTTATTTAATTAAAGATATTTACTAATAACTAAGGGCTAACATTTATTTGAGAGTGAATTATGTCACTAATGCAGGGACGGAGTTATACATAGAATAATAAAGTTAATAAAAGAAACATGTGGGATGTCTAGAAAGGCGATATGGAATGGCAATATATTGAAACTGCAAAGCCGATGAGAACAGCGGGCTGGTGTTCGCCGTAGGCCCAAAAAGGTAAGGTGTCATTAAAGCATAACCAGGGGCAAGTGGTTCATGACACAATTGCCTCCAGGCTGCATGACGGTCATCAAATCCTATGGAACATTCATTTGTCAGCTTGCGTAGGACGACTGGGGTTAATTTCAACCCTATAGAATCCGGAAAATTCAAGGCTTGTAATGGGTCATCGCATCTCTAAAACGTAACACGTGTATAATGCATAGATGATTCTGTTAAGATTTAAATATATTTCATAACTCGGCCCTACATTATCAACATTTAATAAAGAACGTTTGCGACTCTCAAAGAAATGCAATTTTATGGAATTATTAATTAAAATTTAATAAAATATAAAAACAATAGATAAACTGGGTGAGAATTATAGCCAATATGTCAGCCATTTGCTAAGCAGTAGACCCCTGCATTACAAAATATTAAATAGTTTATGGAGGTAAATATTAATGAAGATTTGATGCGCATCCACTGCTTCAAGCAATCATAGATTTATACTTAGAAAATTATAAGCATGCGATAATTATATAATAAAATGTAGATTTTAGAAATACATACCCAAGTAAGATAGAATTAGACAGGCTAGATTATTAAAAAAATTTACATATTAATTATTAAATTTATAGCGTTACAGATGAGAATTTACAGTTTATAAGTTATATAAAGAATGAATAAGCTACAGTGGGATATTACTAGAGTACTCTAGAGAATTTGGATACACAGGTATCTGTTTTATGAGAAGTTTTCTGATTCAGTGATCAGTAGCTAATTGTTCATTAGCAGTTCTTTACAGCATTTAGATGATTCATGTAATTTAACAGCAGCAGCTTTCAAATTATTTTAGGCAGCAGATCTTTGTGGTTGAATTTATGAAGGGCAATGGAAGGTTTGGCATACGATAGGCCATCTCTGGATGGAGAATAGTCTGGGTGCTTTCTACTCGACCATATTGTGGCAGGTAAAATTAATTTAAGATCTTGGAGACTCTCAACTTATTGAGAGCACAGTTAAGGTTAAACTGAAAGTTTCTAGAAAGTCTAAAATGGCCTCTTTTCTTAGATCTTATCTTTTACATTTTTATTAGTTTATTTTTGGATTCCAACTAATCTGCCCTGAGGATAATCAATGCATTTTTGTTAATTTTAATTATAGAGAAAGCTGCCTTTTTATTGTTTACATTTACATTTTACAATTACATTTTAGGGAATTTTTCTTTTTTAATTAATCTATTATCTCTCACCGGCCGTTGCAGTTGCTTTTAAAATTTTAAATACAAAAGGGAACATATGATTATTTTTACTTTTAATTAAATGTTACAATCTATTTCTAAAATGATTACTAAATGAAATTTAAACAAAGCAATAAATAACGGATATTACAATTCAAAATAAATAGTTAAAATTATATTTTTTTTATATAACTAAAAGAAGAAATCTAAATTATATTATTTATCTTTATTTATTGCCTTAAATTTGAGATCAAAATGTGTGCGTGTTTATGGTGAATTCTACATATATCTATACATTTTTAATATTGCTACACACACAATTCGATACCACAAAGTTTAAATTTGGGTAGGATAGAGCGGTGAGTGAGAGACGATAGAAAAAGGTGAAACTTAAGATTCGAATACGAATCTTACTGTTTCAATGTGTGTGGCAAAATGATGAGACCGGAGATACCCAAAACCATCTCACAGTTCAGATGCAAGTCCTGTTCCTGTTGGCAAAAGTGTTCTCTTTGAAAGAAGACCTGCTTGATGACTCCAGAATCCTGTTCATTTTGAAAGCCTTAGTGTGAGCCAAGTTCAGGAATGAAGCCTGCTTTGGTAACTTACGTCCATTTCTTTGCTTGGCCCATTTAGGAGGAGTTCATTCTGGACATCTCCAGTATTTAAGGATTGGCCAATGAAGTATTTTGGAAAGCAATAAAAGAATGTAGACACATGATACCAAGTACTACACAGTATTGCAGATACAGTCAAACAACCTTATTAACATCAATATATAGGTATACCATCCCATATGTTACTATACTACAAAAAAAAGAAGCAAACTATTATGAAATGAATAAAAACCCATTTTTCAAGACATTTAATTAATTTAGATGCTGGTATTATACCAGCATTTTATTCTTAGCATGAGTAATTATTAATAGCTATCGTTGCTGAATTATTTATGCACATAGATCTGATTCTTATTGAATATCTAAATGTATGAAAAAGATCGCATAGTACCTCTCTATTCCAAAGATTAAATTAGCAGACCTGTATCTAACTATTGGCCTTCTAATGCATAATTAATTAATACATATCTGGTATGATTAAGTATACATATATAATAAATATAACTTGTCTAATTTATTTACAAATGAGTTCTGCCTTACATAGCAGGATGAGAGTAAAATTTTGAAGAAAAAATTGTTTAGAACTTATTTTAATTTCTATCATCCAACTTCTCATTTATATACATATATTATTCCACATCATCAACTAAATAACAAATCAACAAATGTGTTGATTTTGTAGATACGCTAACATACATTATTATATATAAAGATATTAAAAATTAATTGTTATGCCGGCGGCCCAGTAACGTTAATTTCTATGGTTTTTCACAGCATCAACACCATGGTTAGCTAAAATGAATTTGGTGCCTTTATGTATTTTTGTAAGATGAAAAAAGAAATCTTTTTTTCACCTGTTTGAAGACTGTGTAGTATTTAAAACCTTAAGATCAAAAGTATTTCATACTCCATGCATAAATTTAAAAAGGCAAATAACAAATAATATTAAAAAATTTAATTCACATAATGCAATGGTTTTGTTACAGATCTAAAAACTATATAGGTGTGAAATGATTTCTGATAATAAAAAATATAATTGGTTTAAAAAAACTTGATACCCCCCTCTCCAAAATAACGGAAAATATTTGGTCAAGCACTGGTCTGTCTTCATGTGAATTATGAAAATACTGGTAATATAAAATCAAAAAAGTATTATTTAATTACAGAAGAAACTTATAAATAAATACGAAGATCTGTAATTTAAAATTTATATGTAAGTAATTATTGAAAAAAATTATATATTTTTTGTTTTTTTGTTAATAAAGATTTTACTTAAAATTTATATAGACTTCACTATCAATGAAGGAGAGGTGGTATTTTTATAGGCATTGCCATTATGATTTAGAATAAAATCCATTAAGATTTAAAATTGTTAGAACTAAAAGTAAAAAAAATGTAGATTTTCTTCTAGTTAATTCTATTTCTTGAGAATATTATGTTACTGTTTGTTATTTTATACAAAGTGTTTTTAAACACACACACACACACATTATATGATGAAACCGCTACATCCGTTGTATCACCATTGCTCCAACATTTATTTATATGCTCTCCGGAATATAAATAAATAAACAAAAAAATATATATAAACAAAACAAACTTTTAATTTTTTAGTTTACATTATAACCGCTTGGCGGAATGCTCATGCGTTTGAAGTTGTAATAATGAATTTAGCATCTTTAATAGTACCATTTGGATTTTATTTATCATCAGTTTTTATTTTCAATAATAATAGACTTCATCAGTTTTTATTAAACCATTAATTACAAAAATATGTGCATATTCGGAAGTTACCAAAATATCAGTTCTATTGATATTTAGATGAATGTATTTATTAAGTAATGGGACGCAAGGTATTTTATTAATATAGCTGCAGTGGCTTTTGCACTTCCACAATAAATGTATTATTTTCATATACTAATAAAGTACCAATATTTACTAAGACTTGTACAAATAAAAAGATTTCGGTACTTTATTAATAAATATCGCTGATAAGGATCGAAGATCGTGTGCTGATAAGGAATGCAGGGATTACTTTGTTAATAATAGAATAATTAGGGAATTAATTTATGTTCAGAGGAAATGTTATTTAAGAAAGAAATGGGTAAGATAAGAGAAGAGGTAATGAAAAATGATTATTCAATTAAAATTATTAATAAATTATGTAGAAAAAAAATATTGAAAAAATAAAAATAAAATTGGATAAAAGAAAAAAAAATGGAATTTATATATAGTAGTTATAAGGTATTAAAAAATCATTTTTTTAAAATTGAAAAGATAATGAAGGATATTAGTTTGACCGTTGTAAAAAAAAAAAGGGGAACAATTTACTATAGATAAATACTTTTCATATAATAAAGATATATATGAGAGATGGTGACCTGGGCCAACTGATGAGTCCTGGTTCAGCATGAAATGCATCTTGGATGTCATTTGTCTTTTATTGTATTTTTATTTATATGAATTTAAAAAGAATGGGTAAGTATGGAGGTTGTTAAATATATCTATAAAGATGTTATACATGGGAAAGAGAAAGGTGAATAACTCCATGTGTGTGCATGTTTAAAAATTAAATCAGATATATTAATCTTTAACTGAGGTTAAAGTTTATATTTGTGCTAGAGATAATCTCTAGTTTAGTAAATGATTAGTAATAATCATTATTGTATTTATCTGAGGTGGATGGTAACAAAGCTGCGCGCGTGGAGTTAGTTTGATAGTTGTAAATAAAAATGTAACAATTTACTATAGGTAAATACTTTTCATATAATAAAGATATATATGAGAGATGGTGACCTGGGCCAACTGATGAATGCTGGTTCAGCATGAAATGCTTCTTGGGGGTCATTTGTCTTTTATTTAATCTTTATTTTTATTTTTTTATATATATCAAAAAGTTCGATTGGGAAACTAACCCGGGCCAACTGCTTGGAAGGCAGCTATGCTAACCGCTAGGTTACCAATGCTTGACTTATTTAATCTTTATTTATATGAATTTAAAAAGAATGGAGAAGTATGGAGGTTGTTTAATATATCTATATAAAAGTTAAGTGTCATATGGGTAATGTGATAAAGGAAATAAAAAATAGGAATGTTGAAAATATGAATGATATTTATAGAATTGAGTATTTGGGTGGTAAAAAAAGATAATAGGAATGTATCATATATAGGTACAACAAAGAATAAATTAGGGACAAGTTTGAAACAACATTTAAATGATAAAAATTAAGTGTTAATATATATAGTAAGGAATTTGGATATGTAGATTTTAAGATAAGAGTGTTGGAAAAAGTAAGATTGTATAGAGAGAAAATGATAAATGATAGTTTATATATAAAAAGAAATAAACCTGTTCTGAATAGAATGTATTATGTAAATGATATAATAAAGTAAAGAATAAATGTGTAGGTAAAGTTATTGTTTTAATGTAATTACTTAAGAGGTATAAAAAGGAAAGGAAAAATATTTGTGGTTTGTTTAAAAAAAAATATTAAAAAAAAAGAAAAAGTTTGGGGAGAAAAGAAGCAAGTAAGTGTAGTATATATATAAAAAAAAGATGTATTGATAAATGAAAGGGGAATGTTGTTTTTTATGATAGGGATAAATGCATTTTTATGTTTTTATTTTATTTTCAATTGCATTGATAATTATAAAGATGAAAATATATATTTTGTAGATCTTTGAAAATGATAACAAATAAGATGATCGAAACGTTGGATGTGGTAAACAAGTAAATATATATATATGGTGATGGAAAAAATAAAGTTTTTGTCAAGCGTTGATGGCCGAATGGCTAGCACAGCTACCTTACAAGCAGTTGTCTCGGGGTTCGCTTCCCGGCTGATACTTTGGCATATGAAAAAAAAAATGTTTTCGGAGAAAAAAAAGGAGAGTGCATATATTTTTTGATTGGATTTAATAGAAAAGAACATATTATATTTACATAGACACAATTGCTTGAGATTGTTGATTGTTATTGATAAATGTTGACTCCTTTTAAAGAATTTATGTTTATAATCAATCTAGCTTTAAGCATTATTATCTTTATTATTTAAGTTTAAAAGTTATAATTGATTCTTGGTTAATCTACTCTCAGAACAGGTTGCATTTATCTGTTTAATGAGGTTTATTAAAATATCTTTATATCAATAATTACGTTATCTGTGATCAAGACGCAATCTTTAGTATCTGTATAAACATATCAGACCATAAATAAATATGTAATTTACATCTTTATTGTCAAAAGAAGATTGCCTTGACAACAGATTGAGATTGTGGATTGTTAGACTTATTGGTAATATTTACGTGTTGACTGCTACCAGTGAATCTACATAAATATAATATTGAAATACAAGTACAGTATATATATTTAACCTAGATGTAATCAAAGGGGATTTTAACCCAGACTTTCAAGCTCCCTATAGCCATCCACTTTATTCAATATAACATACACATGACCACACCTATGTGAAAAATATAAATGATCTCCACTATATCTGATTAGCACTCATCAGTTGGTCCGGATCATCATCTCCCACACACACACACATATATATATATATGTTAAAACGAAGATTTGCACGGGTTAAATATATAAAATACATATTTTGCGGGTTCATCCATGTTAAAAACTTTTAATATTAATATACTGACGTTTCGACTTGGTCACACAAGCCATCCACAGAGTTATAAAAGGTAGAAAGACGGTTGTAGAGGCACTAATGTTTGAATCCTCTCCAACTCTTCAGCGATCCATATCACTGAAAATCTGATGATGGAATGCTAGGACCCTTGATGATACTAACATGGGTATAACTGTAATATTGGCAACTCAAAGAAGGTGTACATTTGCTAAGTATGATCACATTAACACAGAAACCCATGAATGGACTCTTTTATATGATGTCAATGATATTTCAAACAGGTGTGTGAATAAATTTGAACACCTTTTGAATAATGATATAAAAGTTGAAATGAAAGCATATATCCATCCTATATAATCATCTAAAGTATTCAGCTTAATTGAGATTTTAACTCAAAGAATTTATGGAAAGGTAAGGAATTATATTGGAGAAAAACAGTACAAGAGATGGTATTGATGTTGTTAGAACAATTGCAAAGAGATATATTGAAAAACATAAAAGAAATTTGTATATGTTTTGTGGACTAGGAAAAAGCATTTGATAAAGCAATCTGAAATAAATGTATGCCCATATTAAAAAATAAAGAAATATTTTGTAAAGAGAGAAGATATATATATATATATATACATACTAGACAAAGAATAAGAATTAGATTGAAGAATAATGAGACTGATGAAGTGAATATAGAAAGAGGAGCTTGGCAAGGATGCCGTATATCATCTGTTCTTTTTAATACTTTTTAGAAAAGTTAAATAATTATTCAGATTGTAAGAGCAAATATTGAGGTAAAATATTAAAATGTATAAGATTTGCATATGGAATGGCTCTTACATCTGAGGATAAAAAGTGTCTTTAGAATATGTTGAATAAACTGGAGGGATATATGGAATAAAGATTAATGTTGAAAAGACCAAGTGCTTACAGATAGAGAATACAAAAAGACTGCAAGTTGAGATCCATAATAATATAGTTCAATAGGTAAAGGGATTTCAATATTTGGATAGTTGGTTGAGTTAAGATGGAAGAAGTGAAGTTAAAAGAAGAATAGCATTGTCAAAGAAGGCATTTATTAAGAGAAAGAAAATATGTTGTGGACCTTTGAAGAGAGAATTAAGGAAAATATTATGTAAATGCCATGTGTGGAGTATACTATTGTATGGTTTTGAAACATGGACAATGAGTAATAAAATTGGAAACAGATTGGAAGCCTTTGAGATGTGGACATGGAGAAGAATGGAAAAAATCAGTTGGATGAATAAAATAACAAATGAATAAGTTTTGAAAGAGTAAATGAAAAAAAGAAGATTGATTGAGGAAATTAGAAAGAGAAAGAAAAACTAAGTTGGACACTTATTAAGAAGAAAGTATATTTTAATGAAAAATGATTTGGAGGGAATGGTGAGTTGAAGCAAGAAGAAAGAAAAGAAAATATTGACATTGTCTGATAATATAAAAAATGGAAAGAGTTATGTGGAATTGAAAAGTTGGGCAATGAAAAGAATGGAGTGAAAAATTAGATGAATTTATGATGTAACCACTTTCTGGAACTGTCCATGGGACGAATACTATTGATGATGATTCATCTTAATGAAGTCAAAGCAGCTCTTTGTAGTCTTAATCAACAAGGCTAGATAAGACTGTAGTAAATATATTAGAATAATATTCTTATTCATTACAGAAAAAATATTTTGGAAGAAGGTTATTTCCAGTCACAGGTGAATGGTAATCAGAGATAAATTAACCAAGAAAATAGAAAAAAAAATTTAGAAGCCAAGATGTAATTTATTTATTGCTTTTATAGATTTGATCAGAGCATTTGACCCAATTAAACAAATTTGTTGCAATGTTCAGAATTAGTTTGCTATCCATCAAAGTTTATTTTTTAACAAACAACTTCTAAGCAATGGAATGTGGGAAAATATTATTAATGGAAAATTTAAAATAAAACTAGTATTAATACAGAATTGGTATTAAATCTGATTTATTTTCTATTTCATATGACAGTAGGTTTTGGAATAGATTTATGAAAGATATTAAAATGTGATAATGAAGTTTTCAGTATAAATAAATTAAAAATACGATCTATACTTATAAGATACTGTGATTGTGTTATTCTTGCCAATTCAAAAGATATTTTTAATGTTTTGAATGCATCTTATAAAAACTTAGATTTAATAATTAATGTTCAAAAACATAAGACTTTTATCATTCGGTGATTAAGAAAAAATCTTCAATAACTTTTAGTTTGGATTATTGCCAACTTACGAATATCAATCAATTTAAATACCTTAGAAGCTTTTTAAGTCGAAAAGTTGATGTGAAAGATTCCAATATATTTAAATTTAAAAATAAAATATTTTATCATAGTTATATAATTATTCAATCAAATTAATTATGATCAAAGCCCAAGTTATTGTACGGAAATGAAACTTGGACCGTCTATTAAAGTAACAATAAACATATTAAAATAATTTTATTTATGGATGTTTCATAAAATCCTAAAATTACAAAGGCTTGATTGGCCAAAGAGTATGTTTTCCAACTTTCTGATTGTAATGTTATAAAATCTACCATAGTAAAAACAAATCTTCATTAGATTAGGGATGCAAGAGAATAAATGAAAAATTGCAGATGTCCTATAAAGTATTTTGTATTGGACTTCGAATATAATTTTTATTAGTGAAGCAGACCAGAATTAAATTATAAAGATTATCCCAATGATACTTTTAAAAAGTACAGTGGTTACTATGCATAACTTTTATTCGAAAGAAATGACCAAAGATAGAACACAATGGAGAACTGTAATTAAACAAAGGGCTTCTTTCACAACATAATTTGCTAGCATTGTAAAATGTTAAATAACAGTCCAAAGGACTGGCATGTATCCACCACCTCCACCCCGTTTCATTAATTTGTTTCATTGTGAAAGCCATTTTAACATATATTGTCTTTATTTTTTTTTATCTGTATTTTGTTTTTCTTTTATTCATTTAGACTAAATGATGACGAAAATTGATTTTCAAAAATATTTTAAGTCACTAGCAAAACATATTACAATTTACGTAAAATATTTTGTATCTTGTTAAAAATATATATATGTGCTAATTTAAAATAAAGTTGTAATGCAATTTTTTCTTTTCGCTTTTAATATAATATCCTTTTTTTTTTTTAATACTAATAATATATTAATCGTTTTTGATAATTTTTTAAATATTTGCACATTACACGATGTGTAATTTAGTCTCCATATTTAATTTAATGTGTAAAAAACATTTTTAAAAAATTTTGTATATATTCGCTTCAGCTATTTGAAATTTGCTTTGAAATATATTTCGTTAATAACTTTGTAGATGTCGCTAAAAACAAGTGCTTTTTCTTCAAGAAAAAATTAGCCGCGCTAAAAAAAACTTTCCTGTTATCTTTATAAAAAAAAAATTACTTAATAAATGTTAAAAATTAACATGTATTAAATGATTTTTTTTTTAAGTTATGCATTTAAATCTTTAGGCTATTTGTTGTTTTTATTAGGTCTTTTTAAATTTACCAATATTTTTAATCAAATCTATTTTAATACATGCATCACTGGTAAATTGTTTTTCTTTTTCTTAAAACGAATAAAATAAAAATTTGTCGAGCGTTGTTAGCCGAGAGGTCAGCGCACCCGCCTTGCAAGCAAGCAGTTGGTTGCAGACGGTTTTTGCGGGTTCGCCTCCCGGCCGATGCTATGACACATGAAAAAAAAATTTTTCAATATGATATAAACATTTGCTAAGTAATAACATAATTTTGTTATTATCTGTTCAAACTGAATCTATTCCAGAATATTAGTGATCGTCCAGAGGACATTTTTCTATTGTAATACATTTTCATAAAACTACAAAAGTTAGCTGCGGGATGTTTTTATAAAATATCATTTCCTAGTCTAATATTGTTTCTTTTATTAGGTTTTATTATCTAATAATAATAAAATATATAAAACATTGTTTAATTTTATTCACCTAAGTTATAACTTCAAGGATTATAATAAACTAGTTATTTCTCCTATTATTCAGTAAATATTTTCATGTTAGATATTAAACAATCGAGTTTGGTGTGGGTAAGCCTTAAAAAAATTGTGTCTTGAAATTATTGAAAAGACTATTGGGATTTATTTAGCAGAGCATCATGGTGAAGAGATAAAGCATTAGTCTAGCTGTGCCTACATCAACAATTTTGAATCTGGACATATGTAATTTTTTTCAAAAAGCTTAAAAATTTTCTCAGATAGAAGATTCATAGACATCCCAGCTAACTATCCATCATTGATCAGTATGTTGGTAGCTAATTATAACTTAGTAAATAAAACAAGAATAGTAAAAATCATTCAAATCCTTATTAGTTAGCAAGTGCCAAGTCCACCAGATAGTGCCTTCACCGCAATTGAGGTTTGTTGAAATAGGACTTTGCCCATCTAGCGATATAGAAAGTTTATCTCAGACAGCTAATCTATAGCCAATCAGCTAACTATCCTACAATGATCAGTAAATAGGTATCTAATTATCTTTAGCTAGAAAATAATACAAGGATGGATTATCATTCAAACCTTCAGTATCTGGTAATTGGAAAATCTTGTGAGTTTGCCTTTTCCATTATTGTTCATTTATAAGGGACTGTTTTACCTATTTATTTAAAATGATCTCTTGAACTAAGCAATGAATGTAATACTAATATGCACTGAAAAAAATACACGCAAATACAAATTTGAAGCAATACCATGCTCAAAGACACTCAAGGACATTTTTAACACTAGAAGAAGCCCCTGAATCACCACATATACAACATTAACTTTAGAAAATAAATTGAATGAGACAGAGAAGAAATAGAAAATGGACAGGCAAGAGGTTTAGATGTGCAGCAGAGATTGTGTTGAATTTAGGAAATAGGGCAAAATTAAATCTATTATGTTTTAATAAGATGGCACAGAAGCGAGAATTTCCAGATAGCTTGAATAATACAAGAGAAAGGCTATTATTTAAAGGAAAGGGTAAGGATCATAGAAAATTAAACAATTATAGACTGATAGAGATAACTTGTGTTATATAAAGTTTTTCCATATATGGTGACTGGAAGGGTGGCAAAATAGATCGAAGAAAATAATGTAGAGAGAGAAATGCAAGGAGGTTTTCGATTGAACCGGTATATAGGAGATAGTTTGTTTGTAGTTTCATAACTTATAGATATGAGTAGGATTACAATTACACAATTATATATGGTCTTTATAGATATAGAGAAAGCATATGATAGTGTAAATAGAAATAGATTATGGAGAAAGTTTAGTAAATTTGGGAATGAATGCAGCATTAGTGGATCTTATTAAGAGATTGTATGAAAATAATTACTATACATATCAATTAGGAAATATAGAATCAGAATAAAAAGTGGAGGGGGACTAATGCAAGAATGCCTTATGTTACATATTTTGCTTTTACTATATTTGAGAGAAATGTAGAGAGCAATAGAAAGACTAGTAAGAGGGGAAGAGATACCATTAATAGATAGCAAAAGAGTTTATATATATATATATCAGGTCTTTTATTTGCACAGAAAGTAGGGGTGATATGAAAATTATGCTGAAGACATGTGCAAGAGTGGGTAAAGAGATTGGGCATAAATTTAGTGAAGAAAAATCAGGAATAACAATAAATGCTGGGGAAAGAGAAGAGAAAGAATTTTTACTGCAGATATAAAGTTAAATGCGGTGAATAGGTATAACTATTTGGGAATCATCTTAAGTAAGAGAATTGCTTGGATGAATGAGAGAGAAAAAATTGATAAATGAAGTAAAGAAAAGAAAGAGATTGATAAAAAAAATTAACAGTATTTTCATATAATAAATAAAGCAAAAATTGTATGGAAGGGAGTGGCAGTAGCAGTGTTAACTTATGGTAATGATGCATTATGTGTTAATAAAGGTGTGTTAGATTATTTTAAAAAAAGTACAAAGAGAAGTAGGAAGACATTCATTAGATGCAGATGTGTACATGGCAAAGGATGCAATTCAAGGAGAAGTGGGATGGTCATGTTTTTATATGAGAGATGCAAAATGAAAATGTTCAGGAGATTGCAATTTATGGATAATAGGAGAATAGCCAAAATAGTATTTCATTTGGTTATGAGTAAAGGACAGGCAATAAGATGGGTGAGAAAGATAGTATAGTATGCAGAAGATTTGAATAAAGACTTTATGTCAATATATTTATAAAAAAGGTGGGATGATTGTGTTAGGAGAATTGGTGAGTGTTATAAACAGTAAGGAATGAAATAGAAGAATAGATGCATTCGTAAAAAATAGAGAGTTGGAGAGATGGAGAACTAGTATGGAGAGTAAAAAGAGTTTAAATATATATATTGAAGTAAATAGAATAGTGGGTGTGAATTAATTTATGATAATAGCAAAGAAAGAAAGTAGTTTACATGAGGGGTCAGAGCATCAAAGTCAACTTGGGTATGGCAATAAGATTGGCATCAACAAGGGTTTTGAGCTTTCCATCATCAGATTTTCAATAATATGGATCACTGAAAAGTTGGAGGGTGGAGAAGATTGAATCCTGTCCATTAAACTTTGATGATTTGCTATATTAAAATAAACTGAGTACTGATTATATGTGTGTTTCGGAGATGATGATCCGGACCAAATCCTGAGTGCTGATTTAGCAGGAGTTATAGATTTTGGAGATCATTTATCTTTGTCACATGTAAGCAGTCATGTTTATGAATTATATATAAGATGGAGTAGATAGCTGAAGGGAACTTTAAAGTCTGGAGTTCAAATCTCTTCTAATTACAATAAATACTTGAATGTATACAATTGTAAACATACGCTATATAAAATAAATGCTTATTTACGTATGATTAAGTTTCAGTTGGAATGACGTTTAGTAAATTCTAGACAATTTCACCCACGTCATTCATTCGGACATCGTATATAATAATTTAAAGTGACGGTTCCATCCTCACACTTTACTTGCCAGTACTTCAGATTTGCTCATATATAAGCATTTGAGTTGTAGGAATAAGAGATTCCTTTTATTCCTGCATAAATACTATATCTTGTATTGGTGAGAAAGTATTCATTTATTATTAACACTCGCAAAGCATATGCACAATTAGCTTAAAAGGCTGATATTTGAATGTATACAATTGTAAACATATGCTATATAAAATAAATGCTTATTTACATATGATTAAGTTTCAGTTGGAATGACGTTTAGTAAATTCTAGACAATTTCACCCACGTCATTCATTCAGACATCGTATATAATAATTTAAAGTGACAGTTCCATCCTCATGCTTTACTTGCCAGTACTTCAGATTTGCTCATATATAAGCATTTGAGTCATAGGAATAAGAGATTCCTTTTATTCCTGCATAAATACTATATCTTGTATTGGTGAGAAAGTATTCATTTATTATTAACACTTGCAAAGCATATGCACAATTAGCTTAAAAGGCTGATATTTGAATGTATACAATTGTAAACATATGCTATATAAAATAAATGCTTATTTACGTATGATTAAGTTTCAGTTGGAATGATGTTTAGTAAATTCTAGACAATTTCACCCACGTCATTCATTCAGACATTGTATATAGTAATTTAAAGTGACAATTCCATCCTCACACTTTACTTGCCAGTACTTCAGATTTGCTCATATATAAGCATTTGAGTTGTAGGAATAAGAGATTCCTTTTATTCCTGCATAAATACTATATCTTGTATTGGTGAGAAAGTATTCATTTATTATTAACACTCGCAAAGCGTATGCACAATTAGCTTAAAAGGCTGATATTTGAATGTATACAATTGTAAACATATGCTATATAAAATAAATGCTTATTTACATATGATTAAGTTTCAGTTGGAATGACGTTTAGTAAATTCTAGACAATTTCACCCACGTCATTCATTCAGACATCGTATATAGTAATTTAAAGTGACAGTTCCATCCTCACGCTTTACTTGCCAGTACTTCAGATTTGCTCATATATAAGCATTTGAGTCATAGGAATAAGAGATTCCTTTTATTCCTGCATAAATACTATATCTTGTATTGGTGAGAAAATATTCATTTATTATTAACACTTGCAAAGCATATGCACAATTAGCTTAAAAGGCTGATATTTGAATGTATACAATTGTAAACATATGCTATATAAAATAAATGCTTATTTACATATGATTAAGTTTCAGTTGGAATGATGTTTAGTAAATTCTAGACAATTTCACCCACATCATTCATTCAGACATCGTATATAGTAATTTAAAGTGACAGTTCCATCCTCACACTTTACTTGCCAGTACTTCAGATTTGCTCATATATAAGCATTTGAGTCATAGGAATAAGAGATTCCTTTTATTCCTGCATAAATACTATATCTTGTATTGGTGAGAAAGTATTCATTTATTATTAACACTCGCAAAGCATATGCACAATTAGCTTAAAAGGCTGATATTTGAATGTATACAATTGTAAACATATGCTATATAAAATAAATGCTTATTTACGTATGATTAAGTTTCAGTTGGAATGACGTTTAGTAAATTCTAGACAATTTCATTCACGTCATTCATTCAGACATCGTATATAGTAATTTAAAGTGACGGTTCCATCCTCACGCTTTACTTGCCAGTACTTCAGATTTACTCATATATAAGCATTTGAGTCATAGGAATAAGGGATTCCTTTTATTCCTGCATAAATACTACATCTTGTATTGGTGAGAAAGTATTCATTTATTATTAACACTCGCAAAGCGTATGCACAATTAGCTTAAAAGGCTGATATTTGAATGAATAAATACTTTAATAGCTTCTTTATAATTTATTGTTTTAGCTATGCCCTTTCAAAAAAAATTATTGCTAAATCATTTTAATGATTTTGATTAAATCACAGTCAATTCTGCTATAGTTACAAAGATACTAGTAGAATTCTTTGGGCAACAATAATATTTGAAATATACTTTCAAAATCAGTTTCTTTATACAGTGCAAACTTTTAGTATAACAATCTGGATTGTCAACTATTCATTTTTCTTGAGATTGGTGTCTGCATATTATTGAATTCAGCCAGAGAGACGAGAAAAGATTAAACTGCTTTTTTTCATTGTAATTAATAAATGGGACAATTTCCAACCATCAGTAGGTAAGGATTTTTTAATTCTGTAAAGATGATGAGAGGGGGGAATATTAAAAAAATTGTCTGGGACTGCTTGTTACGCCCACGAAAAATTATTTATTAATACACATTGCATAGAAATAACAAATAGGAAATGAAAATGATAATTCCATTAAATTTTGTAATCTTCAAAAGTTTGCTAGTTTAAGTAAAGGAAAAATTCCTTTAGTGAATTGAGAGAGTTTTGTCTAACAAGAAAGAAGATCATTTTTCCATTAAAAATGGTCCCAGGTTTTTTTTTTTTTAGATTTTATTTTTGTTGTTGAAATTAATTTAATAATTTTTTATTATTATTATGTTTCATTTTAAAGTCTACTATAATTTAGAGGTTTCACTTCTAAGGTGCTTTTTTGCCAATATGGCAAAATAATGAACATGGAACAAAGCATTCCAGTATCCTAAACTGATTAACATAATTAAAAAAACTCAGCTTAGATTAGCTAACTAGAACTAGTAAATGTTACTACTACCTGACCATTACAAAGCTTCAGCATCATATGATCTATCTCTTGAGCAGTTTGAGGGTAAAAAATAAATATTCTTGCTTTACCAATTTAACACATGCTAATTACCGGAAGTCGATTCTACTATAAAAGCTAAATCAAATAATTTTCAAATTATTTCTATCTTTTACAAATGAACTAGTCATTGGTCATTATGCTTAGTTATTTTGCTGTGTTCAATATCGAACATATTAAAAAGATAGATCAATAGTTTGAACAAATTTTCCTTGTTTATAAAATATTTGTTAACAGAGAACTCTAATATCACTCGATAAAAGGGTAAATAAATTATTCTTTAAGATCATTAATAATAATTTCAAAAATGAAATTATCTTTAATATAATATTTAGAGAAATTCTTAACAAGGTTATTCTAAACTTGAATTTAAAGAAAGATAAATATCATCAAAAACATATCTAAACAACATGACTTTAGATTCCAAGTTATATAAAATGCATTGTGACTAAAGACAAATTGCCATATGATCAAATGCTATTGTTCTAACTTAAAGGAGTGTAATTACTCATTCCTACTGAAATGCCTAATATATAAATTCTTCATCTATATAATTCAATATCTAGCTTCAATTTATAATGAGATGATTTATGAAAAGGGATGTCAACATCACGTGAGAGGAACGTTTGTGAACCATGGAGTATACTGATTGCCTCACCGGTGATTGATGACCAGAAAATAAAATAACATTATTCTTAATGAACATTACTACTCATATTATGGAAATGAATAGGGCAATACCATAAACTTTTAATACACCACATCATCTATGTGTATCAACATCCATAAAGATCTAATTTTATTTCCCTTGCTTTTTAAATCCATTTACGTTGGAATAATACATTTTGGAAAATCATTAGATGAAAAGAAAATGGAAAGATCATTGGGTTAAATATTTTTATTTAATAAAATGTAGGTCTTCCTTGTAAAGTGACTTGACTAGGCTAATAAGTAAACTTAATATGAAGGTAAGATTTTATTGTTCTTTATATTAAATCCATTCACTTATGACAAGACAGAATTTTTATTTATTACTAATTCAATTAATTAGTAATATTTGTTTATTTATTTCTCTGTATAAATTACTAATACGCTTGGATGAAAGGTCTTTGCCCTGTCTTATAAAAATGGAATTCCCTCAAAAGAATTCAATATTACAAAAGCCTTTATTTATATCATTTAATTTAAATTTAGTCATTTAGTAATATTATAATTTTTTGAAATTATCATTTTAAATTTTATTTATTAATATAGTAGAAATGTATGTAAAGCACTCATAATTATAAATTTTGATATATATAAAGATAAATTTAAATTACTGTCAGTTAATTAATATTGTTAAAAAAATTATTTTAAGAAAGTCTCTGATTTATTTAAATCATTTTATTTTATTTTATAATAAAATAAGACTGAATATGCATACCCATATATCTATATATCATCCTAATTTAATATAATAACTTGGTTGAAAGTAATTTTGAGATCTATTTAGATTATATTAAGTATTGTTATTAATACAGAGGACCCCTGAAGAGAGTTAAGTGCCAAATTCACCCTGAGTTTGAATACTGAGTATAACAGAATAATCAAGAAAGGTGAAGATTGGATGAACTGGTCTAAGTTGGATCTATATTTAATATTTAGATATTAAATTATCTTATTTAAAATAGATGCAATTGTGGATTTAATTTTTATCATATCATTCATGGCATCACATATGAAGACCAGTTAGATGTGTTCACCTTCATTTCTTAAAGGAATGCAGACCGTTACAATATAAACTGAGCACTGATTATATATATATATGTGTGTGGGAGATAATTATCTGGACCAACTGAGGTGTGATGGTTCAGCACAAAATATATATGTTGGAGATCATGTATTTTTTTGCATGTATATTGTATCAGCTATATAAGATAGCTATAAGGAACTTGAAAGTCTGAGTTCAAGTTCCTTTTAATTACATTAAGTTTAGTATAGACAATACACATGCATTTATATATTTATATATGATCACTAGATGGAGCAAAATAAAGCTTGTTTAGAGAATGGTAAGCTCCATCTAGTGATCATAAAATGCAAGCTTGAAAGCAAGTTACGAAATTTATGATTTATTTTATTAATAATTATATATATGTATATAAATGGGAAGCTAGGTAGGTAGATGGAGATGTGAGTAGGTGATACAAATAGATGGGTGGATAGTTAGGTAGGTAGTTTAGATAGATTTAGATAAATAGACAGTCCTTGATAGATATAACAACAGTATGTCATGATTTGAATTAAAAAAAGAAATGAAGCTAGACATAAATGATACCAACTTTAAAAAAAAGATATAGATTCATTTTTTAAAAACATTTTTATTTCAGTAATTAAGCATATTATAATACGTAACATGATATATTTATAGAACTGAAATAAAGGAAACAAATTTTATATATTAAAGTTCTGCTATTGCCTTACTAGATAAATATAACTTCAGAGTGCTATCAAGTAAAGGAAGATTATATAAATTGAAAGAACTTCTACTATTATTTGAGTCAAATGATTTCAAAAGTGAATACTTTGTTATAAAGACACAAATATTTAAAACACAAATGGATTGCGATTTAATATAAATAAATAGTGAAAAAACAATAGTGTGGAGATTAATAATATATCAGACAGAGTGGCAAGATTTGTTTTAATGGAAGATAACTGAAAATAGTTCAGATTCATTTTTTAATAACTTCTTATTGTTATGAAGCAGTATAGGACTTTATATAGATATACAAAATGCTTTTGATTAAACCAGATGATATTTTAAATTGCCATAAGAGATTTAAATGCTAGAATTGGAAAAATGTTATGGTAAATTTGATTATATTGATAGAAACAGGAGAGAATACATATTTATGGAATTTTCAAGAAAAAAATGTATATTAAGAATGTTTTCTTTGAGTAAAGTACTAAATAGTATTGGATAAAGAAGCATATAAATAAACAACAGCAGAATTGGATTACATTTTGAAACAGAAAAATATATGATCTTAATAGATTCAATATGGGAAATATCATCAACTTGTGAAATATAAGATATATGATGATGCAAATTAGAGAGATGAAAATTAGTTAAAAAGGCAGTATTAACAATTGATATTTATAACTTTCAAAAACATGCCAATGAATTTAAATTAGAACTTGCTAATTATTTGAAAATATTGACAGACTTTGAAAAAGATTGTTTAAATTTAAGTGAGATCAATAAGAAATAATTGATTATATGAAGAATAGTTCTACAAAAAGTATCAGGCAAAGGCATTATGTGAAGAAAAGATTATATATAAATATATTTTAAAATGATCCATTAAGAAAATTTGAAGATCTGGAATTAAATAAATATAAAAAAAGTTTATAATGATATAAGAAAATGTAATTGTGATTTGGCAAAGAAATATATAGAAAAGAATTGAAGTTTAAATCTTATATATAAAATTCCTATTTTCTCTGTTGTCTGATTGGTGAATGTATGTTTGTTCTTAAGGTAATCACATGTTTCCACATGAATATATGTTTTATTGTAAGGCTGTCACATTTCCATGTGAATATATGTTTGTTTGTAAGGCTGTCATGTATCAAATTCACAATTGAAAAAATTGAAGAAAAAATATTAATTCCACCATTAATAAAAAATGTTTGAAAAAAATCAGTACATGTGCTTTTCACTACAGTACAGAACTGAATATGTATAGTATTTAAATCATGAAGATAATGTAATTACAATAGATAAATTCATGATTGGAATGTGATATTTAGTGAAGGGAAAAAAATAGTTGCTATAGTACTGTATTTACATTTAGTTTGGTTAGTGTATAACCAAAGTTGTACTGTTTGATATCATGTAGTTAAACCACTAAACATCACATGATTACCATCTCTTATGCTAGCACATAACTGTGATTAAACAGGCAAAACTCTCCATACAGTAGTGCCACCCTGTATGGAGAGTTTTACCTGTTTAATAAGTTATGTGCTAGCATAAGAGGTGGTGATCATGTGAAGTTTAGTGGTTTAACACCAATCCTGCCTAATATGATATTGGAGGCTATGGTTGTTAAAAAGCCAAAGACACCAAAATGTATGGGTGCTGAACTGAGTTCAGACCCATATGACTATATAAGCTATTGAGTTTAGATTGAAATATAAGCTATTGAGTTTAGATTGAAAATATTATTGTGTTTTAAATTTCATTCTCATAGTTTTGTGGTTAAGTAGAGATAAAAGGTGGCTGCTGGAGGGTTGCATTAGATCCTAAGATCTAGGTGCAGTGTTCTCAGGTCCAAGGCTCCTCAGTGACAAAGGCCACCTGGCAGAAACTAGTCTGGAAATATTGAATGAGTATGAACTAGATGGGGATTTTATGCACAAGTCTTCTGGCATCCATTGATTACTCTGGTTAGCACAGGGTGGCACCACTGTATGGAGAGTTTTGCCTGTTTAATATCATGTAGTTCACATTAATTCTGCTGTTAATAGTTGAGCCTGCTAATTTAGAGGCTTGAGTATTTTATTCAAAGCAAATAATTCCACAAAGCAAAATAAAAATTGTTAAAGCAACCAATTACAACAGCTTTTCATTGCAGCTACATTTTCATATTTATTCTATAATATTAAAATCTTTTATTTAATTTACAATAAATCTTAAAAAAAATTTAAAGCAACCAATTACAAAAAAGATGGCCTTTACAGAGGCCAGATACATCTGGTAAAAATATAAAACAAGATTTTGATATTAAAAGAAATAATAAAAATATGGTTTTTACTAAAAATAGGGATAACTTTACAAAAGTTCTACATAAAAATGATTTAGTAATAAATAATAATTATAAGAGCTTTGAATTCAAGCTCCTTTCGGCTATCCACTTAACCAATACACATCATCACACCCATGTAAAAATGATAAATGATCTCCAATATTTATATATTTCATGCTGAACCAGCACTAATCAGTTGGTCCAGATCATCACACACATATATATATATATAAAATCAGTGTTTAATTTATATTAATATAGCAAATCTTCAAACTTTAATGGACAGGCTTCAGTCTATTCCATCCTCCAACTCTTTAGCCATCCATATTATTGAAAATCGGTGATGGAATTCTCAAATCCTTTGTTGATAGCACAATATTATTGCTATGCCCATGTGGACATTACATCACTCTGACTCCCCATGTATAGGATCTTGTCCATTTAAATACTGAGAAGAGGAATGGATGGCTGAATCTGTAATATTTCTGTACAAGTATAATTTATATACTTGAAGTTTAGATGTAATTATAACAGATTCAGCTTGATATGCATGTGTGTGGTCATGTGTGTTGGTTGTGTGAGATAAGCATGGATAGCTGAAGGAGCTCGAAATTCTGTGTTTCAGTCCCTTATAATTACATCCAAATTCCAAGTATATAAATTATACTTGTATTCAAATGTTACAGATTCAGCCTGTATGCTGCTCATTCTTTTCTGCCTGTTTAAATGGACATGGTCCTATAAATGAGGAATCAAAGTGACTTAAAGTCAACATGGGCATGTCAATAATATTGGCATTAACAAGGCATTTGAGCATTTCATCATCAAATTTTCAATGATATGAATGGCTGAAAAGTTGGAAGGTGTAATAGTTTGAGGCCAATCCATTAAAGTTTGAAGATTTGCTATCTTAATATAAACTGAGCACTGATTATATATTGGGGGAAGGGAGATATGATGATCTGAAACAACTGATGAATGCTGGTTCAGCACAAAATATGTATGTTGGAGATCGTTTATCTTTTTCACATGTGTGTAGTCATGTGTATCAATTGTATGATACAAGAGTAGATGATAGCTGAATGAAGTTTGAAAGTCTGTGTTCAAATCCCTTACAATTACATCTAAAGTCCAAGTATATAAATTATACTTAAGAAATGTCAAGCATTTTAAATAAAGAAGTGAGATGTATAATTAAATCTGTGAGAAAGAGAAAATTTTCAGGAAATGCTGGAATTATTATTAATGATCTTAAAAAAAGCACTAAGAAAACTGATAGTAAAAATATGTACTAAATATCTAAATGATAAACATGTACCAAATATAGAGAAACTGTGGTGCTAATATTGGTATTTAAGATAGGGATAAAGAAGATAAAATTGCAGACCTATTAGTCTTATCAGTTTTATACCTAATCTTTACAAAGATAATTACAATTTGTCTATAGTGAACTTTAAATTCATTCCAACCAAAAGTGCAAGCTGGATTTAAAAGTGTTTTACCACAGTGGATCATATCTAAATATTAAAAGAAGTTACAGAAAGAACCAAAGAATGTGAATTGCCATTTATATTTTCAATTTGTAGATTATGAAAACATTTGATTCTATAAGCATTTCCATGGTGACTAAAACTTTGGACTATCAAGATATAAACATGAAATAAGTTATTAATGACATAGTGACATAATATAGTTAAACAAAATAAGTTAAAAGGAGGCAATGTGCTCAAAGTTGTTTGGTGTGAGGCAGATTCTGGAATCAAGGTCCACTTATTGCACCTCAGCTCTATCGCTTCCAGTGGTTAAACTTATTATAAATCATGAGTGATAAACCATTTACTTATTGCAAAAATGTTAAATTAATAATTTAAATGACTAGTAAGAACTGTATTATACATATTTGTAATTCACTGATTGATTTGTTTGGTTATTTTTATTATTTTTTAATGAATTAGTATAAACATATTCAAAATTGAAAATGACTACTAATGATATATATTGTAACCCTCCCCCAACGCCAATACTACATCTGCAATGAATAAATACCCAGGGCACCAATTCTATTGATAATAGAATAAACTGCTAATCTGACCCTACTTTGAGTTACTATCGAGACACTTAGAATAATGTCCAACTACAGCTTAACTCAGTGGGAACCACAGAGTCCCATAATGGTAAAATGCAAATAAAATACAGGAGAAAATATTATGAATCAATAAGAATAAAATATCTACTTGGTTTTGCAATAAATAAGTAGTTGAAATTGATAAAGTTCCATCCATTCAAACTAATAAGTTATAGTTCACGTTTAGCTTCTCCCATCATCTAAATACATTAATCAACCTTTACTGGATAATAACTTTAAATTAAATTAAACCAAAGATATAGCACTAATTAACTTTTATTGTACAATAAGTTTAAATTAAATGAAACAAAGATATAGCACAAATTAACTTTTACTATACAATAAATTTAAATTGTATGAAACAAAGATATAGCACTAATCAACTTTTACTGTATAATAAAATTAAATTAAATAAAACAAAGATATAGCACTAATTAACTTTTACTGTATAATAAGTTTAAATTAAGTCACTAAATTAACATCTATTTAGAAACAATAATGGAATATCTCAAGGATTTTATCACACAACTTATCAAAAAATTTATACTCTACAATAGCTACCAATTACCATCATAAAAGGTAATGACATAAAATTGAGCATTGTTCTGATGAAATGGTAGTTAAACAATGAAAGAAGTAGGGTACCTTTTTATTTTAAATCATTGTCTACATAATAACTAAGTACATAACCTTCCCCAGAAGTCCATCAAATAATTAGACATTTCATATAATGTTTGGATTGAGAAAATGATATCTGATCTGAACATGTTCATTATTCAATTTATGAAATAGTGCAATTATATCATATTGGATATGTAGATATGGAAACTAAGAATATGAATGCATGTAAAAGAATAACTCTCAACAAAGTTTTTAATAAATAAAACATTACATTATGTAGCCAAAAATAAACAATTTTATACTTTTACTTCACACATATACATGTTACTAGCTAATTCTAATATGCTTTATTAGACATTTATTAACAAACTAACATTGCAGTAATTAAACAATAAAAAAAAATCTTACATTTTTACTTTGCCTATATGTATGTCATCAGCCAATTCTAATATTCTTTGTCAGCCAAGCCAACACTGCGGTAATTAAACAATGCAATATGGATCTAAACATGTTAGTTAGAGGGGTCATACTATCCTTTATAAGTCAATTGAACAATTGTATTAACTAGCTACACTTTCTTTTCCCCTTTCTTTTGTTTACTCATTCAAGATGAGGATGAATCATTCTGAGGGTTTGATGATTTAAAATTTAAAATGAATTAGTATATGATTTAAAATATTTACCCAACACTTACAAATCCAGTGATAAATCTCTTCCATATCTTCAGAATCAATAGTATTTCATGTGTGCTTCGGTATTATGCCACTTGTTATAATATAATTAACACAGCTACATCCCATCAGTTTGCTTATGAAATTACGAGATAAACTATAATATGGATGATGCCATAGACCAACCAACAACTTTAGCACTACCTCTGCTTTAGATGTTCCATAAAAGAAATTAATCTTACCTTCTATTTTATTAGCAAACTACATTACACATACCTATGAATATATAATGGGAAAACATTCCAAAATGGATACATGAGGGACAAGGAGACCTTCATTCTAATAATCTAAACAACAAAATATAGTGACTCCCTAAACTTACTCAGAGGTTCAATATTGGCGTGGACTCAGTCTCATCACTGAAAACAATAGAAATACACTGCTTCACTTCATATAATATAATCATCTTAATGCACAAATGCTTAATCTAGGAAGCATAATCCACTCATAATAAGTATTTAAATAAGCTAAGGGAGAGTTCTCTCAATCGCTGACAATATAATATATATCATTAATGATTTCCTTCCTCATAGCTACTTAACACATTTTATTCTAAACATTAAAAAAAAAATTCATTTTTAGATAAATTTCTAATTGTTTCACCTCTTTTGACATATTACATCATTGGAAACCAACTGGAAAAATATATATCAACAATTATATAAATGAATCGCACAAAACAGGAACACACATGCATAACAACGCACAAAATAATTTCAAATCATATTCAATATGTAGATATTATACCAACATTAACTAATAAATCTCTAATTCATGATGAATCATAAATGCTTCAAATTTTGAGATATAATAATCATTCATCATCTCTAACAACGCAAAGATAAAACAACACTTTTGTGCATTTAATACTAACTAATAAAATGAAATAAAAATTTTAATTATTACTAAAATAATTTAAATCAAAATATAACAATCATTATTAAATAGACCGCATCATCTCTAACAATGCAAAGATAAGACAATACTTTTTATGCATTGACCCCTCTTTAAATTAGCTGTTAGCTTCATAATAATAAATAAATATTTCTACTACTAATATAAGCATATATAGAATACATGTATAAAAAAAATCACATCAAAATAACAATCAATTGATCTACCATACACTAACAACAAAGGAAATGATTAAATCTTCTTTAGCTGGAAAATAAAAGTTCAGTTGTACAGACTGTAAATAATGCCTCTTAGACATATATGAAGATAATGATAATAATTGTAAAATGAATTAGTAGACATATAGGTAAATTCTCACAGGATGGACAATACATAATTTTAAATCCAATCGAAGAGCAACTTCCAACGTTCTTAGTAAATAACTAATTGAAATTGCTGACAATATAGCATGTGAAGTATTCAACATTTTTCTTTTCATAATGACAAATTATGTTTACTGCTGCAGATTTCTAGTAATATTTTACCATTTAATTAACTAATGGTTTCTCAGTTTTATAACTCAACTATCAGTCTTGGAAATTTCAAAAGGGAATATTAGTTTTCCACCAGTCAACATTGACTACAATTACATTTATCAGGGAATTTACAATAATTTGTCAAAGGCCATCCATTAGGCAAATAGTTAATTACTTTATGATATCACTTAATTATATATAATTCCTTAAATGACAATATATTTTAGTGATAGATTAAGTATAAATGAGGAGAACAATGAGAAAAATATACACATGTAATATTCATGCTCTTCCCCTCATGTCACATTACAAGCACATTTAATAGGGGTTAGTTATCCATTAGTTTGATATAAGTTGCACATTCAATTCCTTAATCCTATAACACATGAAAATTGAAACCAAAGATTCAAATGTCACATGCCACATTGGGAAGCCAAAAAACTACTGTAACCCTCCCCCAACACCAATCCTACATCTCCTATGAATAAATATCCAGGATGACAAATCTATAATAGAATAAACTACTAATCTGACTAGTTTGAGTTACTATCAAGACTTTTAGAATAATGTCCAATTACAGCTTAGCTCAGTGGGGCCACAGAGTTCCATAATATATAAAATGCAGATAAAATACAGGAGGAAATACTATAAATCAATAAGAATAAAATATATACTTGGTTTTGCAGTAAATAAGTAGTTGAAATTGATAAAGTTCCATCCATACAAACTAATGTTATAGTTATAGTTTAGCTCCTCCCATCATCTAAATGCACTAGTCAACCTTTACTAGATAATAACTTTAAATTAAATGAAACAAATATATACCACTAATTAACTTTTACTGTACAATAAGGTTAAATTGTATGAAACAAAGATATAGCACGAATCAACTTTTACTGTATAATAAATTTAAATTAAATAAAACAAAGATATAGCACTAATTAACTTTTACTGTACAATAAGTTTAAATTAAATGACTAAATTAACACCTACTTGGAAACAATAATGGAATACCTCAGGAATTTTATCACAGAACTTACCTAAAAATTTATACAATAGCTACTAATTACCATGATAAAAAGTAATGACATAAAATTTTGCATTGTTCTGATGAAATGGTAGTTAGACAATGAAAGAAATAGGAAGCTTTTTATTTTAAATTATTATCTAAATAATAATTAAGTACATAACCTTCCCCAGAAGTTCATCAAATAATTAGGTATTGCATATAATGTTTGGATCGAGAAAATGATATCATTAGATCTGAACATGTTCATTATTGAATTTATAAAATAGTGCAATTATATCATATTGGATATGTAGGCATGGAAACTAAGAATATGAATGCATGTAAAAGAACAACTCTCAACAAAGTTTTTAATAAATAAAACATTACATTATGTAGTCAAAAATAAACAATTTTATACTTTTACTTCACACATATACATGTTACTAGCTAATTCTAATATGCTTTATTAGACATTTATTAACTAACATTGGAGTAATTAAACATTAAAAGAAACATCTACATACTTTTACTTTGCCTATATGTATGTCATCAGCCAATTTTAATATTCTTTGTCAGCCAAACCAGCACTGGAGTAATTAAACAATGCAATATGGATCTAAACATGTGAGTTAGTGAGGTTGCACTATACTTTATAAGTCAATTGAACAATTGTATTAACTAGCTACACTTTCTTTTCCTTTTTCTTTTTGTTTACTCATTCAAGATGAGGATGAATCATTCTGAGGGTTTGATAATTTAAAATGAATTAGTATGATATAATTTGAAAGATTTACCCAAGTCTTATGAATCCAGTGATAGATCTTTTCCATATCTTCAGAATCAATAGTATTTTGTGTGTGCTTCTGTATTATGCCACTTGTAATAATATAATTAAGACAACTACATCCCAACGGTTTGCTTATGAAATATGAGATAAACTATCATAATATGGATAATGCCATAGACCAACCAACAAGTTTAGCACTACCTCTGCTTTAGATGTTCCATAAAAGAAATTAATCCTACCTTTTATTTTATTAGCAAACTACATTACACATAGCTATGAATATATGATAGGAAAACATTCCAAAATGGACACATGAGGGACAAGGAAACCTTAATTTTAATAATCTAAACAAAATATAGTGACTTTCTAACCTTACTCAGAGGTTCAATATTGGCGTGGACTCCGTCTCATCACTGAAAACAATAGAAATACACTGCTTCACTTCATATAATATAATCATCATAATGCACAAATGCTTACTCTAGGAAATATAATCCACTCATGATAAGTATTTAAATAAACTAAGGGAGAGTTCTCTCAATCCCTGAAAATATAATATATATATTTAACAATTTTTTTCCTCATAGCTACTTAACACATTTTATTCTAAACATTAAAAAAATAGATAAATTCCTAATTCTTTCACCTCTTTTGACATATTACATCATCAGAAACTGACTGAAAAAATATAAGTCAACAATTATATAAATGAATCACCCAAAACAGGCACACACATCCATAGCAATGAACAAAATAATTTCAAATCATATTCAATATGTAGATATTATACCAACATTAACTAATAAATCTCTAATTCATGATGAATCATAAATGCTTCAAATTTTGAGATATAATAATCATTCATCATCTCTAACAACGCAAAGATAAAACAACACTTTTGTGCATTTAATACTAACTAATAAAATGAAATAAAATTTTTAATTTATGTTGAACTATAAATATTTTAAATTTGAAGTATAACAATCATTATTAAATAGACCTCATCATCTCTAACAATGCAAAGATAAGACAATACTTTTTATGCATTTACCCCTCTTTAAATTAGCTGTTAGCTTCATAATAACAAATAAATATTTCTACTGCTAACATAAGCATATAGAATACATGTGTAAAAAAAATCACATCAAAATAATCAATTACCCAGTATATTTTTCATATTACACGTATCTAAGACAATCTTGGAGCAAAAGAAAATAATTAAAATTAGAGTCAAATTAATTGATCTAGCATACATTAACAACAAAAGAAATGATTAAATCTTCTTTAGCTGGAAAATAAAAGTTCAGTTGTACAAACTGTAAATAATGCCTCTTAGACATATATGAAGATAATGATAATAATTGTAAAATGAATAGATATTAGTAGACATATAGACAAATTCTCACAGGATAGAGAATACATAATTTTGAATCCAATTGAAGAGCAGCTTCTAATGTTCTTAGCAAATAGCTAATTGCAATTGCTGATGATATAGCATGTGAAGTATTCAACATTTTTCTTTTCATAATGACAAATTATGTTTTTCTACTGCAGATTTCTAGTAATATTTTATCGTTTAATTAACTGATGGTTTCTCCATTTTATAACTCAGCTATCAGTGTTGGAAATTTCAAAAGGGAACATTAGTTTTCCACCAGTCAACATTGACTACAATTACATTCATCAGGGAATTCACAATAATTTGTCAAAGGCCATCCATTAGGCAAATAGTTAATTACTTTATGATATTCACTTAATTCTATATAATTCCTTAAATGACAATATATTTTAATGATAGATTAAGTATAAATGAGGAGAACAATGAGAAAAATGTACACATGTAATATTCATGCTCTTCCATTCATGTTAAGTTACAAGCACATTTAATAGGGGTTAGTTATCCATTAGTTGTATATAAGTTACGCATTCAATTCCTTAATCCTATAAGACATGAATGGTTAGGTATAATTCTTATCCAATAATAATGATTAGGGCATATTACACTAAGTTAGACACACACATCTTTCCATTTGAGTTTTACTTTTCTATAGCCAGCAGAATTTTTTAATCTAGAGTTTATCAAATGTTTTGTTAAAAAGTTCAGCATAACTTTTCCCATAAAATAGCAAAATTCATACAATTTAATTTTTCCTTTAATACTAAAGATTAAAATTAGATAAATTAAACTTGAATTATAGATGCGCATATGCATTTTAAATGTTATTAAATGTAAAGTTAGTTAATTGAAAACATAGGGTGATATATCTTGTTTGAAGTTGATTGTGTTTCCATCCTTTTCTTTATCTTCCAAAGAAAATTTTTTAAACTAGTTTCATATAAGAAAAATAATATTTAAAAAAAACGTACTTTTGAATTTTAATTGAATATTAACTGCTTGATTTTGAAAGAATAACCATTTTAGAGAGAGAGGGAGAAGGAGAGGGAGAGAGAGAGAGGGAGAGGGAAGAGAGAGAGGGAGAGAGGAAGAGGGAGAGAGGCGGAGAGGAAGAGGGAGAGAGCTGTAACAAAAAAGCAGACTACTTTATTATAATATTTTTTATTACTGATTATTGCTTAGATATCTATTTCTTCCACCAATCAAAAGGTTACTTCCCCAAAGGTCAACTTCAAAAATGTCAATCCTCCCTTTGCACTGAAATAATTAGGTGAAAATATTCAATAACTTTTTCTTTCTTGGAAAAGAAAAAGAAATCATTCTGTCTTCTAAGTAATATTAATTAAATTGAATCAATAAAAAAAATACTTTTTCCCCTCTTAAATAAAAATAATTATTTAGCAAATAAATTAGTTGTCTGCTCAACAATTTGCCGATTCATTTACCCATCAATCACTCAAACTGTGTTTAAATTGGTTGTCAGAAATGTCTATTGTAAGTTTAAGTATCTCATGTAAAACATAGTATTCAGTATTTTAATTAAGTAGATGAAATGGCAAGATTGCACAACTTACATGCACACTCATATGCTGCACTATAAATATCAAACCAATCCGATCAAAATAGAAGCCTATATGACCATGAATCAAATATACTGTACTAACTATGCTATGGACTGGAGTATCAATGAGCAAATAAACCAGAAAATCACTAAGCAAATATCAAACACTATTTTACAGACCAATATGACAAATCTGTATCAACTTAACCTATACATCAACAATTTCTGTGACAAGCCATCCTTCTTTCTATCATTAAATATCCATCAAAGAAATACTAAATGTCTTAAAATGTCTAAACAATATCTGTAAGTACCGTTCTAAATAAGATTTTGGATTACTAATGAAAAATTTTTTAAAATTTCATATTTCACTTTTTTTAGGTAAACACAATTAGTTATTACTGATACAGTGCTATCTATTTAAAGTAGGAGTGCAGTTTGAATGTGTTTGAATATTATAATTGCCTATCTGTTAATCTGCATTCAGTACAGGTTATATTTAGCTGTTTATATGAAATTTATTTAAACTTAATTATATCAATAATTTCATTCTCTTTAGTCAAGTTGCAATCTTTAGTGTCTATATAAACCTATTAAACCATAAATAAAGGTGGATTTCCACCTTTATTGTTAAAAATATGAGATTGTTGTTGATATTGGTATTGTCCTAAGTGTTGACTGCTTTCAGTGAATATATATATATGAAAATAATAAATATACAAACTAGAGGAAAAATAAAAACAATAAAAACAGAATTACTTCTATAAAAAAGCTTTTATATTTCAACCAGCAGAAACTTAGGGATAGACTTATAAGGACAGCTTTTGGCACTAATTTTGTGTCAGAAAAGGGATGTATTTCATGTGGGGATAAGAGATGTCTTACATGCAAACATATTATTGTTACAAAGATGTTTCAGGGAGATACCATTCATGGTTTTAAATGGTATATCTCCAACTATGTCAATTGTAAAAGTATAAACTTGATATATTTAATAGAATGTAATAGATGCTTGTGTCGTTACATAGGTGAGTCAGCAAACAGTTTACATATTAGAATGACCAACCATAGGTTTGATATTTTACATAAAAATGAAGATAGACCAGTTTCTAAACATTTCAATTTACCTGATCACTCGATTGATGATTTAAGAGTGGTTATATTGGAAGATAATTTTTCTTCCATGAGAGAAAGATAACAGAAAGAGAGTTTTTTTATTTTTAAATTTAAAACATTACATCCTCATGGGATGAATATGAATATAGATACTATCACATCTTTGAATTACCTGGTTTCCTAGGGATTTTTTTATTTTCTAAATAATTGTTTTTTATTTTTTGTTTTTTATTTATTTTTTGTTTCCTAAATAATTATTTTATAAGTGGACTAGCATGAAGTAGAATAGATATAAAGTGTATATAAAAAATATATGTGCATAAGATATATATGTATATAGTAAAATAGATATAGTAAAATATATGTATATATACAGTTTTTTTAATGTGTGCATGTATAATGATGTATATTTTTTTATTGTTTTTTGATATATTTTAATATATAATAATTATGTATAGTTTTAGTTTTTTTAAATGTTTTTTGTGAAATAATTTTTTTAGTATTTTTTATACAAGTTTTGTAAATATATATATATATATATTTTGAACAATGTTTTGAAAGATTTTTAGCCTATAGGAATTAGTTTTGTTATCTGATACGTAACTGTAATATTTTAGCACTTAATTTCTGTAAGTAGCCATTTTGCTTTCTGATGAAAACCAGTCTGCTGGTTGAAATATAAAAGCTTTTTTATAGAAGTAATTCTGTGTTTTTATTGTTTATATATATATAACATAGAATTTGTTTTAGGGATCAAATTACGCTTGGAATATCGCAAAAATTTTACAATTCCATCTGATCTACAATCTTCATCAGGATTTAGAAGTAAATCATATAACTAAATCAAGTAATTATTTTTATCTAATGTGTAAAGCAGGTAAACTTTTAAATCATCCTCACTATGTAACTGTCCTTTGGTAACTTAATTGAATATTTTCTTTTTAAGGTTCTGTTTATAAGGTTGTCTGTCAGAGAGACCCTTTCCTCACAATATATTGTTTAAAGTTTATTATCTTTATATATATAGATGTATGAATATATATATTTTTTGATGTTATATTGTAAATAAAGATTGTAATGTGCAATAAAGTATTTAAAAAATGTTAATTTTTCATTTACTTTTTTTAAAATTTACACAAAAATAACATTATTGCAATTTATTATAGATGCAATCATATAATGACTGCAGAGTGATTCATTATGTCCTAAGTTAAAATCTAAAACACAGAGAAAGGAAATTAAAGATAACAGAAAATAATGGAATGCATCAGGTGAATAAGATAACATCTAAACTTTTTTTCTGTCAAATATCAAGCTAAATAGATATCTTTTCATTTTATAAATTTTATTCAATATCATTAAGCAAGTTGCGAACTGTCTAATAGCTTTAAATTCCATCAAGCAAAATTACTTTTACAGTTTCTTTATTCTATTATAATAAACTTTATTTTTCAAATAATTTATCTATTATAATAACTAATAATATATATAAATGATATATTTTGTGGGATTATCCATGTATTATTTTGATTATAAATATACAGACGTTTTGGCTTGATCGCATAAGCCATCAACTGGATGACTAATAAAATACTATGTAAGGGATCAGAATGACTAACGTCAATACGGGTAGGATTACAACCTTGGCACTAATATAGGCTTTGAATGTTCCATCATCAGATTTTCAATGAAATGGATGGCCAAAGAGATGTGGGTTGGAGTGGTTTGAACCCTATCCATTAAAGCATGAAGATTGGCTATCTTAATTAAAACTGAGCACTGATTGTATATATGTGTGGAGATTGTAAGCTAGACCAACTGATGAGTGCTGGTTTATCATGAAATACATATATTGGTGATTATTTATCTTTTCATCATGTATGTGATCAGGAAGGTCAGCAATATGAGATGGCATGGAGAGTTGAAGGTCATGTGAAAGTCTGAGTTCGAATCCCTTATATATTATACAAAGATTATTATAGAGATATTGTACACACTAATTTATAACAATGTTAAAGTTTCACTAATAGAAAAAAAAGAACTACAGACAGTATTGAATATATTCTAAAATGCTACAATATAAAAAAATATCAAACAATTGGTAACATCATAACCAAGTCTAAAGATTCCCTTTTGAGTCTCATTGAGTTTATGAAATTTCACATGGTGTTTGTAAAGTTTTTTATGTAGGTATGAGCAATCATTTCATTCAATACTAATGCAGTTAAACAATACTCATGATTAGCAGCACTCTCACTCCATGCTATGGATTCAGGTCACAAATATTGATTTCTCTATTACTAGGATCCTATCCAGATATGGCACTCTCTACCAATATAAGATCAGAGAAACCATTGAGATACTAAAAAGACCAAATTGTATTAACAAATATATTGACACAAGCAAACTGACTCCTATTTAGAATAATTTTTTAAAAAACATATTACTCTGAAGAATTTCTGATTTTTATTTTTCAATTTTATATATCTGGGGTTTTTTCCTTTTGGTGGAACTTTAAAAATGTTATAAACCAGTGTTCATTTTAACAAAAAATTGATTAACAATAAATAGTGATTACATACTAATAAAGGATAAATAAATGAATAAGTTGTACAATAATATGATTATATAATGTTCTATTTGTCATCTGGCTAGATTATGTTATGAGAGCACAATTGTTATACTCTTATGTGGTTAGGTATATCGAAGAGATTCTAAGAACTTGTTTAATGCTATTAGCATTTTTAATATCATGAATATTTTCTTTTAGAATTGCCTATTCTATAATGCTGAGTAGGTGGGAGTTGATAATCAGGAAAAGGACAGAGCAGTTAAAGACCAGGTGTCGTCAAAGACTTTATTGGAGGCAAGGAGCTGGTCACGTTTCTTGATTTTTTTGAGCGTTTGATAAAACAATGGTATGATTTGTGGCGGGGGTAATTCCATGAGAGTTTTGCATCTCACTATCCATATGGAATAAAGGATAAAGGTAGAAAGCCTTATTATTGAAAAAAATCCATTATGAATGGCATTTTCAAGTGAGAAAATCATATCAGGTCTTATGTTGGAATTGATTATAATTATATCTTTCAGTGTTTTAAGTCTTGGGCACCGGTGTATAATATGGTCTATGGTTTCATCTTCACAAACACACAGACCACATATAGGGTCAATGCTGGTAAGACCTCTTCGATGATAAAGAAACCAATTCGTGGGAAGTGCATTAAGATTTTATTTTAATGATTAAGTCAAGGAATTTGGGTTCCAGACTCCATGTTTTGAAGTGAGTAATGAGTCTTTGGTTGGTTACTTTTAGGCTGTTTTTAATGGGTTGTTGATTATAGTTGATTATATTGTATGCTTCCCATAAGGTGATTTTTTTGGTTAAGGTTAAAGGGCATAATCGGGTTGTAGAATTGTAGGTGGTCTATTAGGGATGCTATCCATGAACTGGAAGAGGGCGGAGGACGATCTGTCAGTGTAATTTTTTTAATAATGTTGGAGTATCCGCAGGAGAGGGTCAGATTATGTAGAGTGTTGTGGGTTTTCTGTAAAATGATTGCTTGTATTGAGTGGAATGACAGTCCATTGAACCTGTGTGGTCGTTGGATACCTCGCAAGCTAATAGCAACTGTTCTTTCTCTCCAGAGAAGTTTGGTGCATAATCGGTTAATTTTATTTTGAAACTGTTTAGACATTTTTACGAATGAAAGATAATATGAAATTTTTGGCATTATGATCATGTTGAGGAGGCCAACCTTTCCATATAATGAAAGGTATACTCTAAGAGTGAAGTGGTAATGGTTTCAGTTGATTGAAGGATTGCATCTTGAATCTCTCTTGCCATTGCAGTTGGAGTTTTGAAGATTGGGAAACCTAGGTATCTTTGGGGTTTTGCAGAAAAGGGAGAGTTAATTTGTTTACCAGACATTATCTTCCAGATGGAAGATTTGTTAAAATTTATTTGTAGGCCAAGTTTCGCTGTATTTCTGTTTAAGATGTTCATGAGATGGGGAAGGTATTTAATGGTGGGAAGCACTACCATGATGTCATTTATATATGCAAATACATTGAAGTTTTTATTGAGAGAGGGAAGGAATATTCCAGGGAGGTTTTTTTCCTATATCTGTCAGAAGAGGGTTGATGTATGCTGTGAAGAAAAGGGCACTGAGCGAAGATCCTTGAGGGATCGACTTGTATGGCTTGAAGCCTGGTGTGATCTTGCCATCAAGAGAGAGAAAAATCTCTCTGTTGTTGAGCAGATTGCTGACCATCTGAACAATCCCGGCTGGAATGTCGTATTCCAACAGAATATCCAGGAGGATGTTTATCTGCCTCTACAGCCTTTTTCATAATATTCTATTCATCACCCAGTTGATATTTTTTTTGTGTAATCAAGCCAAAATGTTGGTATATTCATAATTAAATCACAAAATATATTTATATTTGTAACACATTAAAATCTTTGTATCAATATATATATATATATATATATATATATATATATATATATATAAATATATATCACTTATATATATATATATATATATATATAAGTGATTGACAATAGACAATTTAATTTTAAATAAAATTTATTTACATCATCAAACTATTTTTTCTCTCTTATAGAAATCTTTTCAAGATGTCTATTTTTAATTATCTATATACATTCTTTCTGAAGATCATCAGTAAAAACATAATATCTTGAAAATATTTCTATAGGAATAAAATCTAGTTTGATGATGTAATAATTTTTATTTAAAATTAAGCTATCATCAGATTTATCTAAAACTGATGTTACTATACATTTTATAAAGATGAGAATATTAGAACAATTTAAAGCTTGAATATTGACCATCTAAAATGAAATTGTATATATGATAACACTTCTTCTAAGTATTCATATCTAGATTATCAGGTATAGCCTATTTAACAAGCAGTATTATTCCAAATAGGTATACCTTAAGGAGGCTATCATACAGATGGTTACAAATATAAAATATATGAATTTATATAGCTTATTAACACTTAACATAAAACACATAAAGGTAATAATTTGACATATATAGTGAACCGAGTTCGAATATGTGCATTCGAAACACTGGTCTCTTAGGCAGAGAAGAACATACTCGGAGAGTATGTATGCCCAAACGATAGCTATAAAGTATATAACTAGCGTTACATTTCCAGGACATAGCTTCTTCTCAGCTGTTGAGTTCAACACCAAATCCAAAGCACTTTTTTGTTTGTGTATAAACATGGGCGCCAGCTGTTTATTCTAAAAGAATACTAAAAGAATAGACAACGCACTTTGAACAGTGGCCACAACTCAACGCCTAAATCCACGACTAGCTCAACTGTTTGTAATCACTAATAGATTATACTTCATTAGTGGTTAAAAGAATTGATAAAAGAATTGTAAAAGGAATTTATAAAAGAGATTGATAAAAGAATTTGGTAAAAGAATTGATAAAAAGAATTGACCGACAAATAAAGTTTAATTTTAAAGACAATTTATTAACTAACATTTATTTACTAAATTTAAACATTTTATAATTCTAATAAAAACACACACATATTTTTAAATTAACATTTCTAAACTAGTTTAAATATTCTTGTATATTTTCATAACCGAACACTGGTATTTATCTAATTTAACCAATAATATTGATATAAGGATCACGCACATATTAACTCATGCACACACATAATAATAATAAAGTATTACATAGCATTTGAAATTTAAACACACATATCAATAGTTCATTTATGTATGATATCGAGTTCATATAATTAGACTCTTGGAGGATTCGCACGAATTAATGAAATGCAATGGCTATTACAGTATAAACGAAAATAAGCAAATGTTTTACCTAGGATTTTGAACGTAGATTTAACACTTTGTTTTCTTCTTGTTTGTTGTTTCTTCCAGTATGAATGCTTCCAGCCAGCTGGGATGTTTCCTTGATGAGTTTCCTTATTATTCACGATTATTACTATTGGAGACAATTAGATACTGATGGAGATTTTCTAAGTTGTTACGTTGACATTATTTCACGGGCAGATCTTGCTGTTTTCATCGGACCTTTTAGGCTGTGGAGAGGCGTGAATTCCCAAAATCTTCTCAACACTGCATTTTGTTTGTTAACTGACTCAATTAATTTCTGAACTGCACTACTCAATTACTTTTGTGAACTGATTACTGTCCGATAAAAAAATGTCTATTTATACCTGCGCCTTGTTGTCTTCGTAATATCTCCTGCAAAGATCTGTTGTCAAATTCCAGTGATAATCATTTGATAAACATGTTTTGAAAGATTGCTTAATTAGTAATAGCCATGCAAAAATGTTGTTTGATATTAATTAATAACCATTGCCGTGTTTTTTAATGATAATCTTTTATTTCGCATACATTTTATTTATTTACAAATCGCACATATATATGCACATATATTTTCAATACAATTTACTATTTAGTTTTAACATTATTTTTTCTTTAATTAAACTTGAATGAAAAGAGATTTGTATGTTTTAACTTTTTAAATTATATTTTTACGAATACTAATAAAAACTCTTTACTTCCTTTTATAACCCTTAGTTTAATTTCTCAAACCAAGACTCCCCCTCCCCCCTTTTGATTAATTAATTGTAGCTTTTTATTTCAAAACTAATGCTAGAAAACTATTTGATTTTTATCTTTTTCAAAAACAAACTGAATAAACTCTTCAACATTTAATTTTATGTTTTTCTTTAACGAAAGATTATTTTAATAATATAATTTTAGATAAAATTATATGTGCCTATATCAATATAGGTACAATAGTATACTATTAATTTGTTACTCTATATTTTTAGCCTTTGCCATTCTTTATTCATTTTTTATTCAACATGAACTCTCATGTAATTTAGAAGGGATTTAAACTGATACTTTCAAGCTCTCTACAGTTATTCACTTCATTTTATACAACCAACACATATGACCGCATAATGAAAAAAGATAAACGATCTCCAATATACATATTTCATGCAAATGTACCATATATATATATATGTTGTACCCATACGACACTAGTAGAGTAACTCCATCCTCCAGCAAAACTCTAGAACTATTATTACTTAATCGAGTTACTTAAAAACTAACTCATTATTGCAAAACTTTAATATCTAACTAACTCATTCACATATAAATAAACCATCTACAAAATTAATACTAATCACTTAAATAATTGATTTACTAATTAATAAAGTCAGGACACAAATTAAATCACAAGTAACTAAAGATTAAAATCAACTACACAGATCATTTATCATTCCATCAATTTAAATTACTACTAGCTCATTCTAATAACAAAAACAGTTTGATAAAATATTAAAAATACTGCATTCGCTTCTGATGGCATTCCATTTACAAAATTTTATATTACATGACACTGTTTTTGCTTTTAAAGAATTTTAGACAAATATGGAATGAAAAAAAAAACGAATTCGTCAATAATGTTAAGATGTGACAAACTTAAACAAATTTCCTTCAAGGATATCAAGTTCAAACTTTTTGTAAAGATTATCTTCAAAATTTATCATCATGGATGCTATTGAAAAATTGTCACACTCTGTCAATTAAATAAAACTAAATAATTACTACATATCATAAATTAGTTTTAGTTAATTTATTGACAAATAAAATGAGTTAATCTATTTATTTATTTTCTTCTTTTTTTTTTTTTTTTTTTGAGAAAATCTGAAGCCAGAGTATTTTTTCATGATGCTGACAAATGAAAACTATTGAATAATACCACTTAAAAACGAAAAGCATCTAATCACATCCTTTATCCTAATAAAAAGCATTTCACAAAAAATTACTTATCTATTTTTGTTAAAAAAACTAATGAAAAATTCTAATTCAAGTTTGCACATTCCTTAATGTTATGTGATTGACCAAGCTATATTTTGTATATAGTATTTTTCATATTTTAAATAATATACTTGAGAATTTCCAAGCAACAACCACATCCTTTGCTTGGTGTATAAAAGTTTCTATTTAGCAATAGGTAGGAATACTCTTATATATTCAAGCTTCTCCCAATGACTTCTTGATGTTCTGTATAAAATCTTCCTGCCAAATCTGAATCATTAATAACACAAACTACTAACTGACAAATTTGAAATTAAAGTCTGAAACCTCAGATTCATTCTGGATATAAGATTAAGAGAATTGGATTCATTTCAGATGAATATTAAATATATTATTTTGAAAATCTGATTAAAACTTGTTTTTTTTTTAATTATGATTGGATTTTTTTGTATCATTTCATTGAATGTTTTAAAATATCTTATATTGTATGAATAAACATTAAAAATAGTAAATTAAGAAGGGTTTATTGTGAAATAACATGTCACAATGGATGCTGCATTAATGTGACAAAATTCTTTTGATACAAATAAAGATGATGGATTTTATTATCTTTAATCATTGTCTATCTGTTACAAGTTGAATGTTTAAGTTCCATTCTATTTTTCTGATCCACAGTTTTTAAAGCCTTTTATAATCTTAATTTAAGTTATCCATCTTGTTTTCACTACTAGCAAGCACCCTGTGCAGCCAATTTACTTTAGCTTCAATATTTTGTTTTGTCAATAATATTTGTTTGTTTTTTCATTTGTCTTAGTTTCACTTTCTTCTTAATAGCCCCATTTTTTTTTTTGGCAATTTATTTGGTGTTTTGTTCCTTAAATAAATACTAATAGTACATGTTTAACAAAAGTCTTTTTCATAAACACAGACATATTTTCTTTTAATATTAGGATATCTTTATTGTAAGCACTGTATTCAAGTCGATGGTGAAAGTAATTATAGGATTAAATTTAATTAATAATCATAAAATTATTTTTTTGTCTGTACACTGATGTGACATGGAAATTTATATTTGTTAATTTTTTCTAATGTACTACTATGAATGTTTTTTGTATTGAAAAGCCAAATAATTTTCCTTTATTAATCTCTTTAATTCTATTTTATTGTTTTCATCTAAAAGTTCTAACATTTTCAACACTTGTAAAGTAGCAGTATTATCAAAATGTAAATGATTAAAATCATCCAATTTAATGTTACTTTTTATTAACACACACATTCAATCTGCCTTAAGAAAACTCAACTGATATTTCAGTCAAGAGCTAACAGGCAACAGGGAAGAAAGATCATAGCGGTTCTTGATCTTACACTCCGAGGTAAAAATCCAATAACTCACCACACTGGCTAATGCATATTTGGTTAACAATTACAAATACATTGATCAGATTATTACTACAGATGACAACATAATGGATGAAATTAATTATAGAAGTTTAATTGGAGTGCTTTTGGTAGAAATAACTTAATATTATATATGCCTGTGTTTGAAAATGGTTTTTAATAAATGTATTTTACCAGTTTTTACTTATGGATCTGAGATTTAGACATTTAACAAAAGACCACTACAGACTTCATGCCACTCAAAGAAGTATGGAGATATGCATGTTAGGAGTAATAATAAGAGATCAAAAATGAAATACTTAGGTAAAAGGACAAACAAGTGTTACTAACATCCATTAAAAGAATTAAGAGACTGAAGTGGAGTTGGGCTGAACATATTTGTATAAGAGATATATATGGACAGTTGAAATCTTAAACTGGACTCCAAAAGATTGTAAAATACCTAGAAAGAGACCACATGTGGGATGGATGGATGAAATAAGGAAGTGTGCCAGAGCGATATGAAAAAGAGTGAATAAGGCTTGGAGATGGACTGAACTTGTAGAAATCTTCATCCTACAGTGAATTGATAATGGTTAAAAATGATCATGATTTAATGCTACTTACTTTACTGTCATTTCAATTCACAACATATTTTCCATGACTTGTATTGATCATGCATTAAGCCTCTTATTATTGACAATATTTTAACGCTAATATGTTATCTAACCAATGCTGTTCCTCAATTATTATTGTTCAGAATTTACAAATATTCTTTCTTATAATACTCCAAGACGTCATAATCCTAATTTATCTATTCTACATTTTCTTAAAATAAATTTATAGATTTACTGCAGTGTAATTACTTTTAAATTTAACTTGGTCTCAAAAAATATTTAAATCCATTTGTAATGCTCTTAGTAAATATACAGAATGGATAAATATTCTAAAAGCTTTATCGAGTTTTCTAATTATTATTAACATTGTTGCATTCTTTCAATTATCTAGAATCTCTATTATTTAGGCATTTGGTGCAATTTTGTCGGTAATTTATTTGTAACCTGCTTCTTGTAAAATATCTACAAAGACTTTATTACTTTTTGAAAAATACTTAAGTATTAGTCTAGACATCAAGATTGGTTTCAGATAATTCAGGATATAAATTAATCAATGAAATAAATGATTGAAATTTTAAATTGTTTGCTTTTACCTATTATAAAAATGTTTCAAGATTCTTTTTCATATTTTTCCTTTTTCCATAATGAATATATCTTCATCATTAGAAATTTTATTTTTTTTTAGATTTGAAGTTTGGTATTACACATACTGGGTGTTTATGATGTCACAAAGTGCCATATTATCCCAGGTGGTGGCTCAAAGTCATAAAAAAAAACTCACAAGTCACAACTAGTTATTTTTTTTCATGTGTCATAGCATCGGCCGGGAAGCGAACCCGCCAACTTGGGACAACTGTTTGTAAGGCGGCTGTGCTGACCTCTTGACCACCAACTCTTGACTTAATTACCGGTTTTTATTTATTAATCATAATGAAAACACATTTCTTGTTGATTTGTCAGAATTTTTCTTAAGTTATTTTGGTGTCTGAACTAATTAATACTCAAGTACCTCTTAAAGTTCTATTATTTATAGATTTAATTAAATATTTCAACTTTTCATTTAAAATGTGATATTTCAAATAATTTTATTGTTGTTTGGGCTACTTGTTTTCCTGCTCTATTATGTTTCTTATATAATTTTTTTCTTATAGTTTATGATGTCATTTCTATTTTCATTAAATGCTTTAAGTTAGAATATCTGTTTATTGGTGTGTTTGTTTGTAAACTTTTGAATCACTTTTACTATTTAAGTTATAATTATAAATTTATTTAAACGCACATTGATTACATAAATAATATTCATTAAGGCTGTAGCCTCAAGCACATGCGTATAAAATGCGACAGTAGGGACCTCTACAGTCTTAAAACCACAAGCTTACTCATTGGAAGAAAAGAGGGGAACAAAAACTTTAAAATTGAGGTTTAATAGATTTAAATTCAATAGAATAGATTTAAATTTGATACATAAGTAAGAAATACTTGCCTAAGTAATATGGGACTAATATTTTATGTAGATGATCTAGTTTCTTAGATATGGAACAGAGAAGAAAATATTGAATATTTTGATATCAAATTTAAAAATTGTTTTTAGAATTTTAATGTTTTAAATATGACTCATGAAATGATATAGATTTTTTTTGCTTTCCGTTAAAGTTATATTTTAAAATCGAGGTTTAATAGATTTAAATTTAATATAATTTGTTGAAATTTTGTATATATTTTTAAATCTATACTAAAGTGATAGGACACAATAATATTTTAACATGGGGACATAGTTTCTTAGATATAAAACAGTGGGAGGAAAGTTTTGAATATTTTGATATAAAATTTAAAAATTCTTAGAAATTCAATATTTTTAAGTAATGCCACTACTTTGTTTTCATTTAAATTAAAATAAGAGTTAGTTTACAATAGCTTTTTTTTTCATGTGTCAAAGCATCACCTGGGAAGCAAACCCGGGACAACTGCTTGTAAGGAAGCTGTGCTGACCACTCAACCAACAACGCTTGACTAGTTTATAATAGGTTTGTTAAGCTTTTTTTTTTTCCAAAAAGAAAAACTGTCAATTTTCAACAGAAAAGTAAATTACTTAATCCCTTATTATACACATATATAATTATATACACATACTAAATGATATATACATAAGAAGTACACATATTAATTTATTTCAGAAATAACTAGTGATGTATATAAATTATAAGTGTCAAATTGATTTACAGTAGAATTATATTAAGTGAAATTCAATTACAATATAGTTTTGGTAAGCTTTTTTTTTTTTTCAAAAAATAAAATTTTCTAATCAAAAGCAAAAATGTCAAACTTTTCACTTAAAAGGATATTTCAGATTTGTAGTCACTTAATGGTTTATTATATATTGAAACAGTCAGCTTGTACAATCAAACTGTTTCAACTACATATATTCTATAGTAGTATTCTGTTATATATAAACGCCATCAAACTCTCGTATATCTTATTAATTTTACTATAAAAACCCACCTAAATTTAAATTTCAATAAATGTAATCATGTATGTGTGCATATATACTAGATAGAATGCCAACCGCTTCTTAGTCTTTTGTTCTACTGTTGCGCTACTGCCAGCACGTGAAGAAGGAAAATACTGCTGTGGCCTCAACTGTGTCATCCGCAAGGTAGTAAATCTCTGAGCAAAGGTAGAGGAACTAGGGTTGGGCCAGAGTTGTGGCTTCCACCACCAGAAAAATGGTCGGCCTTAGGATGATCTATCAGAGTTATAGATTTTGTTTCGCGAATGTACATATTTGTCCGTTACAATATACATATCATAAAAACCAGTCAACTTTATTGTATTGTAACAGTCAGAAAATGTGTGACTCGTAAACATAGTGCAGAATTCGACCACCACACAGAACAGCAGCACCATCGAGGTAGCGAAGACACCCGTGTTACTGAGTTCAAACATAGTTTATCCGTTCCACAATACAATCTACGAAACAACGCATCTGATGCGACATTAGTAAATATTTCCTTAGGCACGGTGGTCAGGGATATGCAAGAGATTCATGATTTTATTCTCGAGTTAGCCAATAATCAAACTAATATTAATTAAACATTCATATTTACATAATCGAGGAAATATTATATAGAATGGGTATCGAATAAATGAAACGTAACTGCAGACGTATGGTTTAAAATTATTTAAACACACATTTTAATAAGAAAATCATTTACTAATAATATTTTATGGATTCAAAGCTTCATTAGCGGGATTCAATACTATTATATTTTAAAGAATACATTTATTTATTTAGACATTATTTTATATTGAGGACTTCAGTAGCGGTATTTCTGATACTGTAATGTTTACAAAAGGAATACATTTATTTGAAGGCATAATCTAGCTACCTAAAATTCTCGAGTAAGTATTTCTAATGCATGCCTTGGGGAATTTATACCTTTGCAATGCAAGAGTCTAAAGTAAGATTTAAGAGTAGTGGCGGACATATATTTATTTAATTAAAATATTTATTTTATGACTAAGGGCAAACATTTATTTGAGAGTGAATTACGAAGATAATGCAGAGGCAGAGTGATATATAGAATAATAAAATTAAGTAAAGGAACACGTGGTACGCTTTAGAAAGGCAATATGGAATGGCAGTATATTGAAACTGCAATGCCGCGAATGAGTTTATAAGACTGTCGGGCTGGTCTCTGCCTTGGCCCGATGAAGTAAAGTGTCACATAAGCATAACCAGGGACAAGCGGTCTGTGTCGCAATGTGCCGGCTGGCTGCATGACGGGTCAAATCCTACGGGAGCATTTATTATGTCCGCTGTGTAGGACAACTGGGGTTAATTTCAACCCTGAAGAATCCGGAATATTTACGGTGGAATAGATCATCATGTCTTTAAAATGTAACACATGTATAAGTATAAACGATTATGATAAGATTTAAATAGATTTCTAATTCAGCCCTACATTATCAACATTTACTAAAGAACGTTGGTGACTCTCAAAGAAATGTAATTTTCTGGAATTATTCATGATGATTTAATAAATACAAAACATATATAAATTGGGAATTATTATAACTAATACGTCAGCCATTTGCAAAGTAGTAGACCCCTGCATTACAATAAATGATGCGTTGAATGCATGTCGATTTATATGAAAGTTAAGTTAGTTATGAAAGCAAATATTAATGAAAATTTGACACGCATTCATTGTTCCAAGCGATCATAAATTTAAACTTTGAAAATTGAGACAATTATGAGCATGCAATAATTAAATAATAACTATAGATAAAATGTAGATTTGAGAAATACGCACCCAAGAAAGATAGTGTGAGGTAAGCTAGATTATTAGAGAAATTTACACATTAAATTAATTATTCAATTTTAGTTATACAAATGATAGTTTTTACATTTTATAATTTAGATAAGTAATATGAAGAAGTGCTATAGCATATTATTAGAGTACTCTAGAGTTTGAACACAGACAGGTACCTGTTTTATAAGAAGTTTTCCAAGTCCATTGGTTTAGTAGCAAATAGTTCATGAGTGGCAATTCTTTCTTGTATTTAGACATTTCATTTTACTTTAATAGCAGCAGCAGCTTTCTCATTTATTTCAGGCAGCAGATCTTCATGGTGAATTTATGACGGGCAATGGAAAGTTCGGCATCCAATAGGCCATCTCCCAATGGAGAATAATCTAGGTGCTTTTACTCAGTCATACTTTGGCAGGAACAATTTATTTTTATATTTTGGAGACTCTCAGTGATCGAGAGCAGAGCTAAAGTTTTAGTGAATGTCTCCAGCCAGTCTAAGATGGCCTCTTTTCTTATCTTGATCTTTCACATTTTTGTTAAGGTATTTTTAGGTTCTACTTAATCTGCCCTGAGGATAATCAATGCATTTTGTTGGTTTTTAATTAAAGAAAGCTGCCGTTCTATTGTTTACATTTTACATTTACTAATTACATTTTGGGAAATTTTTCTTTAATTAATCTATTATCTATCACTGACCGATGCTTTTAAATTTCAAAGACAAAAAGGGAACATAAGATTATTTTAACTTTTAATTAAATATTACATCAGATTTTTTTAGAATTATTATTAAATGAAATTTAAACAAAGCAATAAATACGAACTTTATAATCCAAAATAAATGATCAAAATCATACAAAATTATATAACTAAAAGAAATCTAAATTATATTATTTTATTCCTATTTATTGCCTTTAAATTGAGATCGAAATGTGTGCATGTCCATGCTGACTTCTACACATATTTATACATTTTTAATATTGCCACACACACAACTCGATACCAAAAAGTTTAAATTTGGGCGGGATAGACCGGTCAGTGAGAGACGACAGAAAAAGGTGAAACTTAAGATTCGAATATGAATCTTACTGTTTCATTTCCTCGTACTTCCCGTGAACAATTAAGGAAGGACAAAAGGAGGCAAGAAAGAGAAAAAAAATTTTACATTACATAATTTAAATACGAAAACATTATTATTGTTTTTACAGATATATTGAAATATAGAAAGCAGAGATTACATGAAGCAACGAACAATTTATATACCCAGATTTAGAATTTATAGTTTAATTAAAATGGCCTAATTTGGCCATGTCTGGTTAAAATCATAGTAATAATTAGTTAAACTGAATGTATATATATAAAAAAAATTCTTAGAATAGGATTAGTTAGTATAATATAAAAAAAATTTTTTAAGAGTAATAGTAATTAAAACAATAATATATATATAATAAAATTTCTATCTAAAACCCTATTTGACTAAAGTACAATCCATTCAACCAAGTTCATTATATCAAGTTCATTTTAATATTTTCATATACGTTTAATAACCGTCCTAATAGTCTAATATTTTTACAACCCCGGGTCAGGTGGATAATACCGATCTCTCGTCATCGATGACTGCGGCCTTGGGTTTTCTAATCTTTGCCTTTTATCGGGTTCTTTTTTGGCCCAATAGGTAAAATCCAATGTAGTGAGAAATTCAATCATTTCTTCTATGTCTTTGATCCGACTGCCTGCCATTAATTGTTGGATGGTTAGTGGCATACTAAGCTGGATGGTCCCTATGATGTGTGAATCTAAAAAGGCGAACATTGTAAGGGATTTAAACCAGTTCACTTGGCAGAGGAAAAACTGTGTGTGCATCTCTTGGGGTATCGTCCCATATTTTTCCTGGCACAGTGTATTGTAGATACCGCTTTGACGCTCGCTGCTCCAGTAATGCTTCATTAACGCATCTTTGTATTTTTCTATGGTTTTAGGCTTCCATCTCACCATATTCCACCAGTCCTTGGCAGATACCTGTAGATGGTAACTGGCTATCACTATCTGCTCATCTTGCCCTGTCTTATGAACTTGGAAGAACTTTTGTAAGCTCTCTAAGTGGGCTTGAGGATTTTCTCCTATTTCCCCTCTAAAGATTTTGATGTGGATCATCTTTGCTAAATAGCTTTGGTGTCCAGTGTCCATCTTCGTCTCTTCTTTAATGCTGACTTCCTTCTCCGGGTCTTGTGGGTCATCGGCTGGAATGAGGTTTCTTTGCTCATCACACTTTTTCATATTTACTACACTACCTGCTTGCCCTTCTACTATCATCGATTCATCTAATCTCTCTGACTTCCTGACTTTTCCATATCTTTAATCTCTTCTTCCTTTTTACTAGCTGGGGATATTCCAAAATGTTCCTTTATGGCTTCTAACTCTCTCCACATAATGTATTTAAATTCCTGATATTCTCTAACTCTTATCTTTTCTTCTTCTTGTCTCGGTTTTGATTCTTCATCTCTTCTTTTTTTCATTTCCTCCTCATACAATTTCTTCATTTCTTGCATATTCTGTCTGAGTATTTCCTCAATGAACTTGAAATTAAAGTCCATCGATCCTCTGTATTGTTGTGGAGCTTCCCTTCGCTCGGGTGTCGACTCCAAAGCTTCAGATAAATCTACTTGCTGTATATCAATTTTTCCGATTCCATTTTCTTAATGATTTATTTATTTTATACTACTAGCATTTGACTACTCCCCACTGGTATATTGGCCCTATAACACTCTTTCGCTGCCCCACCTACTCTACATTGCCCTATCTCTATATTGCTGTGTTTAACATATTTAACATATATATTATAGCGAACTACTGGTAATGCGTATAATAAGCCACCGCTGTCTATGATATATATATAACGGTGTTTTAATAAATTATTCAATGCTACTTGCTTTCTCATTTAGCAACTGATTACTTTTTTTTGACATATATATATATAAAATATTTCATTAGATCCGAGTATTTTCATTCCTTCTTAAATTACACACACATCCCTGCTTTCCTTAAATTTGTTATTATGCCTGCTGTCCTTTCATTAACTTGACCCACATTATTTCACTCGATTTATTTTTTTTTCATTATTTTTATCAAAACAAAATTGTATATATATAGAATAATTAGCTAACTCGAGTAACGAACGTTAAAAGAAATTTATATGCGTTATATTTTGCTCAGGGTGTATATGGGTTTTTTTGTATCGAAAGCTCCACGTTGGAAAGCGCCAAACGGTAAAAAAAAAAATTTACTATTTAACAGTCAGAAAACATTTGAATCGTAAACATAGTGCAGAATTCGACCACCACACAGAACAGCAGCACCAACGAGGTAGCGAAGCCACCCGTATTACTGAGTTTGAACATAGTTTATCGGTTCCACAATACAATCCATGAAACAACGCATCTGATGCGACATTAGTAAATATTTCCTTAGGCATGGTGGTCAGGGATATGCAAGAGATTCATGATTTTATTCTCGAGTTAGCCAATAATCAAACTAATATTAATTAAACATTCATATTTACATAATCGAGGAAATATTATATAGAATGGGTATCGAATAAATGAAACGTAACTGCAGACGTATAGTTTAAAATTATTTATTCACACATTTTAATAAGAAAATCATTTACTAATAATATTTTATGGATTCAAAGCTTCATTAGCGGGATTTGCAATACTATTATATTTTAAAGAATACATTTATTTATTTAGACATTATTTTATATTGAGGACGTCAGTAGCAGTATTTCCGATACTGTAATGTTTACAAAAGAAATACATTTATTTGTTTCGACCTTATTTTATCTTGAGGACCTCAGTAACGGTATTTCCGATACTGTAATGTTTACAAGAGGAATTCATTTATTTGAAGGCGTAATCTAGCTACCTAAAATTCTTGAGTAAGTATTTCTAATGCATGCCTTGGGGAATTTATACCTTTGCAATGCAAGAGTCTAAAGTAAGATTTAATAGTAGTGGCGGACATATATTTATTTAATTAAAATATTTATTTTATGACTAAGAGCAAACATTTATTTGAGAGTGAATTACGAAGATAATGCAGAGGCGGAGTGATATATAGAATAATAAAATTAAGTAAAGGAACACGTGGTACGCTTTAGAAAGGCGATATGGAATGGCAGTATATTGAAACTGCAATGCCATGAATGAGTTTATAAGACTGTCGGGCTGGTCTCTGCCTCGGCCCGACGAAGTAAGGTGTCACATAAGCATAACCAGGGACAAGCGGTCCATGTCGCAATTTGCCGGCTGGCTGCATGACGGGTCAAATCCTACAGGAGCATTTATTATGTCCGCTTGTGTAGGACAACTGGGGTTAATTTTAACCCTGAAGAATCCGGAATATTTACGGCGGAATAGATCATCGCGTCTTTAAAACGTAACACATGTATAAGTATAAACGATTATGATAAGATTTAAATAGATTTCTAATTCGGCCCTACATTATCAACATTTACTAAAGAACGTTGGTGACTCTCAAAGAAATGTAATTTTCTGGAATTATTCATGATAATTTAATAAATACAAAACATATATAAATTGGGAATTATTATAACTAATACATCAGCCATTTGTGAAGTAGTAGACCCCTGCATTACAATAAATGATGCGTTGAATGCATGCCGATTTATATGAAAGTTAAGTTAGTTATGAAAGCAAATATTAATGAAAATTTGACACGCATTCATTGTTCCAAGCGATCATAAATTTAAACTTTGAAAATTGAGACAATTATGAGCATGCAATAATTAAATAATAACTATAGATAAAATGTAGATTTGAGAAATACGCACCCAAGAAAGATAGAGTGAGGTAAGCTAGATTATTAGAGAAATTTACACATTAAATTAATTATTCAATTTTAGTTATACAAATGATAGTTTTTACATTTTATAATTTAGATAAGTAATATGAAGAAGTGCTATAGCATATTATTAGAGTACTCTAGAGTTTGAACACAGACAGGTACCTGTTTTATAAGAAGTTTTCCGAGTCCATTGGTTTAGTAGCAAATAGTTCATGAGTGGCAATTCTTTCTTGTATTTAGACATTTCATTTTACTTTAATAGCAGCAGCAGCTTTCTCATTTATTTCAGGCAGCAGATCTTCATGGTGAATTTATGACGGGCAATGGAAAGTTCGGCATCCAATAGGCCATCTCCCAATGGAGAATAATCTAGGTGCTTTTACTCGGTCATACCTTGGCAGGAACAATTTATTATTATATTTTGGAGACTCTCAGTGATCGAGAGCAGAGCTAAAGTTTTAGTGAATGTCTTCAGCCAGTCTAAGATGGCCTCTTTTCTTATCTTGATCTTTCACATTTTTGTTAAGGTATTTTTAGGTTCTACTTAATCTGCCCTGAGGATAATCAATGCATTTTGTTGGTTTTAATTAAAGAAAGCTGCCGTTCTATTGTTTACATTTTACATTTACTAATTACATTTTGGGAAATTTTTCTTTAATTAATCTATTATCTATCACTGACCGATGCTTTTAAATTTCAAAGACAAAAAGGGAACATAAGATTATTTTAACTTTTAATTAAATATTACATCAGATTTTTTTAGAATTATTATTAAATGAAATTTAAACAAAGCAATAAATACGAACTTTATAATCCAAAATAAATGATCAAAATCATACAAAATTATATAACTAAAAGAAATCTAAATTATATTATTTTATCCCTATTTATTGCCTTTAAATTGAGATCGAAATGTGTGCGTGTCCATGCTGACTTCTACACATATTTATACATTTTTAATATTGCCACACACACAACTCGATACCAAAAAGTTTAAATTTGGGCAGGATAGACCGGTCAGTGAGAGACGACAGAAAAAGGTGAAACTTAAGATTCGAATACGAATCTTACTGTTTCAATATATACATATCATAAAAACCAGGCAACACTTAGACAATATCAATCAACAATTTCAAACTGTTGTCAAGGCAATCACTTTATTGTTTAAATGAGGTTGCCTTGATAAGTTTGAAATTGTTGACTGATATTGTCTAAGTGTTGACTGGTTTTTAATGGTTACTTACTGAAATGGGAACCTCCTAATCCCTTGCTGTTTCATCATCAATCTAATAGCCCACTCATCTGTGTTAGATTCGAATCTCATTTCAACTATAATATGTAAAATAAAACTACAATTTGCTGTCATGGCTGTCTGAACAGCATTATATATTTACATACGAAAGGACGCTATAATTAGATAGGCTTGATAGAATTATAGCGTATTATTATTAATATCGCATTTATTTGAATAAAATACTTATATTATGTTAAATAATGATAAGGTTCAATTTATTAATAAATTTATTATTTTAATTCGTATGTGAATATATCATCCAACCTATATTTGTAATGTATATAGGGGTGGCGTGATTTAAAACATTAAAATGTATTATATATTTAAAATGTTAAAAAAATGAAGATATTTTAAAATATTTATTTAAAAATGTTAAAAAGGTTTTCTTTCAAATGTGCTGTGAAGTCTTCTTTAAAAATTAAGTGTTATTTTTTTCTTAGAATTAAAAGTTGGTTAGAAACAGATTTTTTGTAAACAAGTATTTAATTAATGACCGCACCTACCTTTGGTCAAATTAAAAAGTCATTTTAAAATCTGGCTAATTGAAATTGCATCAGATATAAACATTTAAGTTATTTTTGGATTAAAATTGTTTATGGCAAAATAGTTTTACAAAATAACCATAAAAGTTATAACTGAAATACTTTAATAGTTTATCAAATATTTAAGGTCAAAATTACATGTTTTTAGAATTTAATTAAAACGGAATTAAGGAAAAAATTATAACAACTCAGAAACTTATCAGCATATTTGGAATCAGATTGTATAATAACAAAATTAATTAAAAAATTCTTAAAGGTGTTAAGCTGATAAGGAAAAGATATAAATGGGCCATATTTTGAGCAGGAAGATAGGACTGGCTGAGATCTATAATACTGAGAACTGACTGAGATCTATATACTGAGAGGAGACTCCATTTTGAAGCGCATTTTATATTTAAAAAATCAAATCTAGTTTTGAACTGAGATTTCCGGCTAGTGTGGCCATCTTAGCTGCCACTCCGTAAGGAGGCGATGGGTTCATTTCCATCCGACACCGTTTATAAGTAAGAATGTCGCTATAACATCTACAACCTAACCGAAAAGAAGAAGAATGCCGCTATAATATCTACAGACCATCTGTAAAATAAGAGCTTGCCGCAAGCTGCCCAGGAAACTCACCAGCTCCAGCTCAAGCACCTAATAATACCGGTAAATCATTTTAAACTGCAGAGCTCTGTATATTTTCCGTATATTTTATGTATAATTTTAAACTACCTTTTAAATTCTAGTTAGCTAACTAACCACTCAATATATTTTTAATGTTAAAGCTTTTCTTTTATTGTTTTAAAATCTGTAAATGATTCACTTGTTTTTAAAGTTTATTTCCTTAAGAAATTAATTAATGTTTCTACTTTAAACTATCGCTGCAGTCATGTCTCTAGTTATTTTTTTTTATTACATAATTTTTAATATTTGTTATATTTATTTTATGATATGCTGATGCTTCAAAACAGCGAATACTAAATTTTAATATTTTAAGAAGAGATTAATTAAAACCTCTTCACGTAATTATTTATAATCTTATTTCTGTGCGCTGTTTCGAAACCCTCTTAAGAAAATAGTAACGACTCACTTGTTATTATTTAATATTTTTTTGATAATTGTTTAATTGTAAATTTTTGCAATGTGGCTTGTTTTAATGCGGTTTAATTTTTAAATACTAAGAAATAGACTAACCTTGATAAATATTTATAAGTATATTTGCTATTTGAGTTATTTATTAAACCCCCTCAAATATACTTTTCCCTCCTTTTTAAATACTTGTCATTTGATCAATAACAAATTAGAGTTAGCTGGAACAGAAAAGATTATCTGTAATTATTCCCGTCTATAGCATATATTTTATCATGCTACCTAAGAGTTGGCTTCTATTTGATTAAGCTAATAAGCTATTGTTCTCATGTATAGAATATTAAATTTTATAAAATGCTTTGCTTGGCAGATGTGATTCATTCACTTTAATATTTTTCTCGTTTTGTTGCCACATATATTTACGTAAATAAGATGGAGCCTCGGTTAAGCCAGCACATCTTCCTCTCATAGGATAGAGCAGTCACAAGGCCTGAGTTTAAGACCAGGTTAGCACTAAGTCCCCCGCCTTTCTGAACTATTTGTTCCTTTTCATGCAGCTTAACGATCGGTTTTCAGGGTACCGGCGTTGGTCGCAGAAACCCTTGATCTACCAATCCATCCACAGAGCGACTTTATTATTGTATTTCTGGTGCTATAGTGCATTAGTACATCCAGAGCAGCCAACTCTACCCCCTCTATTTTAGTTCTTTCAGCAATTGTCTGAAATTTTCTTAAAAGTCTAATCAATCTAAGTTATTGTAGCCCATTTTAGTCTAACTAAATAAATATAAGCAGATGAGAACATCTACCGTAAGTGTTGCCCAAGGTTTAGTTTAATTATTAGTATTCAGCCACACATTAAGAGGAGTCTGCATATGTTACACGATAGACATGGCGTAGTGATAAGCTATTTATTTAAATGCCTGCGTGCATTTATTATATATATATATAAATCCGTAAAATAATTGTATACAAATTGTAAGATGAATAACTGCTGTGTTCATCCTACTTAAATATAAATTTATTTATTAATCTTATCAAAGAATCTGTTCAAACTCTTCAGCCATTAAATGCCTGCGTGCATTTTTACATGTTAAAATTTGTCATATATATATTTTAGATAAAACTTATTATTGAAAAAATTAAACTTTAGTAAATTAACCTAGTCCACTCTCAGTTTCATTATTCCATCCAATTCTCATTATTATGTTATAGAATATGCATTATTAAAGGTCTCCATTAAGTTAACTATTCGTTAGATATGTTCAATTTGTAATTTAATTATGAGTCTCATTGTTTTTCCCTGACCTATGTCGGCCGCGAATAAAGGAGTATGCTATGTGTAATTTCAAGGTGGTCATTCGTAGGGTCTTGAGTCTTGGAGTACTGGCTTACGAGTTGAAGTGTGGTCGGACTTGGGATGTCACAGTCCTAGTCTGGTCAGCTTCGGTCTCTTTTGCTTGGATTCTAAATTCTGTTACGCAAATGTAAAAACTTGACTGTCACATTACAAACCCATTTAGCTTTGAGCATTATTACACTTATTAGATATTATTATGTACTCATACTTAATAAATATATAATGGGTATACTTATTAACTTATAGCAGAAATATTTAGTAATATATATATATGTCAACTATACGTGTCAAGTCGATTTAAAATACAATATAATTTTACATGTTTACTTACTGTGCCAATAGTAAAAAGTTAAAAATAATAGATATTTTTTTATATCAAATGCTTTTATTTACTGTGCACTAAAAAGAAAAAAAATCATTGTCTTCAACCACAATTGGGGTTTTTAGATTTAACTTTAAATAAGAGTTCCAGAAATTCATTAAATCAATCTGTATTTTTTATATCAAGGGATTGCCTTAACTAATTCCTGGATTTCCCATATTTTTAAATTAAATCTAAAAACCTCAATTGAGGTTGAAGAAACTTTTTTTCCCCTTTTTAGTGCATAGTAAATAAAAGTATTTAATATAAAAAAATTATATCTCTATTAGTAATCATAAGTTCTTTCATAATCAAGATATTTTATATCTTTAATAAGTTTTTTTACAAAGTGAGTTATAACTGTTTTGTTTATCATTACTTCTTTTTTTCTTATCTTTTTGTACAGCTGTTTTTTGCAGACTGTTACATTTGCTGCTGATCACACTCAAGTCTGAGGCATTTTCTGTCTGTTAATATTTTAAAATTTATATAATTTATAAATATATCTTTTATTCATTATGTGATTAGAATTAAAATCCCTGGTTAAATCAGGTTTGCAGCCTTTCAATTTAATTTCAACTGTCTGCGCTTTATAAAATAAATATTATTTACATACGTTACTGCAATTTATAACATCTAAAAACTACTGCATAGTAAATTGTAGGATTACATGCTGTATGTTTGTAATTTAGACTCAGTGAGTTAAATGTAAAGATATTTAAAGCTTCACGCTTCCAAACCTAAATGCTTCAGACTGGCTTAGATATATAAAAAGACAAGTAGAGAAGAGGGTGGACCGTCCTTTTCTTGTAAAATTCTTTATCATGTGTTTATGATTTGATCACTATTCAGACAGTCATCACATCTGATTGGCTGACAGATAAGTATTATAATTATAATAAGCACGAGAGGTTTGCAGCCTTTCAATTTAATTAACAAACAACTGTAAATCAAAATTTTCTGGACAACAAATTAAAAATATATATCTAGTATTTTATAAAAAATGCTTCTTTGACCACTATTTCAATTAGTACATTTAACTTGAAACAGAAGTGGGGAGGGCGACATCCATAAAGAATACATTTGGATAAATGAATGGATGCCTCCCACCTTTATTTCAAGTTAAATATGCAAATTTATATTGTGGTCAAAGAAAAAAAATATTTTTGGTTTTTAGTGAATTCTGCAAATTAAAATATATATATATTATGTGTATTATTTATTAGTATTTGGATATTTCATAACAAATTTATGTAACTTATTCATTATCAAATTTAAAAAGAATGTAAACCCGGTTGCTATAAGTTTTTGAAATAATATTCATGAGCATTAAATGTTATTTTGAAGATTTTTTTTTTGTTTATGAAGTTTTTTTTTTAAAAAGATAAATTTTATTATTGAAAAAAAAATAAATTTCATTCTTTTTTTTCTATTTTAATTAATTATAAATGTTTTTTTAGTAAATATTCACTCAAGTATCTTTTTGAAATGTATATATTGTTTATATATTGTTATGTAGATGATATCACTGAAATGTTACTGAACTAATATCATGCATTTTGACATTGGACTGCCAGCAATGTTAGACAGGTCAATTCTGAAATGTTTGTGCCATAGTGCAGTGCCATTGATGCCTAACAAATGTACAAAATTGAAGAAAATCTATTCATAAGACGTGTTAAATATTGGTTAAGATTTGAAAATAAACCGAATTTGTAAGTTAAATAAAAGTGCTTAAGAAAATAACAGTAATTATATTTTTAAAATTTCAAATTTCAAGTATATAAAATATAACTACGTATGAGACTTAAAAAGTGATTAATTTTTCATTTATATAATCCCTAGTTTAAATAAAATTTATAGCAAAATTCAATTATTTTTTAAAATAAGTATTATTCAAAATATTTTAAAATCTAATGATGACAATAAATGAAATTTAAAAATATTCTAATATCTTGAAAAATAACACACACTTCTTTAGTTTTATTATTATGAATTTAAATTTATTTTTCTATTTTCTTTTCACATAGATTTTTAATGCTTAAAAAAATACTACCCATCATAAAAATAAAATATATATTATTAAAAATATCATTAAAAAAATATTAAAATTGAACAAATTTTTTTTACAAATAAACTTACCTTTCATCTTCACTAATGTGATGTAAAACAATAACCAATAATTATGCAATGTTTATATTTTAGAATTGTTTCTTATTAGAACTGTCATTTAGGAACAAAAATTATAACTAAATTACATTTTATATTTCAGACATGTCTTAGAAATAGTACCAATCTAAGTTGCTGTTATTATGGACCATATAATTCATCAATCATACTCACAATTCTGGTAGCCTTGCGAGTGAACAATACAATGAATTATTATTCTTAATATTTTTATAAACACAGCTTTTAAAATTAGATCAAATTAAAATTAGTAACTGTCTAAATTTTAGTCACAAAATTTGTTTACTAGTCTTGATTTGTTCTATGAAAATAGCACATACCCTAATAAATAAAACTATTCAGAAAATTTGATTTAACTTATTAATAAGTAACATATGACCACCTAGCTTGCAAAATGATTTATCAAATTGGAAATCATCAGTTCTAATATGCTTGCTAAAATAGCATATTATTTAAAAACTTATGTTCAATGTTAAAATTTAAAGTGGCCTATGGTTTACCTAAGTCACAAAATAGTGTCATTTAGTGTCTTGACCCAATAAAAAGTATATATACTGGATTAATAATTTACTACTGCCCTCAATAATAAACAATTAGTATTCTGATATTCATTATCATCTCAATATTTACCTTTATAAATATATTGCTATTTTTAATATTAAATAGACCATCACATTTTAAATTACCTAAACAACCAGAAATGAAATATCAAAACAAAGCTGAGAATACAAATCAGCTTTAGCTACAAGATCACAGGATCTGAAATTAGTACTAACTATATAAAATCCAACTGTAGCTTTTTTAATTTTCTAAACATTGCCTGACATCAAATAATTTAGTTGGAGAGAATAATTACACCTTTTTCTTTTCTTAAATTAAAATGTTTTCCAGTCATTATATAATTATTGTAGAAAAATTTCTTTGATATACTTTGTGAAATAAAAATTGCTATTTTTGAGTACGTGGGTCCTCATTCATCCCAATTGGTTTTAGAACAAAAATGTTATGAATATATAATGAACAAAATCTAATACCCTTCAAAAATATTTAATTGTGGATTGCAAGTACATTAAAATTGTAAAACCCACTTTTATATATCCACATATCATGTACTTTAGCAATTTTAGAAAACTAATACTACACTGTAGTTTACATATATTTATTTAAAACATAAATGTTGTTTAAAATAAATGCAAAAGTTAAATGTAAAGTAAAGTAAGAATAATAAATACCAGGTATAAATTAGGATATTTGAAAAAAAAAAGTATAACAAAAATGATAAAAAAAAAAAATATCTTCCATATTGCCCATAATTTTTGAGATGAAATTTGCTTTTAGAAACATGCTTAGAAAATGAATCATTTTTCTGAAATTAAACTCACCATAGTGAATTTTACATATAGAAATTGGAAGAACGCTAGAAAATATTTTTTTCTTTGGTTAACTAAAAAAAAAACTTTTAATCAGTCTTGATAATTTGTCAGTACTTAAGATGAATTATAAACTAATAATAGATTTTACCCTTAATTGGTATATGCAAAGCTAAACAGATACGATTTAACTTTTTTTGAGAAATTTAAGGGTAGTTTCCACCTTCATCACTGCATTGTCAATAACCTCAGCAATCAAATGTTTATTTCACTTGAATAAACTTTTATATGCTTGCTTTCTCTTTAAACCTATACTTTTAAAACGTAATCTTTACTTTCAATTGATCATTATCTCCATTTATGTGGATTCTAATTGCTATTTCAGGTACTGTAGTCTTTTCAAATATGTGATATCCTCATTTATCTTAGGAAAATTACATAAACTTTGCATTAGTTCCATACTGTGTAATTAATTTACCTATATCAACTTGTAAATATTGTTATAGTCCTCCTTGGCTTTTGGGCCAAGATAGTCATTAATCAATGGAATTTCTAAACCTTATTTATAGGTTCAATTTACTTTATATTCCTAGCAAATTATGCATATGAGCACTGCCTTAAGGCATTAATGTAATCTTTGATTGATTTTATTTATGTTTCTTTCATTAATTTGCCTATCATAATTTTCTTATGCAGCTCTTGAGACTATGTTATTGATCTAATACAACTTTTGATTTTTCTATATACATGGTTTGCATACCATATTTATATGTATTCAATGAAATTTTTTTTATTGACATAATTTTATGCTATCATTGATTTCTCTTGTATCTACTCTAAGGTGTAAAGAAAGTTTTAATTTTGAAAGTAAATTCCAATTTCCTATTTAATTTGTAAATACAAGATCTTTGTTTTCTTCTTAAAAGGTATTGATGACATTATTATAGAAAAAAGCTATACTTTTATATAAATTATTATTATAATAATACCTACTGAATTTCTTAGAAGGGAAGGAAGAGTTTGCACATTATGAAACTTTATTTTGAAAAATTCCGACCTATGAAACTGCCAAACTCTATTCTGTCTTTTCTAGTCTTTTTTTCTAATCTCATTTGAGTCAGTTATTTGTGTAAGATTACATAATAACAACTTGGAAGAATTTTTTTGCTTAGTAATGTTGATTTTGTAAATAATATAAAAAATATAAGCTATTTATTTTTTCTTTCTATAGTACCTCAAATAGATAATTTTCTGCTTGAATAAATTTCATTGAAATTAATAATCTAAACATATTACCTGAAATAAAGACAATTTTCTGCTTGAATAAATTAATAATCTAAATATATTTTCTGGTCTTAATAGAAAATAACTTATTTTTATTTTTTGTTATATTGAATTTTATCAAGTTTATATATATATATAACATCCAAGTATATAAAGTATACTTGCATTTAATATATATATTGTAACCTAATTTTAATGGCATAATATATATATATATATATATATAGTATTTGATATCTTATATACATCTGTTAGGCTTTATATAAACCCAGGCTTGTTAAATTCATATTAATTAAAATATATTTGGGTGTTTCTCATAATAAAGTATACCGGGTCGAACCACTGAAACCACCTACTTATACGTATATATAAGTTTTGGCCGGTTTCAAACTCCTTCATAATACATTTATAATCTTATAAAGGTTACGTGAACGAACCGCATGTTCGAGCAAAATGGGAGATCTTATTGATAGCTTTAACTATCAACAATGGCCCATCTCGGCTGCTAGATTCAAACCCCTACTATCCAAATACTTTTATTTGTTTCGGGATAAACCCCGGGGCACCAGCTAGTCTAAAGACTAACATATACGGGCAGTAGACTCATAATCCAGTGCTCGAAACAATTCCCTTAACTAGCCCAGTCTAATTTTAATCAGTAATAAAATATTGGTAAGAAAAGATTGATAAAAAAAATTGACCGACAAATAGAGTTTAATTTTAAAGACAATTTATTAACTAACTAAATTTAAACATCTTTATAATCTAATTTAATACACGCACATTTTTAAATTAACATTTCTAAACTAGTTCAAATATTCTTATAGATTTTAATATTAGAACACTGGTATTTATCTGATTTAACTAACACTGATATAATGATCACGCACATATTAACTCATAATAATAAAGCATTAATAGCATTTGAAACTTAAACACACATATCAATAGTTCATTTTATGTACGATAAGAGTTCATATAATTTGAATACTTATGAATTACAGCGGTGGATACTACGTATTATGATAATAAATGTTTACCTAGGATTTTTGGGAACGGAGATATTGCTTGTTGTTGGCTGCTTCTCATGGAGTATATCTAACCGGTTAGATTTTGATGTTTATTGAAAAGATCCTATGTTAATCCGTTGGTTTTATTCTTGAAAACAGTTGAACGTTTGACGGAGGATTTCTGAGTTGTTATAAAGACTTATTTCACGGGCAGGTCTTGCTGATCTTGTTGGACTAAAGGCTGAACGAAGAGCATATATTTCCATAAGATGCTCAGCAATGCATGTTTGTTTCTGGATTCATAATAAAAATGCACTGTTATCAAGACTGGCACTGCAAACTAGACAGAATAAACTCTTAACTCAACTGATTGTCCGATAAAATATTCAGTATTTATACCGATGAAGTGTTTTCCTTTTGATATCCTCCGGCAAATGTGCAATAGGTGTTGTCGAAATTCCTTTAGTAATTAAACCTAAGAGTTTTTTGATTGATTGTTTAATTAGTAGTAGCTATTTCAAAACATGTTGTTTTCATATCTTTAATTAGTAGCGCACCGCTGTGTTTTTTTTTAAATACATTTTTCATTTATTTATAATATTTAATACTGATACATTTTTTTTTTACATTCGCACGCACATATATAATTTTACTCTACACATCAAAACTAGTTTTAAGATTATTTTTCTTCTTTAATTTAAATGAAGATATATATATATTTTAAAGCTTTTAAATTGTATTTCACTACTAATAATAAACTCTTTACTTCCTTTTTATAAAACCTTCAGTTTAACTTTAAGAAAAAAACCCTCCCACTTTAAATCAATGATTTTTCAACTTTTATTTCAACTCTTTTACGGAAGATTTTTTTGTTTTAATAATTTTTTTACGACAAAATTATTTTGTCTACATGTGCCAATTTGGTCTTGGCACATTACACCCCCCTCCGTTTTAGAGTAAAATTCGTCATTTTTGACCATTTTATCTCTTGCAATTTTAATTCTTGACTAAAGATTTATTAATTTATTATTTTAGATAATTCCTACACATGTGTATACATGCAGCATAATTCTACACCTACTAATATTCTAGATATCGAGTTATTACTGGACTTGCTTACAGGAAATCTATAATAAATAAATCCCTTTTTGCACTCATCATAAGGTGCATCAGTACCAAGAAAATAACCTAAAAGGATATCTGGATAAATACATTTAAGATACTCATCATAAGGTATCGTATTTACCGAATATTACCAGTGTATGTGCGCGTATATACACATGTATACTTACACACTTTTAATACACCTTAGATTGACTTTATATTTATATTTACCTTTCAATATTATTTTTAAATACACATGTACATTACTTATACTATTTATTTATATTACAATATTATTTATAACCCTTACAAAACATTATTTAAAATATTTATTTACACTAATCTTATATTATTTGTAAATCATTACGAACATCTTTATTTAACATGCGTGTATTCAATAAACAAAAAAAAATCTATTAGTTTATCACGAGTCACTTTTTATTATTTACTACAGATATATTTACGCTTATTTATTTAACTTGATTTTATCGATTTTATTTTAATTATTTGACCTACTTCAAATTCTTATTTTTCTAGAGTGCATTTTTAGTTTTTATTTTAATCATTAGGTAATAAATGTAATATTAAGAGAAGCAGGCAGCAATGTATAAGGCAATTCAACATACAGATCGATTTTGTGCTGATTTAAACCAACTTTTAATTTCTTGAGGAAATCATGACTACAGCATGGGCATTTTTGTGCACAACGGATCATGAACAGGGACTTTAAGATTGCGAATGGCAGGACTATCTCTACTACACATTTGACTTACTCAAATATTTATTTTATTTGGTTACTGGGAATTTTTCCTCCAGATTTATTAACTTTTATATGTCAGGACTTTTCTACTGGCGCATCATCATCAGTATTATTTATTTTTCGCACTACCCATCTGTAGAACAAAGTCACTGCAAGAAGAGGCTTAATCCAACAAAAGTCAGGCTTGGAATTTATCTCCTTGCCCAAATACTCGCACACACCTCAATCCTAATTTAATACACTTTTTTTTTTAAACTTTATTTGATGTTTTATTTCCTTTAATACGTTTATTATATCCTTATTTATTTCATTCTTATTTTCTAGTCGTTGGCTGCTTCTCATGGAGTATATCTAACCGGTTAGTTATAACGATCCGGAGAAAAGATCTTAACGTAATCTGCACTACAGGGTGCCATCTAGGCATTTGAACCTAGAAAAATTTATAAAGTAGGCAGATACATAAGTCAAAAAAAAAAACTTTTTTATTTTATTTTAATAAATATATTTTGATATCCGGTCGTTAGCCCAAGTCACTAGCTCATTGGAATAGCAGAGATTTATATTCATAAAAAAAAAATTATCTAAGAATAATTTAAAAAAAGAATAAAATAGGCCACTGCCAGTAATTAACATACAAACATTTATTTATGCACATATATGTATAAAATTTAACATTATTATTTTAATATGTTTACTTTAACATTATTTTTACTTTTATTTTAGATTTTTAATTTACATTTTAAATTTTATACTATTATTAGTTCGCACAGAGGGATTTATAAAAGTTGTTTATAAATGTTGAGTATAGATCGGTTACATAGATTACATGGCTAAAACCTTTCAAAATAAACATAAACGATCAAAATACAAAATCATTGATACCGTCAATTGCATAGCGAATACAAGAAACCCACTGGTATTCATCGTAAAATACCGCAATGGCACCAATAATTTAAAAGACATCCGAATAAATACATTTTAGATACTCACCGTAAGGTATCAGTATTTACCGAATGTCTATATATATTTTGATCGAATATGAAAACCAAAAACATAATTAGCCGGTAACGAATCCATGCAAGCGTCTAAAAACAACTTAAATTTAATGCATTTTTATTTAGTGTCGAGTATGAATAGACTACATAGATTTGCATTTGAAAAGAAAATATTCTATCCTTATTTAACCTTAGGCCAAAAGTTCGCAATCGAACTAACGCCAATTCATCTGATATATCGATGTATTCAATGTAATACGAAATACGGCAGCACAAAAAGTTAAGAGAAGAAATTGCTTCTTGTCAGATAGGAATATTACATCTATCAGACAAGAAGAGCAATAAAAAAAAACTCCATAGAAAGGAACTGCGGTCTCCGACTTATAATTCCTTCCATAGGCAAACGGGTGAGTACGGCGTATACAAACGATTCTGCCCGTAGCGAATCTTGCATTACATCTACTAACTACACCAATATATCTAATCCATTGACCCAATTTAACTACGAAACAAATAACCTAAGATTACCCTCCCCTAATATAACTTTACAAATCTATACAGCCATTCATGCCCGACTTAAGTTTAACATTTATATAACTAGTTTAATGAAAAACAGAAATCATAATAAAACATAAAGAATAAATAAATAAATGGAAATGATTTTACAAAAGAAATACATTAAATAAAATTATAACTAATTAATAACTAACGTTGGTCAGATAGGATTCTATTTGTATTATCTAAATACGGAAAGTTTTTAATTTAATGTTCATTAATTATAAAGTTCTTACGGTTTTAAACAGTTCATCTTTATGTTACTGGCCATTTGAACGTGAATTCCCACGCCGTCCAAAAAAGATTGGTATTCTGTTGGCCGTTTTATTCATCCGGAGGTTTTTTTACTCCATCTGGTCCTCAATGTAGGAAACGATAGTTCATTTCTCTTTCTTCCTAGCAGAACTTAAGGGATTGAAGAGTGCGTCTTTTCAATCCCTTCCCCTTCAACTCCGCACTAACACATATCTGTCCACTCGTAATAACCAACTCCTTCTAATTAATTAAACAAAATCACTTTTTATTTCCAATTTTTTCCTTTTATACATAACTTTAGGATCCAATGGACGTTACATCATCGTTGATGATGATCCTTCCATTGAGGTCCGATTTCCCCGATGGATTTCTTTCATTGGCCATTCTGTTCCTATTGTTTTCCTATCTGACCGTTGCTTATACATTTTAGATGCCCAAGGCTAGTTTACTAATTAAAATAATCATTTCCATTTTACAAAAGATTAATTAATCTGTTTTCAAACTTAAACATATATTTTTATCTCTAAATCTTTTCTGAAAATTTAGTTTTTCGAACATGCAAGTTAATAAAGCTATGATTTCCCTTTTTTCCTTGTCAGGAATATTTTTTATATTTTTACCTTGAGCCTCCATTTTGGCTTTATTTCTTATCATTTATAATTTTAAAACTTTTTATCATTCTTTTTGATACCGTATTTTATTTTAATCAGTTTACTAATTTCTATTTTATTTTTCTTTCTAAACTGGAAATACACGCTGACTCCACCCCTCCTTTGTCCATTTTTCTCTACCCGATCTTAATGCTTTAACTCCGCCCAAACACCCAACTGTCTCTGATTTAACATAATGATTTATTTTAACCAATGTAAATAGCATCAATCTCTCTTCATTTAAAGAAAACAAAGTTTTCGGTCAATTCTTTTTTTTAAAAATTAAAACGCTTTAACATACGTAATTCACTTTTGTATAGAAAAACTTTTTTTAAACAAGAAACAAAGCATTTATTTACTATTGTTTCTTAGGTCCAGCCCCAAGTTGGGTATAGCCATTTATGTACCGGGCCGAACCGCTGAAACCACCTACTTATATGTATGTATAAGTTTTGGCCGGTTTCAAACTCCTTCATAATACATTTATAATCTTATAAAGGTTACGTGAACGAACCGGCACGTTCGAGCAAAATGGGAGATCTTATTGATAGCTTTAACTATCAACAATGGCCCATCTCGACTGCTAGATTCAAACCCCTACTATCCAAATACTTTATTTGTTTTGGGGTAAACCCCAGGGCGCCAGCTAGTCTGAAGACTAACATATATGGGCAGTAGACTCATAATCCAGCGCTCGAAACAATTCCCTTAACTAGCCCAGTCTAATTTTAATCAGTAATAAAATATTGGTAAGAAAAGATTGATAAAAAGAATTGACCGACAAATAGAGTTTAATTTTAAAGACAATTTATTAACTAACTAAATTTAAACATCTTTATAATCTAATTTAATACACGCACATTTTTAAATTAACATTTCTAAACTAGTTCAAATATTCTTATAGATTTTAATATTAGAACACTGGTATTTATCTGATTTAACTAATAACACTAATATAATGATCATGCACATATTAACTCATAATAATAAAGCATTAATAGCATTTGAAACTTAAACACACATATCAATAGTTCATTTTATGTATGATAAGAGTTCATATAATTTGAATCTTGAATATTTACGAATTACAGCGGTGGCTACTATGTATAAATAATAAATGTTTACCTAGGATTTTTGGGAATGGAGATATTGCTTGTTGTTGGCTGCTTCTCATGGAGTATATCTAACCGGTTAGATTTTGACGTTTATTGAAAAGATCCTATGTTAATCCATTGGTTTTATTCTTGAAAACAGTTGAACATTTGACGGAGGATTTCCGAGTTGTTATAAAGACATTATTTCACAGGCAGGTCTTGCTGATCTTGTTGGACTAAGGGCTGAATGAAGAGTGTATATTTCCATAAGATGCTCAGCAATGCATGTTTGTTTCTGGATTCATAATAGAAATGCAGTTATCAAGACTGTCACTGCAAACTAGACAGAATAAACTCTTAACTCAACTGATTGTCCGATAAAATATTCAGCATTTATACCAACGAAGTGTTTTCCTTTTGATATCCTCCGGCAAATGTGCAATAGGTGTTGTCGAAATTCCTTTAGTAATTAATCCTAAGACATGTTTTTTGATTGATTGTTTAATTAGTAGTAGCTATTTCAAAACGTGTTGTTTTCATATCTTTAATTAGTAGCGCACCGCTGTTTTTTTTTTAAATACATTTTTTATTTATTTATAATATTTAATACTGATACATTTTTTTTTACATTCGCACGCACATATATAATTTTACTCTACAAATCAAAACTAGTTTTAAGATTATTTTTCTTCTTTAATTTAAATGAAGAGATTTATATATATTTTTTAAAACTTTTAAATTGTATTTCACTAATAATAATAAACTCTTTACTTCCTTTTTATAAAACCTTCAGTTTAATTTTAAGAAAACCCCCTTCCCACTTTAAATCAATGATTTTTCAACTTTTATTTAAACTCTTTTACGGAAGATTTTTTTTGTTTTAATAATTTTTTTACATGTGCCAATTTGGCCTTGGCACAAAAGAATAATGCATTTAATAAATGTGCAACATATTTTACATTTTCAAATAAAGAATTCAACATCTACTTTATATGTATACTATTCTGAATTAAAGTTCATGACATGGAGAATATGGCAGTTGAAGAAAAGATTTTTTTTTTAAAAAAACTGCTGTAATGTTTGTAGATTTGTTTATTTTTCAATAATTATCAAAAACGTAAGTTTAATTTTAAATTTGTTCACAGAGGACATTTATAATATAAATATATATGCATTGTTGTAAATATAATCTAGTTGACATAATAGTTAAAATATTTATCAATCACAATGATTGATTCATTGCAGCAAACTGACATTATTTTTTGTGTATATAATCATGCATACAGTTATATAGTTGCCATTTATTTTTTTAGAGTGGCAGATTTATATAAGAAAGTTTTTATGCATCTCTTGGGGGGGGGGGGGATAAGAGATTTTGCCAAGATGTGTTGTAGTGATCCAAAATCTAGTTTATACCTGATTGAAAAAAATTGTCAAAAGATTTATCTATTTGTTTCTTTCAGCTAATCAATCAAATATTTAATTAGTAAATTGATATTTTTGTTATTAATAATTAAGTTAGTAACTAATGGTTGCAGATTAATTTGAATTGGCCAGATAAATGGTGATAAGCTGATTATAAAAACAAAAATATGAATTCAATAAATGACCTTCAGCATTGATTAGAAGGGATGTCACACTCCTATGGGCACTGAATCATGGTTTGCTTTTGTACCAAAATTTCATGATTGGAAAGCATCATATTTTATTTAGATTTCAAATATATTTACAAATTAACTTATATAATTGTATTTTTTTATGTTTGTAATTTGGTAGCAAAATAAATATACAATACTCTGTAAATTTAATATATAATAATAAAAAGATAATTTTAGCAATGTATAATCACTTAGTAATGTTCTAAGAGTTATTAGCATATTTGTAACTGTGAATAAAAAAACTATAAAAGTTGTAAAATTGAAATACAAGTATAATGTATATACTTAATCTAGAAGTAATTAAAGGGGATTTGAACACAGACTTTCAAGTCCCTGAAGTCATCCACTCTATCCAATGTAATGAATACACATGACCACATACATGTGAAAAAGATAAATGATCTCCAATATATATATATTTCATGCAGAACCAACATTCATTACTTGGTCTAGATCATCATCTACCACACATATATGCAACCAGTGCTCAGTTTATATTAAAATAGCAAATCTACACACTTTAATTGACTGGCTTCAATCTTCTCTACTCTCCAACTCTTCAGCCATCCATATCACTGAAAATTTGATGAAATGCTCAGAGCACTTGATGATGCCAATATTATAGTCATATTCATATTGACCTTAAATTAATCTGACCCCTCATATGTAAGACCTTAATATTTCCATTTAAATATACAGAGGAATGGGCAGAATGCAGGCTGAATATGTAATATCGAAATACAAGTATAATGTATATATTTAACCTAGATGTAATTAAAGGGAATTTGAACCCAAATTTACAAAATTCCTACAGGCATCCATTCTATCCAATATAACCGATACACATGACCCCATACATGTGAAAAAGATGAATGATCTCCAATATATATATTTCATGCTGAACCAGCACTCATCAGTTGGTCCGGATCATCATCTCCCACACATATATATATAATCAGTGCGTGATTTAGATTAAGGTAGCAAACCTACAAACTTTAATGGACAGGCTTCAATATGAGAGGTCAGATTGACTTAAGGTCAACATGGATATGACTATAATATTGGCATCATCAAAGGCTTTGAGCATTCCATTATCAGATTTTCAGTGATATGAATAGCTGAAGAGTTGGAGATGATTCAAGCCTGTCCATTAAAGCATATAGATTTGCCATCTTAATATAAACCGAGCACAGATTATATATATGTGCAGTAGACAACCCGAACCTATTGACGAATGCTGGTTCAGCATGAAACATGTATATTGGAGATCATTTATCTTTATCACATGTATGTGGGCATGTGTATTTGGTTACATTGGATAGAATGAATGACTATAGGGAGCTTGAAAGACTGGGTTCAAAAGTTGTAAAAATAAATGATAATAATAATAATGTTTTGATTGTATAATTTGTTATTAAAGAAAAATGTATATAAATTACTTTCAAATGAAATCTCAATCATTTATTTACAATAAAAAAAAAAGTACTGAATACTGTAAAATATAGTTGTTTGAAATTATGGTTATTAATAAATACACAATTGATAACAAATTTTAAAATATATACATGATTTTGATAAGTTGGTCAATTAAAATGTTAAGTATTTGTTTATATTAATATAGCCTTTGGGATGGGATTAATGGAAAATTAAATAGTTTGGAACATTAGGTATTAGAGCATGACCCTGTCTGAGAAAAACAATATTAGTGGAAGTCTTCAATAAGATAATAGGTCAAGACATAAAGAAAATCTTGTTTTAGTACTAAGTACTAAAAAAATGTATATGTAAATTGAAAGTGAATTAAAGTAATGAGATCTTCATTGGGTAATGTAAAGAGATGATTAATTGCTAACACATTGTGAGCAATTATCAAAAATAAACTAGAATTACTTTAAAATTAATTTTTCTAGTATTCTAAAAAACAAAGCATGTGAGATTAAGGACAAATTAATAAATATAAAGGATATAATACTGAAATTAAAGAATATAAAATTAGTTAATAGATAAATTTTGTCAGTCTATCTAAGTATTTAATAAATTGCAAAATAATAAGGACTAAAGTGAAACAGTCCACAATTTGTCAAAAATTCAAAATAATAAACTTTGTGAAATTTTATAGCTTGTTTTTGTACACACATTTATGCAAATGTGTGTTAAGACTTCTGTCTGAAGATTCATTGAGGTGAGTAGGCAATAGGGTATTAAATATTGTTAACATTTTATCATCAATATTAGTACTATGTAATTCAATACAAACTCAAAGCCAAAAAAATCAGTTAGGTCAATTACATGAATCTATTATGCTCAACTTGCTGCTAAGTAGCAGAGCAACTAATCATAATAGCATTACTATTATCAATAATAGTTTGCCATTCCTTACAATCCACTAACAATTATTCTAGCATCTCATTATTCAGAATTACATTGTAATCTTTAATAAGCTTTTATATTATTAGTGCAAAAAGAGTTACATTAAATAGTGATAATGACATGTATGTTAGTGTAAAAATTTTAAATGTACATGCAATGTTATCTTTATATGAATTTTGGCTTTATAAATTAGAAATCAGACACTTTAAGTACTTGATATTGTCTGTGACAACTTCATACATATTGCATCTCCCCATATCTAATAAACTAAAAGATGATTTACCACAAGGAGATATTGCCCCATGTACATATATTAAACAGTTTTTAAAAACATAAATAAACTATACAGATATTCAAAAATATAGTTTTATTTTTTACAAAACACATTTACTGAAATAGACTTTTCTTATTTTCTTTTTTTTAATGACTTGAAAATATATAGCTGCATATTAAAAATAAAGAATTCTTTAAAACAGTATATCTAATATAGACAAGTAAAATATTTAAAAATGTATATACAAAAATAAAATACGGTTTGCTTTAAACAGTTTTTACAAAACTAAAAGAGAAATTTAATTTTCATTGTTGAGCATGATATTATGGAGATATTGAAAAAATTTTGATGAATTTGTTTCACCAACATCGATCATTTTTCTAATAGCCTTTGCTTTATCAAATCCATACCAATAATCTTCAATCCAATTATTTTCAAGCCACCTACAATAAAAATATAAAAAAAACTTAATGACAAATAAATGCAGTCAGAAATGTTTAAAAAAATGTATTCTATGTTAGAAAATGTAAACACAAGAAATTATTTTTACAGCACCCCATATTCCTTTAATATGCACAATAGCAGATAATGGAGGTCCTTAGTTAATAAAAGTAACAAAAGTTTGATTTTGGTCAAGTGAATAAAACTATTATATTCAATCTGTCACTATGATACTTAAACATTAACTGAATATCTAAAAAATAATTAATTACTAAATTTATTATTTTATAAGAAGTTCGTAGTTAATAGTTAGCAAATCTACCTGACAATACCATAATCTGAGGTTTAAGCTTAGGTTTTTTTTTTTAGGTAACCAGACTATGATTAATTCGGTACTTGTTGATAAAATGGATATCCAACTATTATTAGCTAGAAAGTAAAGATTGTAGGATAATCTGAGTTCGTCAGAAACAGATCATTGTACTAATTGCAAAAAACAAGCAAATAAACAAAAATATATGATCATTCCAAAAATTAATTTTTGGAAGCATCATACTCCTTTAACACTGAATCTATGATTTATCTTTAATATGCTTCATAAATAGTGACATAGTGAAAAAAAATCACAGTTTCAATTTTTCCCCCCATTTCAAATTAGGATTTCATTTATACAACTTTTATTTCATTATTTTCTTATTAGTGAAAATAAGAAATTATTTATAAAAAGTTACTTTCTTCAGAAAAGAAGTAACAAAAGTTACTATATGTGAAAGTTCTATACTAATTAAATGAAAATTTATATTTACATAAATGAGGTGAATTCTGGAAAAAAAATCACTACATGCAGATTAATTTGTCTCCAGATGTTTTCTTTAATAGAAAATTATTTTAAAAAATATTGTTATATTCCAATAGATAAAAATCAAAATCAATAAATAACAAAGTAATTAATAATTACCTGATAATTATAAAATTTATTTTTTTTATGCTTGCAGAAAAATACTACCAGACTAAAGACATTCTGTTTATAACAGTTTATTTTAAATAATAATTCCAGTCTAAAGATTAAATTAAAACTCTTAAGCTTTTAAACAAATATCATCTGTCAACTATCCATAAGATTGGCAAGAAGAAAAAGCTACAACTAATTTATTAAAATCATGCTACTTACTTCAAAGAGTATAAAAATTCACATAGATATAATATATACAAGCATGTGAGCATATTAATATCATGATAAAAGAGTATTATAAAACTAATATATATATATATATATTTATAGTAAGACGTTAAATCTAAAGATATGTTATAAATATTTAGTGTAGTTATGTAAACTTATATAATTTCACTTATAATATTAGTAATGCATTTCATTAAATGAAAAATAATAAATTAAAAAACTAAAATCAAGTAAAAATAATCAGATGACACATTTAGCTGCGTAAAATTATTTAAAAATCCAAGACAGAGAAAACAAAATGCTCAACAAAACTGGCTGATTTTTCTAGAGTACCCTACATTTGGGGGAGAGATATACCTTAGCATATCAAATGTAATTAGGCCAAAATAGTTTAGTTTTAATTTTATGCTTATTCCCAATGATAAAAGTTATTGTAACTATAATTCCCCTCCCAAACAGAATATAGTTTTCTAAACATATCAAAATAATTTCAGAGGTAAGTGATGTATTTTAATATTTTTACCTGATGCATAAGTTACAGATCATTTACCAATCAGAAACCAACAGAAACTTCAACTACAACTATTTGATAAAGGACATACTTAGAAAAGTTCTTGTAGCTCGTTTAAAGTTAAACCTAATGATCTACACTCATATATTACCAACCATTTTTTCTTAATTTCATCCCCAATAAGAATTGACAGTTTCTGATAGCATAATATCCAGCACAGTAATCCTTACATTTAAGTTAAAATTAGTAGGAATAAATAAATCAAAGATATTGTTCTGATCAAGAAACAATTAAAGTAACCATTTTCACTTTTGCCATATATAGAGATAAAATAACTGGAAAGCTAACACAAAGCCTCTACTTACTCCATCTAGGTTTAAAAGTTTGAGCCATTTCATTCTTAAGGGGTTTCATTTCTCAGACATTTTAAATAAAACCACATTGTAACTCTATTTGCATTCATCCTGTCCTTCTATTTTCATCATACATCACTATCAAACAATAAGTTTTATTTAACATTTCATATAATACATATTATGTGGATAATATAAAACTTTTCTCACTTTCTCATGTATTTTCTCATCTCTTAATCTTCCATTTCTACCTTAAGTAAGAATTCATTTTTTATAATAATCTTCAGGTTCAATAATTTTTGTTTTAATATCTCTTCATGTCACATTCATCCCACTTTTAGAACATTTTAAAATATGTTCATCCAAATTCCTTTATTTAATTCTTATTTTAGTTATTCTTAACTGATGATAAATGTCATACATTAATCGTTGGGAATTCACATAAAATATGGGGCATTGGAAGTGACGGGGGTTAAGCCATAATCCATAGACTTTAAGCTCTAAAATCCACAACTCTATTATTGCATTAAACCATGTAGGGTATCATTGTTAATTTTGTATACTGATAAGCTTGTGTTTACTAATATATAGTATTGTTACATTCAAATCATAAACATCATTTTGATATTTTATATATACTTTTAAAATGTTTGTATTCCTGGATACAACATCAATATTTATTTTGAAATATAAACATAGTTATATATTATATTCCTCATTTATTTATTTCATAGTATCAGTAGTCTACAATATTTAAATGTTAAGTCAAAGTTATTACTAAGACATTTGCAACTTTTCTATTCAACCAGAATGAGAGAAGTTATTAAATAATGTTTACTTGTATCATAAAGTATTAAACCAAAACTAATATTTTTTGAGGTTCATAAACATTTTAATACATTAAAACAGGACTCAATCGTAACTAAAGATCTTTCATAAAATTTAATTATTATCATTGAATAGTTAAATTTATAATTTATAAGTGCATGTTTAATCTAGAAAATTCAAATTATATTTAAAGACTTATATACTTAATAATATTACAAGTTATTAATATGACTGGTCATTTATTAACTTGATGTCTTCTGTATTTATTTAAGCTGTATAAACTTTGCCTTTATTGGCAAGAATTTGCCTACACATTGTTTTATTTATATCTAAGAAAATGTAGTGCTGACAAAGTGCACATGAAGGGATACATACAATAGATAAATAAAATCGTTATTGCTAAACATTTGTATATAAACACATGGATTGAAATCAACCATGTATAAGAAAGTTACTAAATCTAAATTTAAGCTTAATTTACTTTCATAATATTTATAATAGTAATCTTTTTATTAATAGAATATTTGTAAAGAATTTAAAATGAGAGTTCTATTTCAATTTAAATAAGAACTTAAAATAGAATTATAACAGTAATATAATCCTTTTACTTGATATATAAAATATTTTAAATGACAGTTGTGATTGAAGTAGACAGAAGTATTTTATAAATATAAAATATATTTGATTTTAATTTGTTATTAGAAAGTTTTAATTATTTATTTGTTGATTTATGATTCTATTGTTTTTTTATTCTTTTAATAAAGTTCTGTCATTAAATATTAATTTGTGTTGTCTCAATAATTAAATTTGATCAGTTCTCTTTAATCTAGCAGGATCTAGTATTTTTTCTGTAGTACAAAAATGGTTTGTAAGGTGGAAGAAATATAATAAAAAATAATACAAAAATTGAATTTTTGTCAAGAGAAAAATACGTTTTTAAAATATTTTAATAAATGCCTGTCAAAATTTTTCATTTCATATTCATTTTATAGTAATCGTTATCACATAGATTACTATAGCAAAGAATATTTAGTGACCTATTTGCCAACCAATATTGAACTGTCAGCTGGATTAGCTATGGAATGACAACACCAAAAAAGAAACCCCAATCTTGTTTATCAAATTTATTTAGTATGAATTCAAGCCATGGTTATAGATAGAGTAGCAGAAATACTACCATTATACCATGAGGCCTTTCATATAAATATATATATGTGTGTGTGTGTGTGTGTAATTATTGAAGCATAAATCTATAAATACATTTAATATTTGAAATTAAACTAAATATGTAAAGTTAATAAAATAAATACTTTTAAAATATATAATTATTTTTCTATCACATTATCAAGCAATCACTTACAAACAAGAGTGAGTCTGGCAAAAAGATAAAAAATTCAAAAAACAAAAAACATTATAATCCCATTCTCACAGCTAATATAAAAATATCAGTGATGGCATGGTAGACTTATAACGATAATGCTTCTTAAGTGACTGAAAACCATAAGATAAAAAAAAAATGGAGAGAATAACAGATTATAAGTGTAAAAATATACAAATAAATAACACGTGTATTCATTATTATACATAAAGCCATACCTACTGAAACATACCAAAACTTAAAATCACAAGTGCACAACCACTCATTAGTTTAGAACAAAACATTAAAGAAAAATTTTGTAATGACTACATAATCATTGCATTCAATTCTTATCTTTCAAACAAAAGTAATCAATATTGCACTTCTTTAAAGTATTTTTAAGGTAATCTTTATAAAAACCATATTCAAGTTCACCATAATAAACTTTTTGTAATAAGTTTGTTATTCATTCATTTCATATGCCAAATCCTTACAGTAAGAAATTCAGGTATCAATCACACTAAGAAAATTGAAGAACATACCAATTGATATTATGATCTTCACTGTATACTTAACAATTGGCATCTCTTCCTTAAATGAGAATTTTTGTGTCTTTATCAATGAGAAGTCTGTGTCTCACTTTTATAAAATAAATTTGGCAGCAACTAATTTAATTGAAATACTTATATTATTATCATGAAATATCTTATAATTTTGCTTGTTAAATACAGCAGCAGCATACTGAAGTCTGTGTTTCTAACATTCAACTCTGCCTTTCTATCTAAAAAGCTAATAAAATAAATTAATTTATATTATCAATCTGAGGGTATTTTTAGCATCAATTACTAAATCAAAGTCTTATAAACTGTGTTAAAAACATTAAGAATATTCTACAGAAACTCGTTTCCATTGGCAAGAATAACATAATCATCAGCATACTATAAATCTAAAAGCTGAAATGGATGAAGACCTCACATTTGTTTTTAATTGATTCAAGTTAGAAATACTACTAATAATTTTCACTTCAAATGCTCCAGAATTCCTTTCAAGCCATTACATATATACAAGTTATTTGGTGCAAATAAACTATGGTATACAAGCAGCTAATCACAAACATAATTAGGAATTTGATTATGTCTAATCTCATTTTTACAATGAGTTAATAAATGGTGTCTATAATGAAAGTTAAAGTCTTTGCTTTTCGTTGTCTTTACTTATAAATCTATTTTTTTTAAAAGCAAAAATAATAATTAGTTACAGTGATTAATCTAATAAGAATAAAAAATTAATGAAAAAGTTATGAATATTGAGGAGTTATTTGCTTAAAACTTTTTTTTTCTTCTAATTTATTGCTGTTTTAACTTCAAATTAGATAAGCTAAGAAAAAAAAGGAAAAAATCCAACTGAGAAGTTTTTCATATGTATTGCTATGGAAATTTGGTAATATTCAGAACTTGACATAATTTTGAAGATGATAACTATTAGATCCTTTGTGCTGAACTGAATAGGCATTCAAATTTGGTATTGCAAATGTTTTTAGAAAAAAATAATATGCAAAATTCTACTTGATAAAAAAGAAGTAAAGATAATTCTAATGCTTAATTTACAAAAAAAAAAAAAAAAGCGAGAAAAATATTTCAACTGTTTATGAGTCTATTCCCATTGTAATAAATTATTTAATCATGAAGCAAATTAAAATGGTCCCTTGAATCTGTGCAGTTAAATATCAACTCAATTAATACTGTCCATTCTTTTAGCATTACATTTCATTCAATATCAAGCAAATCATCTTTGCTTTATACTTAATTTTAGCAGTGTTTACATTTTATTATACAAAATCAACATTTCAATTGTTTAACATTATCACATTTTTAACAATCTTTTTCAAAGATGTATTTAGAAAAATTACCATACTGTGTTATTAAAATATTGCTTAATTGTAAACAGTACTCTTTAACTATTAGACTTCAAATACAGACACATATAAAACATATTCTCTCATTATAATTTAAATCTTCAATAATTAAAATGATTATTTTATATGTAAATATCTATACTTATAATAAAGAATAGAAATAATATAATATCATAGAAATAACCTTAACTTCTGATGTTTGCAAGAAATTGTCAATTCCTCGAGGTCAAACCAGTTTTTTTCATTAAACCTATAATTCAATCTATACTTATATACACCCAAATATCACCATCCATATAATACAAATATTATTATCATCATTAGCCACTCACAAAACAAATATTTATTATTCCATCTCCAGGATAAAAAAAATAATTATACTGGGGATGAGTTTGCAATGATTATGCAAACCAATCTACAAAGCACAAATATGTACATATATAGAACATACTAATCCATTATTCTGTTTATATGATATTTTGCAATGCTTTTTTTAACTTGAGTAGAAAACTTTTCTTTCCGAAATATTTCGAAAACATGTTTCCCTATATCTATCCAATATATTCTATTCTCTATCATATTTTTCCAATGCAACAATCAATATTATATTTCTTTAGAATGTCTTTGACATGTTCTTACTAATGTAAATAGGATTTTTCTCATGAAAACCACACTCAATTTCACCATAAAATACCCATTTAGTAAGTTTTGTATTATTCATTCATTTCAGATATCCAATCCAACAAAGATGTGATTTTATAATACTGGTCTCTATTAGTATTACTTCTGAAAAGTTGAAAAATATTAATTGTTCTTGTAATCTTGCCATTATATTTTTAAATATTTTATGGAACATTCTTAAATAAAACCTTTCTATTATAATCTCATTTCCATACAATAAATTGGGTAAAATATTAGCTCTATATACAATAAATTTAGTTTGAATGGCTATTTCACTGCACTGAAACATCTTATTTTTTAACATGATAAAAACAGCATATTGGAATCTGTTCTCACCTTAATATCCAAGTCCATCTTTCTACTTAAACAGCTATCAAGATATTTAAATAGATTTATACTCTCAAATTGATAATCATCCAACCTAAAAACTTGTGATTCTTCCATTATGGCTGATAAAGAACTTCAATGTTGTCAAGCGTTGATGGCCTAATGGTTAGCATAGCTGCCTTCCAAGCAGCTGGCCCGGGTTCGCTTCCCAGTCAACACATTTGACATATGAAAAAAAAAAAGAACTTCAATGTTTTAAACATTAGTCAAAGTCTTTATATGTTGCATTCAAAACATTGAGTACATTCTGTTGATTATTTTTGAATTGGCAAAAATAATACAAACATTAACATACTATAAATTCAAAAGTTCCTATTTTCACTTTTAATTGATTCAAATTAAAAATTCTACCATTAAACCTATATTACATCTTGTTTCATTAAACTACCCATATTCAGTTCCAAAGTACTATCATAAAAATAAGGGCAATGTTAGAGCAAGTACACATTCTTGTTTAATATCTGTTTTTATTTCAAATATCTCAGATTTCCATCTGTAATAATAATACCTTCTCATATTTCAGCATGTACAAGTTGTATAACATGAATAAACTTTAATAGATAACCAATTAATACCATAAAGTAAACCTGTTCCATTAATTGATTAAAGTGCTTAACCAAATCAATGAAAGCAATATATAAATCATTTTTTTATTCCTGATACTTTGATATTTGCTTGACAATCTATGTCCAGAATGCTTCTTAATTCCCGAAAACACGTCTCTGGTAACTTATCTATGACTGGAAGCAATGTATTCAAAAAAATTGCTGCAAGTACTTTTGCTAAAATAGATAATAATGATATTCCATGATAATTATAGCAATCGTGTCTATTCTCTGTTTTCAAAAATGGGAATAATAAAAGCATCCTTAAGATTTGGTGGCACAACTTCATGGATCCATATATTCCTAAAAAATACCAATATTTTTGAAGCTAACATATCCCATTCGATCTGCAACCTTTCCACTTTTAAAATTACAAAGAATTGTTTTGTCTTCACTAAACTAAATGTCTTTTTTCAAATATAAAATAAGAACATAAAATAGATATATTATTAAAAGTTATTATCTTAATTCTTGTATTATTATTCATGAATCAAAATACTCTCCTGTTCAAAATATCATTGTTTATCATATAATAGTGCAATTGCTCTTTTAATATGATTATACCTTTTCTCAAGTCCATATGTTACTTTCATCATGGAAAAAATAATCTAAAGCAATAACAATTAGCAAATGACTGTAACCCCTTTGCAGTTTTAATCCACTAATAATTTTTAAGCATTCTTGTTGAACTTCTGCCTTTAAATCCATGAAGTTCCACATTTAACTAACTAATCTGCCAAGCAGAAAATGCCACATTTTCTTTTAATAAAGTCTCTTATAATAAGATCATTGTCAGAAACATACTCATGATTCCTCATTTTAGTGAACCCAAGAATAGACTTGTTTATATCCATAAGAAATTATTTTAAAAAATTGCATATCTCAGTAACATGACAGACCTGAAAACCCAAATAAACAATTTTAATAGCTTCCGGAATTTAGCACATGTAGTAGATATTTCTAAAAAAAATCAATATCAATTTTCTTTGAATGTGATTAGAATAAGACTTATTTTTTTAATGAAATTATCTTTCTAAGCTTGGAATATACTAATCTGTACTAGTAAGTACTACTTATAATAAGAAACTTCCCTTGCATTCTGACTCCTAATTTTAATCCATTAAATACAATTGTTTTGAGAGTAGATGCATACACAATATTCTCATATAGTAATTTCTGTTTGTGAAAATCAATCCATGTGTTGTTCAAAAATTGTCAGCATCGATACAATCATTTCCAATAATTTGCCACCAAAGTCTACTATTTGTACTAATATATGCATTAAAATCTCCAAGGAGAAAGAATCCATCTTTTAATGATATTGCTATAATAAAACTATCTAGCAAGGATAAATAGCTTCCTTTTCTGAATCTAATATTGGAACATATGCTCTAGTAAAATGAACATTGGATTATTGTGCAAGACAAGTTATAACACCATTATTTTTTCACTGATACATTGAGAAATTTTAAGAGTAAAAAATACCTATACCATACACTCTCCTTTCAGTGGATGATTTGTATCCATCCACCTCTTCTACTAAATTTATTTTCTCTAAAAGATGAATTTCACTAAGAGCAATTGTTTTCACCTTAAATCTAGACTGTTCCTTAACCTCCAGTGCTGACTTCATTCTGGTCTTGAAGAATTTGTGTTTGCATATACGCTCAAACATTAATAAACAGGAAAAAAAACTCTCCATATAGTAGTGCCACCTTGTGATAACTAGAGTAATAAATGGATGCCAGAAGGTTTGTGCATAAAATCCCTATCTAATGCCTACTCATCCAATATCTCCAGACTAGTAGCAAGCCTTCTAGCATCCATTGATTACTCTAGTTAGTACAAGGTGGCACTACTATATGGAGAGTTTTTTGCCAGTTTACTAACAGTTATGTGCTAGCATGAGATGGTGATCATGTGAAGTTCAAACATTACAAGAACTTATATTTAAAGGGGGGGGGGGAACAAATTTATGATTCTTATCTTTAATACTACCCCTGCCTCCTACTTTATTACTATTAGTAATAATGATTATTTCCATTGATTTAATTAATTCAAAGCCTTACTGTATAACATGCCAATTTTAGACATTTTCTGGGTCCTTTTTTCCACTTCTGTGGTAGATAAGGGAATTCCTAAATACAGCTGCCTAAAGATACAAATCTGTCAACCTAAAATTTCTATCCCTAATTGACTCACTATGTGATGAATTATACTAAATTGAACAATCACAACTAAAAACTACCAATTAATTAAATCTCATCATTGCTTTCTTAACTCTTGAAAGCTTATGCTAAAAAAAAAAGCAAAATTGGAGTCAGAATTGTTGTGCATGTACTTAAAGACTAAAATATGGTTGCACACAAATAAGAATCTCATTATCAAAGTTAGTACAGAGATGACTGATGGAATGAAAGACATAAAATAACTGGATCCTATATTAATTTAAGCAATTAAGAAATGAGGGAGGCAAAAAAAAGGCTGTATATATAACAGAGTCTAGCCTTTAATGAATCAATGTCATCTCTTACAAGGAAGCTGAAAGTATCTTGATTGGACAATGTTGATTTGAGATACACAGTTATTTTAATAAAAATTACAAAATAGTAACTTATTTAATATGTTTTATATATTATATATAAATTTAAAAAATAAAATAGAAAGCTACTATATAGAAGATAATTTTTTATTTAAATGTATTAATATTATTTATTTTTCTTGCTAAGTTTTTTTTTTGTTTTGTTTATTATTTACATTATATATATATAACATACTAGGCAGGTGCATCCATAATACTTGGAATAAAGACTACTGTATATGATATGAATCTACAGATATATAATAAATGCTATATATCAAATGGGTATCTATATAATAATAAAAAAATTCAAATATTTTTATATATATATAGTGTGACATGCACAGTCAACATTTATTATCTCTCTATAGTCTACAGATAAATCAATAAAGAAAACAATTAGAAATCATTTATGTTTAATAAATATATTTGAATTTGAAGTAAATGTTGAGTAAGTGAATGATTTACTTATTAAAAATAAAAACAAAATATTTTATGTCATAATGAATAATAACAATGGACTTAAAGAAAAATCCATCCTCCATGAGCTAATCTTAAAAGAATGTGTTATTGATGTTACCAAGTAACAGAAACAGCTCAGCAAAAAGAACACACATACATATTTTTTTCCTTCAGAAAGACTATTTTGTCTACTATTCATCAAGTCTATGGCTTTTTGATAAAAAGTATAATGTACTGTGAATAGAGACACATAGGAAAGGGAGAGCATAAACTCTCCTCATTGAATGTCTGCAGGAATAAATAAAATGGATAAAAATTTGATTTTCTATGAATCAGTGTTTATAAAAAAAGGAGTAGTTGGACATCCTCTAATAATAATACCCATTGAATCCTATGTCATTGTTTATCATCATGGTAATGTTAAAAGAAGCCATCAAGGGACAATGGAACTGCAATCCAAACATTAAATGCTCATAAATAAGTATTTTTTAAAATAATCTACTCAAATGACTTTTACTTATCATTAACAGTCAAAGGAATAATAACACAGATAGAAATCTATCCAATTTTAATAATTTAAATTATTAATGCAGTCCATATTATTCGGTACATACTTAATTAATAAATCAAGGAAATAAGACTAAAATTGATTATTGACATAATATTTTAGAGATAATACTTCATATTTAGTTTAAATATATAAAATGATTATTATAAAGAAAGCATTATTTGATTTAAAGTACAAGAGAAATAAAAATAAATAAAAGGAGAATTTTTATGTGTGAAAGACTATGTATTTTAATCATTTTCTGATCATGCATATTTAACAATCTTTATATAGATTGCATTTTGAAATTGCAATGTGGCATAGACAGATTATGATTATACAATAGATTACATTATATAGCAATTGTTACAATTAAATTAGCATCATTTATCTTAATAAACTCAATGAGTTAATATTTATCTTAATAAACTTATATTTTATTGTTAATCTTGATATCATTTGATTTATTTATTACACAAATTATTTTATTTCTAAAATATTTAACCATATATTTCATACTAAACACACATTAGATAATAAACCATTTATTTATTGAATTTTCTTTTTTGCTCTATCTTTGCCAAACAAAATACTTATCCACATATAGATTCATTGGCACCTTATATATTCATGAGTCAATTATAACATAGGTTTAGATCATTATAAATTCATTTGTGGATCAACTTATTCATCTATCTACCAGTTATATTTTGGGCTAACCAAGTGCAGCTCATTATCCATTACATTTTTGGCAGGCACAAATACATGAGGCATTTGAAGAAACTGCTTTTCTCATAATTATCTAATACATTTTTGGTGCCCAATGTGGGGCCGCCAAAATGTAATGGATGAGCTGCATTTGTACAGCCCAAAATATAACCGCTAGATATATGAATAACTTGATCAATAAATAAATTTATAATAATCTAAACCTATATTATAATAGACTCATGAATTTATAAGGTGCTAATGAATCTATATATATATATATAGATAAGTATTTTGTTTGGCAAAGAGAAAAGAAATTCAATAAATAAATAGTTCATTATCTAATGAGAGTCTAGTATGAAATATATGACTAAATATTTTAGAAATAAAATAATTTGTGTAATAGGCAAATCAAATGATGCCATGATTAACAATAAAATATAAGTTTATTAAGATAAATATCAACTCAATGAGTTTAAGATAAATGATGCTTATTTAATTGTAACAATTACCGTATAACATAATCTATTGTATAATCATAATCTGTTCATACCAGATTGCAATTTCCAAATGCAAACTATATCTAAAGATTATTAACTACATATGATCAGAAAAGAGTTAAAATATATAATTTTTCATACAATATAAAAGTTCTCTTATTTTTTTATATCTCTTATACCTTAAATTAAGTAATGCTTTCATTATAATGATCACTTTATATATTTAAACTAAATACGAAATATTAATTTTGTTTTCTAAAATATTACATCAACAATTAACTTAAATTTTATTTATTTGATTTATTAATTAAATGCATACCAAATAATATGGACTGCATTAACAATTTAATTATTAAAAGAAAGAAAATTGGATATCTATCTATCTGTGTTATTATTATTCCTTTGACTATTAAAGATAAGTAAAAGTTATTTGAGTAGATAATTTTAGAAAACATTTATTTATTAGCATTCATTACCAAGATCAACATTTAACATTCAGTTTGCCGCTCCATTGTCCCTCGATGTCTTTTTTAACATTCTCATGATGATAAACAATGACAGGATTCAATGGGCATTATTATTAGAGGATGTTCAACTACTCCTTTTTTATAAATACTGTGATTCATAGGAAATCCAAAAGTTCAATAGCTTTAGATCACCAGCATATTTCTTATTCATTTTATTCCTACAGACATTGAATGAGGAGAGTTTATGCACTCACTGTACATTATACTATCATAAATCCACAGACTGTTGATGAAAAGCAGATAAAATAAAATCTTTCTGAAGATAAAAATATATGTGTGTGTTCTTTTTGCGGAGCTTTTTCCATTACTTGATAATAACAATAACACATTCTTTTAAGATTAGTTCATGGGGTATGAATTTTTCTTGATTTTAACCTTAATAAAGTCCATTGTTATTATTCAATATGACAAAATATTTTTATCTTTAATAAATAAATCATTCATTCACTCTATATTCAAATATATTTACAAAATATAAATGATTTCTAATTGTTTTCTTTATTGATTTATCTGTAGACTATAAAGATAACAAATAATGATTGTATATGTCACAATAGTTAAAATGCTTTAGCATATACATCTATTGAGAGGAGAGAATGTTATATATACAAATACCTACAAAATGTTTGTTTAAAGCAAAAATAACTATGAAAATGCAATAGATAAAATTTTCATATTGTAAATAGTCAAAATAAGTCATAGATCACATGACCCTATTCTCTTAAACTTGTAAGTTATAAACAATGAGGATTGCCAATTCTTCAACAAGCTTTGTGATAAATGCTTAGCCAGAGCCAGCACAAAATCATGGTCAGGGGTTGGGGGGTCCTGACAGAAATATTTTAAATGCTGGCTCTGGCTAAGCATTTTTCACAAAGCTTGTTGAGGAATTGGCAATCCTCATTGTTTATTTTCATATTGTGTTTAGAAAATCCTGAACTCTTTTCTCCTTGTATTTTTAATTTTTTAAAAATCATTTATAAAAAATGTATTGCAACTGGAAGTAAAAGATTTTAGACTTTTTCCAAAAACAAAAATAGTAGAAGTTATTTGAAAAACAAAATTTTGCTTCAATATAATTAAAGCACTTTTCAAAAGAATTGAAATGACCTTTTAAACAGAAAATAAAAAAAAGCAAAAAATAATACTTTTAAATGTTGTATGTGTAATTAAAATTTTACTAAAATTATATCTATGTTTACACACACCTTTTGCATAGATTTAATGAAAAAATATAAACTATATTATTTTTAAATAATTTCTAATTTTTTATTTTTTGTATTTTTCATCAGTAATTGAATGAATCAGTGGATGCTGATACCATGCTTATGGCAATTTCACTGCATGTATATGTAAGTATTTATATATATAATATTTTAAAATTAATTTGCAATGAGAAAATATACGTGTTTAAAATCTAATAATTTTTAAAGGTTATTTATGTATAATTTTAAAATATGTAAAATTAAATATTTTAATAATATGTAATTTTTTTTATATAAGTCTTTGACGAAAGTTGCTAAACAATTGAAATATTTACTTTGCATAATAAAATATAGATTTTATTAAATTGTATATAATTTTGCTTTCAAACAAATTCTAATTATCAAAAATAGAAATAATGAACCAATTACTTGCTTATGACAATTGTAATGCTATTTTTAAAAAGTTAATATTATGAAAGTTCATTCTAAATAATGTTACAATTTTGTCTGTACTTTTGAAGATTGTGAATTGATTCCACACCAAGAGCTCTTTCAAGAAACCTATAAGAAAACATAAATAATATCTGTCTTTTGTGTTAAGAAGTTTTACTGAATTGGATGATTTTAAAAGGCATTTAGAATCTACAATATATTGTATGTTAATGATAAATATTGATTTTTATAATTGTGATAAAAGTCTGGAAAAAAAAGTTTACATCAACTTCTAATGAATGACAATCTGTTATATCACAAGTTGGAGATGATATTTTAAAACATTGTACAATACAATGTGATATTGGATATGACAATCCAGTTGTATAAAAACTTAGAAGTAAAAGATGATGTGATTAAGGACAATATTTTGGATTTCTCTAATTATTATAGAATATGATACATTATAAGTTAGAAAAATATTTGTTTACCTGGAACTAGAATTAAGGATATCACAAGTGACTAAGAGATTTAAATAAGACTAGTGATCTTAATTATAGTATGGTTAGGACTAAATGTTTTAACAGGAAGGATATTGAGAAAAAATTATAAATGACTACAGAAAATTGTTGAATGATCTTAAATCGATTAACAATAAGGTTGGGATAGAAAAAATATGGTCTAATAATATTATTATTGAGATTTAAATTATAAAGAAGAGAATATGTTTGTATATATATATATGTTTAATATAATAATTAAAGATATTTTATGAATATAAGTAAAATATATATAAAATTAAGTAGTATTTCAATAAAGACAATATATAATTTTTCAATATAAATCTTTGAAGATTGTTTAATAACTAAAACATTGATTTTTAAATAATAAAATTTTAACACTGCTAAAATTAAAATATAGGAAGAATGATTTGCTAACATAGATTCTATTAAATTGGAGTTTAATCTATGAATGAATTATATTCTAAGAGGAATAAATTTTTATTATAATTGCTTTTTGCAAGAACTTTTTAGTTAAAAAAAAAACTAGTTACAGAGAGAAAATATGAGAGTAATTATTAAAAAAGGAGGGAATAAAATGGAAAAGAATAAAAAATGTAAAAAAAAAAAACAATAAATGAAAATAAAAAGATTGGCTTTTTAAATGTAAAAAGAGATAAGAAAATGGAAGAAATTTGAAGATGTAGTAAAAGAAAATGAATTAGATTTAATGAGGAATAACTAATTTTGAAAGATTAAGTATGAGAAGATTTAAGCCCAACATATAATATTAACAAGGATGGGGAATTGAGTTTATTGTAAAAAAAAATATATAAGTTACTAGGGAGCTCCACTCCTACAACTTCGGCACTGACTAAATTTCATCATTCTTTTTTCTCAAAGACAACACAAAAATGCTAATTATGATTTTATTCTTGTTTTTTTCCCCATTTAACATATATTTAACATGCACACACTATATTTTATTTTTTTATTAATTAAACCAGATCAAATTTACTGTTAAATAAATAAGAATTAATATTTTTTAACTATAGATGATGTATTTCTGCTTAAAAGTTCTATTTTATCTGCATTTAATTCTGAAATCATGCATACTGGTATTAGAATCTTGTAAGAGTTGCCAAAAATGTTCATAATAAAGAATTGTTTGTCTATGAGGAGAAATTCAACTTCTATTTTTCCCTGAATTAATTAAGTTCATAAGTATTTCATGAAATGAAACTTTTTTCTTTAACATATATTTAATTGCACCAGAGCAAGTTTATTGTTAAATAATTATTAATACTTTTTCAGAATATTGTATTTTTACTACAGATGCTCTTTACTGCCAGATTTTTAACAATTTGTTTTTTTAATAAGGTGGCCATTTTAGTTGCTTAGTAACAATTTACAACTGGAATTTATAGTCAACTATGTCCTTTGTATTACTTCTATTTCACTTACCATTTTATATATTGTACAGCTATTTAAGCATTACAAGTTTCATAATAAAAGTTTTATGATTAAACTTTTATTCCAAAAATATTTAAGAGGAAAAAAATAATTAGTGTTAGAAGTCTGATGTCAATAGTAAAGGTTTAAAAAGTTTTGCTTAATTTTGTTGAAAAGATATAGTGCAGATTATTAGTATAAGTTTTACTAGTTTAAAATAATAAAAAAAGAATGTGAGGGGGGAGAAATTTATCTAAATAAAGATTTAAAAATTATATTTCTCTCTTTTCATTTATTTAAAAGAAAATAAGAAAATGTGTGTGTTGATTTTTAAATACATTAAAAAGTATATATGCGTGCGTATAAAAAAGATTAAAAAGTTGAATTAAATAAATGAAAAATAAAGTTTGTAGTATAAAAGTTAAGTCAAACTTAAAGATTGCTAGACTGATAAACCAAGATGGAATGGGAATAAGTAATTAGCAATGGCTACAATTAAACAATGGGAATAATTAAAAAAGTTATATCTTATCCTAAGTAGATTAATCTGGAAGAAATGTAAACAAATAAACAATGGGAATTTAATTAATAAATTTAATTAATTTAAATGTTAATCAAGCTGAACAATAAGATGGCCACATATAAATAGGTCTAAAAAAAAAAACTTGGCAGATCAGATCTCTTAACAGTGTTATTCCAGTTTATGCAAATAAAACTTATTTTTGTGAATGCCAAGAAAAACATGCATTGCTAATCAGAAGTCAAAGTATGCTGCTGTACTCCAGTCTCTGACCATCCTAGAATATCTGAAAGTCTCTAATTAGCTGCAATGAACATACAACAACCTGAGCTGTTTGAACATTTGTCTGCTGGACTGAAATGCAGCAAGGACCCACATTCGTCAGCAATCCAAATTACAACCGGTTGGTACAACACGCATCACACAAGAGAAAGAAGCTGCTGTCTATCCAGAGGAATGTGCATCTAAAAACCTATAGGTAATATTAATTATTCTTTATTCCCATTCCTATTGATTCAGTAATTTATTATTGTAGCCATTGCAATCTTTGAAATACCCAGAGTCAACAGAACTGAACTCTTAACTAGCATAAAAGAACTATTTATGTGCAGTTAGTGTAAGCAGGAAATATTCCCAGAACTTTCCCAATCATACAAACAAATACCTTATGGAAAATATGTGTACATGGTATATAATCTTTTAATGCTTATGTTTATTTAATGTTTTATGTTTATTATAGTTCTTTAAGTAATTTTAAAGTATTTAAAATAAATTATTTTTGGAAATTAATATTTGTCGGTTAGTTCTTTTACTAACACCACTAATTGAAGCAGTTTATTTTATTATTTTTTCGATTGAGCTAGTTGGGATTTATTAGGTGCTGAATTTAGTGGCTGTCATTCAGAGCATATTAGTTACTTCTCGTAATTAACTGGCACCTGAAGTTTACTTCAAACAAATAAAGTACTTTGAATGACAGGGTTTGAATTCAGCAGTGGAGAAGTTCTGCAGCTTGGAAATGTGGCTGTAAATTATATCTCGTACAATTTCGGTCTAAGTATAGGTACCCTCTGGGTATTTTTCTCTGCTTGAGGATCTGGTGTGATGCAATACTAAATTGCAGTTGGAGTAGATCGAATTTATAATAAATAATTTGTCATATTTATATATAAAAGAAGTCAACAATGTTTTTCACACTTTTGTTTTTTTCTATTGAAGAGTTAAAAAAAATTTTATTCTATTTTTTTTTTTAATTCATCAAACTCTCACTTGATTCAATATATAGAATAAATGAGCTAGAAAATGATGAATGATAGCAGTATTTGAAATAAAAACATTTAATTCATATAATAAAAAATATTAATACTTTTTTTAAAAAAAAGAATATGAATATAATAATACTGATTTTAATGATCATAAAAAGGAAATGGATATTAAAACAAATGGGAGATTATTAAAGTTATCTTGTAAAAATACAGTTCTAGAAATTGCCAGTTTATTAAAACAATATAAGAGCTATTTAACATAATCAAGAAATAATCAGAAATACACTTTCAATTATATTTTAATAGCTAAAAAAAAAGGGTAAGAAAAAAGTTTTTGATTAAGTAAAAAAAGTATGTCCAATTTGAGTATAATTTTTACTAATAGAAGTTGAGAATAAAACAAGTACAAGATAAAATAAGAGTAATTAAAAATCAAAGGTGGCAAATAAATAAAAAGATCAAAATTTTTCAAATTTTAGAAAAGGAAATGATAAGTAAGAATATATAAAATTATAAAAATTAATATATCAAGTTTGAAAAGTAGTTGATAAATATTTGTTGGAAACAAACACACACAAAAAAGGAATTTATGAAAATAAACTTTAATTAGTATATAAAAAAGAAAAAACACATATAGGGAAACAAATAGTAGACAGTAAAAGAAAAATTAGGTGCAAATACTATAAATGACAAGTAAAAAATATATTTAGAAAACTATAGCAAAAGTAAACTGGTATGAAGAAAGAATGATAATAAATAAAATAAAAACTAATAAAAAATATAAATAAGAATGTAACACCTTTTAGAAATATATTTAATATAGAAGCAGATATTAAATTGCTAGATAAAAAGAATAAAAAATATATAGATAGGAGAGAAATTAAAAAACTTTTGATGACTTACAGCTACAGGTTTGGATGAACTGGCAGATGAAATGATTTTAAAATTAAACTCTTTATCCTTGGTATTGAAAGATTTTAACAATATTTAAAATAGAGATGAAGAGGGAAAAAATTATTGAGTAACAGATGTTGAATTTTTTTTTCTATATTATTACAAATAAATTTAAAGGATGAACAAATATAAAATATTTAAAAAAAAAATAGTGAATGGATTTAGAGATGATAAAAAAATTGATCATATTTTTGAAAGAAGCAAATTATAAATATTAGTTATAAATTCAATAATAAAATATATGTTGACTTTTTTAGATAGAAAAGGCAAATAAATGAATTATCAAAGAATGTTTTTGGTTTTAAAAAAAGGATTGGGAAAAGGAATATTACAATTATTAGAAAAAAAATAATATAAGAAAAATTATTACATGTATATATCGGCTAGAGGATTATGAATCAAATAGGATAACAAATGAAAGAGGCTTCAAACAAAGTTGTCCTTTATTATCTATATTGTTTATATTAAATATAGTATATGAAATTACTAGATCTAGATAGAATGAAAAATATAAATTATAAGCATTATTTTTTACAGAAAATGATTCTCTTTGATAATATCAAAGAAGACTTTAATATATTACTTAAGATACCTATAAGACAAAACGGAATTAAATTTAGTAACAATATAATCTAAGATATTGATAATTAATATTAGAAAATAAAATGAGAGAAAAATTGGAAAAATACTACATACAAATGAAGGAGTATATTTGGATATAAAAATTAGTAATTAAATAACATATATATCAGATTGGGAAAAAGATTTGATACTAAAAGCAAAAAATAAAAAAAGTTAAAAAATTGGCATTATTGGTTACAAGATATAATGTAAGGAGAATATTATGGATAGGACTGTTTGCATCTGTTCCCATAAAAATTATGCAGTGTTCTAACATTATGGATTATTGGCAGGTTAAATCTAAAAAGGAAGTTACAAAACATGCACTGGGGGGGGGGGGGGATAGCATGTGGATGATACATGAAGCTATACTAATGAAAATGAAATGGCCATAATTTCATATGAAAAATACCAAAAGCAAATTAAAATGTTTGGAAAATTGCAATTTATGAACGAAACCAAAATGCTCAAATAAATTTTAAATTGCTTAATTAGAAGATTGTTTTTTTGAGGCAAGTAATAAAGTATGAAATAGAGTTAAGTGGATATTTTATGGTAACATTGTAATAGATGCTCTAAAACATTTTTTTTTATATATATTAGGAATACCACTGACACACTACTGGTACAACTCAGTAATAAACAACCTTCGACATTTCATTCATAGTACATATAAAACTGTTCTGGATATTTTGTCCAATCCAAATAAAAAAATTTCAAATTTCATCAAAAAATTAAAAATAAACAGTTTGTATTACAACAATTAGCAAATATTAAAATCAAAACTTTAGAGATTTCATCAAAAGTACTTTTAGTAAAAAAAAACTTCAAATTTCATCAAGCGTTAAAAAAAGAAAACAAATAATTCATATTACTGTACTTAGCCAAGATGTGAAACGTTAAAACAGACCAATTATAAATAGGATAAACGTGGTTTTAATTTCTCCTTATTTGTAATAATAAAAATACTTAATTGTAAATTATTAGAGAAAAAATATATAGTTAATAATAAATTTGGCTGAACGTTTTCGAGGAACCGTGCCTCATACTCATAGCCTTAGTGAAAATGTACTTAATATATGTAAATGAGAATATTCAAATGAATTACTGTTACGTAGCCCAAACGACTACAGGAGAAAAATAAAGGAGGCATTCTACATTAACAGAGACATCCATGCAATCAACAGAAGAGACACGTGCTTCGACATCTCGAAAAAATGGGCTACGTAACAGTAATTCATTTGAATATTCTCATTTACATATATTAAGTACATTTTCACTAAGGCTATGAGTATGAGGCACGGTTCCTCGAAAACGTTCAGCCAAATTTATTATTAACTATATATTTTTTCTCTAATAATTTACAATTAAGTATTTTTATTATTACAAATAGGATAAGGAAAAGGAGAATAATTGAATATTATTACTATTAGTAAATATTAAAACTGAAATTAATTTTGCAATTAGCAAATAAAAAAAACAAACAAATTTTATCTAAAGTTAATACAAATACTTATCGAAAGTTCAGCGATAGAATAAATTACGTACTCAACTAACATAAAAATATGGACGCATAATGTTAGAGAAAAAAAAAGTAATTATAGCTTAGCAAATATTAAAAGCGGAAATCATCACGTTACAATTAACAATGAGTGAAATTACTATAATCACAACATAATATAAAAAATAATTACATCAGAAATATTTATTTTGTATTGATTTTTGAATAGTAAATAGACTTTTTTATTTCCTGAAAATGGATACGGTTCATTGTATCCTACTTTTCCACTTAGACTTAGAAAAGGAGAGGGAAAAAAATTTGCAAGTTCACATTTGGCCTTGTGACAACAGAGTAGTGGCCAAACTTTTGATTTTAAAGTTGTTAAAAAAAAATTAAAACAGAAAAAAAATAACACTATCCATCTTTTTAATTATATAACTATCTACCTATCCATTCATCTATTATTCTATCTGTCTATAAAAACCTGTTCCTATCTGTTCATTTATTAATCCATCAATCTATTCATCCAACTATCTATCTATCCATCAATCTTCATAAATTTATTCATTTATCTATCTATCCATCCATTTATTCATATACTTATCTATCTTCCTTTCCATTCAATCCATCTATCCACTTATCTTCCTATCTATATATCTGCCTATATATGTCTATTTAACTATCTGTTTATCCACCCAATCACCTATCAATCCAATCATCCATTTATCTCTCCACAAGTATTCATCCATCAATCTATCCATTTATCTATGTATCTATCTATTCATCAGTCAATCTATCCAACCATTTATTCATTTAAGTATATATTAATCATCCATCAATCTATGTACCTCTAGTCCTATCTATCTATATAGTTTTTATTTATTTATCCATTCAACCATCTATCTAGCCTATCTATCCATTCATCTATTGCTCTATCTATCTACCTATCTATACTTATCTATCTACATATCTATTTACCTCTTTCTATCTGTTTATTTATCTACCTATTCACTTATGTCTATTCATTTATCCATCAATCTAGCCTTCCAGCCATCTATTTATCTAACCATAAATAGATGATTAGATTGACAGATAAATGGATAGATAGCTAAACAGGTATGTAGATAGATAAACAGACATGTAAATAGATAAGTAGACAGATAAGTATAAATTTGTAGATAGATGGATAGTTAATAGATAAATCCATAGGTGATAAGATAGTTAAATAGATGGATGATTGGATGGATAAATAAATAAATAGAAAACCATATAGATAGATAGGTATGGAGGTAGAAAGATATAGGTGAATGTTTGGATAGACTGATAAATGAATATGCAGGTAGATCAAGATAAATTAATAAAGATAGGTAGATAAATAGATGGCTGGATAGAAGATATGTGAATGGGTGAATACATAAAGTCAAATAAATAGTTAAACAGATAAATAGATAACTAAATATATAGATATGGAAATAATAAAATAAATCTCTTAATGTTGTTTTGAATTTAATATTTATTAATTATTGTAATAGGAACTTTTGTCATCATTTTTATACGTTTTCATGAAATTTTTTATTTGGATTGATAAAATATTCCGAATAGTTTTATATGTAGTGTGAATGAAATGTCAAAAGGTGTTTATCATTTGGTTGTGATGCGATGTACTGTGACTTCTTATACGGAGTCAGGAATCTCTTAGCAACTATGCACAGAGACACCTGTTAGCCACTTTACCTTCCCTTTCTATTCCCCGCTCTAAGTATTCCCATATCCTGCTCCATCCCATTTCCACAACATAATCTTTGTCAACTCTATGGCTTTTAAATCTAAATCCCCCTTATCTTTTCCCAAACTCAGCATAAAAACCAATACCACACTTTCTGTATAATCACTTTATTTACATTTATTCTTCCATAACATCATTATTTGTACCCTTTCTGCTTTCAGATATTTACATTCAATTAACTGATGCCTAATATTTTTTATGCCTTCCTTTTACAACTTGCAGACTAAATCACCCTCATTTTTCCATTTACATGTATATTCCCTTGTTGCTAAAGATCCCGTTTGAGCCTTAAACAGTAAACTACTTTCCTAGCTATTATCATAAATTAACTCACACCCAATATTCTGTTTAATTCTATATATATTTAAACTCTTTTTACTCTCCATACTAGACTTCCATTTCATCAACTCCCTATTCTTTATTAATGCATCTATTCTTCTATCCCATTTCTTACCACTATAAGACTCAACAATTCTCCTAACACAATCATCCCACCTTTTGTACAAGTATAGACACAAATTCTTTATCCAAATCTTATGCATACGGCATTACCTTTCTCACTCATCTTCATAACCCAATTAAATACTATTTTGGCTATTCTTTTATTATCCATAAACTGCAATCTACTGAACATTTTCATTTTGCTTTCTGCATTTCTCATAAAAACTTGACCTACCCATTTCTCAATGAAATGCCTCCTTTGCTGTGTAAATTGTGGTTTGGTGACTTCACCTAGTATCAAAAATGTACTAGAATGTCTACTAAAATGGTACCCTACTTCATTTTAATAAACATAAATAGAAAACATTGTAATAAAATATAATGATTTAAGGCTTGGAATAAATTATTTAATGAGTAAAATGGAGAAAATGTTATGGAAATTAAAAATATGCAGTAAAAAATATTAACAAGATCAATCTTAAAACTGAAAACATTTATAATAATAATAAAGTAATTTATTTAAAGCAGGAGTAGGAAGTCGGGAACAAAACAATAATTTCTTATGTGAAGTGTGTAGATGTGGGGCAAAAAATGTTAAACACTTATTAGAATATAGCAATTTTAAGCAAAATAGAGAAGTGATGAAATTGAGGATATATAATAAGAAAAAATTCTCAATAAAATTGACTTTTTCTATAGTGCCTTAAGAAATTCAATTGTCTTACAGTTTTAACTGTCCAGTAATCTTTCCAATAACTTTATTTCCTTTCTTCTTCTATAGAAGTAAATTTAGAGATTTGTTTAATATAAGCAATGCAAATGAACTAAAAAGATGTTGACCAAATTAGTATTAAATTGAAAGAAAGATAACTGAAACTGTAAAATAATTGAATTTAATAAAGCATTGCGAAGAGTGCTAGGAGTAAATTTCTTTAATGTAAGCAATGCAAAAAGATTAGAGGGAGAGAAAAATTATGGTAAAAAGTTGATAGGTATTTTTTTTTATAAACAGTAGTTTAGTTAACATAAAATAGTAATTAATAATAGTTTTTTTTTTTTTTTCTCTCATATGTCAAAGCTTTGATCAGGAAGCGAACCCAGGCCAGCAGCTATGCTAACAAAATTAACACTTATTAAAGATAACTTTGGATAAAGAATAGCTACAATCTTTCACAATAATTCAAAAAATTGTCATTTAATTCTAAATTATAAAGATCTTGAGCTTACCAATATTACACTTTGTTTTATATAACATATAAACAAGCTAGAGAATGATGTCTGTGTAGTTATATAAAAATAGTATATGACTAACTTTTTGCTACTGTGTTAAATTATCAAATACTACCAAAATATATATATATATAAAATTTTAATCAGGTATAAAATTTTTGTTTGAAATATCTGACTATAGCCAACCCAGTTAACTATTTACTAGTGATGATGGATAAAATATCTAGCTATTAACTAAAGAATATAAAATAAGAATGGAAAACTTTTCAAATCCTTATCATCCAGCAATAGCCATCTTTATAGTTCCTCTATAAGAACTTAAGAGAGATCATTGTCCTGTAATCATTTAAATAAGACTATTTTATCTACCTAATATTAATTTATAAATTATTAAAAAAAACCTACGGATCACTTGGACGGAGTTCACCAATATCTCCGAGGGAAACATAAGGTTGAGGGCAACCCAAATGAGTATTATTAGCTATTTTTTGTATTGACAAATGATTTGAAGGATTTTCACGATAAGCTGTCTCTTTTCTTAATCTTTCTAAAATTTGATCGCAAACATAACATTCAAAACCAAGTAAAAAATTAACTTTATGCACATTATCAGAAGGATCCCATTCTCTGTTAATAACCTGATTTTTCATCATCAAATTGTCAAGACTCCCACTTTTAAATTCCAAATATTTTTCATACTCTTCATCATTACTATCTACCTTTTTAATAAATTCTGCTAATTCTCTGGGTGAAGTAAAATCATTAACAAATATGCCAGAATGATTATTAGGCATCCAATCTTTTGCAGATGAAGAACCTCCGTAAATGGGTATAGATCCAACATGTAAGGGTCGAAATAATTTTTCAGTCATATAATCCTCACATAAAGCATTTTCAAATGCGATATGAAATTTATACCTAGCTATAAAATCTAAAAATTTGCTATCTGCAAATTTTAAAGTATCTTGTAAACTTCCTGGTAAATCTTTATTGTGTAAACATTTTCCATAAGAATCAATACCTATATATTTCATAAGTTCTTTAATATATCTATCTCGATCAGATGCAACGTTACAATGAGATTGAATGTATAAAACTGACGCCAATCCTTTTTGCTTTAATTCATTTTTTTCACTAAGTGGGACAGGTTTTCGATCAATAAGATAATTTAATGAATGAATAAATTGTGAAGTAAGTGGATAATCTGAATATTTTCTAAATGTGGATGTATAATTAAAAAGTTTTATCATAAGAGAATGAGACAACATATAATTATTCATAGGAGATTCTTCATGGATAAGGGCCCACTCATGATGCTGTTTACGCGGAAGAGGTAAATTTTCACCGTTTAAATCGGTTCCGTAGAAAATAAAGGCACGTGTACGTCTGTCATGTTGAAATTTTTTCAGTTTTGTAGTATCACAAGAACCTGTTTTGCAATAAATGGTTTCATAAGATTTAATGTGAGCAAAAAGATTATTAGTCCACCATAAGATTATTACGTTTGAAGAGTTTCCATTAGAAAATTTAAAATTATTATGAGCGGAATGTGAAAAAAAAGATTCCGATTCCAAATGCAAACATAAAAATGTCGTAATAATAAAATAATCAAAAATATAAAACACAGTATTATACATTTAGATTACTTAGCAATTAGTATAATATTTACTCTATATATTACATCTATAGGGAAAATTATTGTTTAATGGTAAATAGTATTGGAAAACATTCACCATGATGAAACATAAATATCTACTGCTTTTAAATGACGTGGCAATTTGCGCATGAGTTTATCCGGGTAATCTGTCCTTTACGTGGCACTGAAAATCGTGGAAGGTATTTATACAAATATACAGACGGACAGGTACTTTTCACAAACTTTATTTGTTATTATTAAGATAAAATATTACTTATAATTTTATTTTACTGAATGGTAAAGTAATAATTATTATACTTTTTAACTTTGGCTATTGCAGTTGAATATATATTATCAAGGAAATTGGGTTTTTTTAACGTTACCATTATATGTTTGTTATTGATTTAACGTAATAAAAGTGCCGATAAACAAATTATTATCCTGTCTATAGTGATCAAACAATAACCTTGAGTGAGGCCTCATTTTATAGTCTTTATATTGTCATCATTCAGCGACAAACTATATGATTATTGCATTAGCTTCATCAAATTTGTTTTATTGTGTTAACGTTTCTTTTTCAAGTTGAGCCTAGTCTTCTTACCATAAAAAAAAGTAAGTCAACGTCACCAAACTTTCCATCTGTTCTTGGCTAAGTAATTTATATTTTTGATAAAAGTGATAACCTGTTTGTAATATTAATTTTTGAGATTTTAATTAGACTTTCAGTTTACACTAATAATTTATAACTTGATGTTATGATGTATTTTTTATTAATATTTACAGTTATTGCATAATTTACATTTTATTTTTTTCTTTCTATGTATATATACGTATGATATCTTAAAAAATAATCATATTTTAAAGTGCATCACTTAAACAATAAGCTTACGCATTTTTATAGTATATATTGATTTTACAATTACATTTTTATAATTGCATTAAAAGAAAATTACTATTAAATAAAACCTACATTCTCATGTACAGTATACTATTTCGAGTAATATAGAATTCTAATTAGTTTTTTAATAATTTGTTAAGTCACATATTTTTAAATATAATATCTTATCATTTTGTTTAATAAGTGCAGCATTAAAACTATCAAATGTATTTGTAGATTATTGTCCTGCAAACAAAATAATATTGTAAATTTATCCCTTTTCCCTCTCCCAAATCTTAGTCCAATATCTGTTAAAACAGTATTGTGATGAGATGCACCATGGCTTCTCCGTTATCTCTCACTCACTATGCCCAGAGAAACTTGTTAGCCACCTTCTCTTTCCATTCCCTACCCTAAATTTTTCCCATATTCTCTATCCTGCTCCATCTCATTTCCACAATTCATCTTTACCCACTCTATGACCTTTATATCTAGATCCCCCTTTTTTCAAACCCAGCATAAAAACAAGAACCCACTTTCTGTATAATTACTTTCTTTATATTTATTCTCCCGTAACTTTATTATTTATACTCTTTCTGCTTGTAAGCATTTACATTCAATTAACAAATGCCTAATATTTTCCGTGCCTTCCTTATATAACTTGGAGATTAAATCACTTGCATTCCTCCATTTACGTGTATATTTCCTTGTTGCTAATGATCCTATTCAAGCCTTAAACAGTAAACTACTTTCCTTTTATTAGCATAAATTAACTCACATTCAATATTCTGTTTATTTCTATATATATTTAAACCTTTTACTCTCCATACTAGTTCTCCAATTCTCTATTTTTTATTAATGCCATTAATAAATTAATTTTTTATTAATCCCATTCTTTGCCACTATAACACTCAACAATTCTAACACAATATCCCATCTTTTATACAAGTATTCTGACATAAAGTCTTAATCCAAATCTTCTGCATACTGTATTACCTTTCTCACCCATCTTTTTGCCTGTCCTTTATTCATAATCCAAATAAATACTATTTTGGCTAATCTCTTATTATCTATAAATTGCAATCTATCAAACATTTTCATTTTGGTTTTTGCATCTCGTATAAAAACTTGATCATCCCATTTCTCTTTGAATTGCCTCAAAGGCTGTCGACACATTTACATCTAATGCATATTTTCCTACTTCTCTTTGTACTTTTTCTAAGTAATCTAATACCCCTTTATTAACACTTAATACATCATTACCATAAGTTAACCCTGCCTCTGCAACTCCTGTACAATTCTTGCTATATTGTATTTATTATATGAAAACACTGTTAATTTTTTTTATCAGTCCCATGAGATTGTGTTTCCACATTACGGAGTGTGGAATATATAGAGTGTTAATTAAAGCAATTGACTGGTTTTTTGTTTTTTTTTGCTGTAACAGAAATAATTTGAAAAACATCCAAATAAAGAATATATTTTTTTATGTATATATATATAACTTGAAGAAGAAGTAACTGAAACTTCCAATAGGTTATATAACGTTTACAGGTTGTTGTTTTTTTATCAGTGCATCGTTCACCTTTAGATCAATCCTATCACAATTAGTTAGAAGTCAGACCAACATCTCACATTACAGATACATTAGAAACATGCACTTTTCAAGTAATACATATAGCACATATTACAATTTTACTTCATATATACATTATTTTTAGAAATACTTTAAAATATAACTATATAATATGTATTTAAGTATGTTTCAAACTTCTATTCCATCACACATTGCTGAAGCACATAATTAAAAACACATGAAAAAGATAAATGATCCCCAAATGTGTGTGTATATATATATGTAAATACTAAAAAAAAAAAAAATTAAATCTTAGTAAAAACTCTAGTTTTATATAATCAAATTATCTAAAACTATTTTAATTATTAAATAAATATTACTGCAGTTAAGTAAAATGATTAAATCAAACTATTTAATATAAATATTAATTTTTATTAGTCATTCATTAGACTAGAGATTATCCACTTAATATTTATTTAATTTATATGTTTATATATTAAGTAGTTATATAGATTACATAAAATAAAATGATTAAGTATATTTGTGTGTGGATAAATTATTATTTTTTTTTTCAATATTAATATGAAATTTGGTGTGTGAAAATGGAGACAACTGTAAACATTGAAATTTTATTTTTTAATTTTGATTTAATAAATATGCATATCTAAATTGCAGCTTCTCACATGAATATTGAGCAAAAATAAGTTCAGCTTTAAATGTGCATCTTGGGGATTAGACATACTTTTCACATGTCTTTGGTCATGTGTTTATAACTTCATCCCTCCACAAGATATTAAAAGCAGATAGAAAACAATCCCTACCTTGCATAAGAGTGGTATAGTGAAAATTTCACTACAGAAATATTCATTATTTTATAATCTCTAGTCTAATGAATGACTAATAAAAATTATTAAGAACATGCGGTGCTTGTCTTATAGCTAAAGATGCCGTTGGATTGCGCCGTTTTCACGCTAAAACTATAAAATATGAACATTCATGTGCTGTTGATTTTAATAATTTTTCTGTGCTTTTTTGTAATGCGAAAATAAAAACAAAACAAAATCGTCTTTTTTAAATATTATTTTTTATTAACGTATACAATTTAAATGATAATAATAAATGTAAAATAAAATCAACAAATTACAATTTGATTCGTGTTTTTTATATCGTATACTTTTTAAATTGTGTTACAGCTTTTTTTTTATCAATTTTCTATCAGATATTTTTTTACTTGTGTTATGACTTTTTTTGTTGTTGTTTAACTAAAAAATAATAATCGTAATAAAAGTGAAAGTTGTTACGGTTAGTTTTAGGGTTAGGTTTAGGGTTAGTTTTAGGGTAGGGTTAGTGTTCTGTTGTTTATAATGCTAAAATAAAAAAATTTAAAATCGTAACCGTACTCGGACAAAAGAAAGAAACTCAAACTTTTTTAAACAACAACAAACACATACAAATGTCTTCTTTACTTATTAAACATGTTTATAATATTTGCTTTTTATGAAATTTACAAAAAAACCTGTATATTTGAACTTTTCTTACTGGATATTTTTTTCGTACCACTCTTTTTTACTTCAAAAATATACAGACGGTAGAATCTTCTTTGTCTCGTGGAATGTTACTAACAGTACGTTACTTGACACATTACCTAATTGCAACTCAATAAAAACATAGATATTTAACATTTTCCCAAATAAAAGTTCAATTCAATACGTTGTAAAAAGTCTTATAATTATTGCTTTAAAAAATCTGAACATTTCAATAGTTTAAAATAAAAAAAAATCCAATGAAAACAACATTTCAATACAATTCAATTACAAACTCTCTCATCAAGCCGTAATTATTTTATAAATTGTGCGAATTCGGAAAATGTATTTGCTGCTATGCGACATACATGCTGTACTGCGACGCGGCATAGCGGCCTGCATTCTGTAGCACAACAAAAAAGTTGTATTAAAGAAAACGCGGGTTCGGACGTGTTGGCCGCGGAAACAGCATTTTTATGTGTTTTGGCACGAAAACCGCACCATAGAGCGGCATCTTTAGCTAAAAGATGAGTACCGAAAATGCTTTGTTCATTCATTAAATTTGTTCTTTTCTAATTTGTCTATTTTACTTGCATTCATTCATAGATTATAAATATACATAATTTTGAATTATACTTATTCTTTTTCATTATCAGTTTAAGATATACTAAATAGATGTGCAATTTAATTTTAAAAAATTTTGATTCTTAAATTTTTTTGAAATGGATTTTAATTTGATTAAATTTACTATTATTTTCACATTCAATTTTGTTAATCTTATCAACAATTTTATTTAGTCTAACTACATCATAAATTTTATCAAAATATTACGTATGGAAAAATATTTATTTTTGTTAAACATTTAAATTTAATGAAAAATTCTTAATTTATCATGACTTTTAAATTTTATTTATTATAATATAAAAAATACTTTCTTGTATTTAGCCTTTTATTGTATAGTCCTCATTTGTGAATATTGGAATGATATTGTCATTTTTGCCAGAGAAATAATCTCTTGATGCTCAATTGTAATAATGAAAATCAATTACCAAATGGAAATTCAATGACCAATTACCTAAAACATCTTGATATATTGATTCTACTGTAGAAAATTTTATGTTTGAATTCTGAGCCAAAGATATTATATATATAAAATTCAGGAACTTAATATTTACATTATATATATATATATAATATAAATGAAATTAAATGCACATACTCGAAAAAATAGTGTAACATGCATATAAAATACATAACTTGAGTTGAAGACCCCGAAATTTTTACCGCTTGGGGCCCCACTTGGCCAAATCCGCCTCTTCTCTCTAAAACTTTTGACAACAACTTTATGGGAAATGATTTGTGAATAAAATGGAAATCTAAGAGAATAAAAATAAATGGATATTATTTAAATTATCTAGATTTTACAGCTGATAGAGTGATTTTCTCAAAAGTGAGGAAATAGGCTAAAGATAAATGCTAAAAGATAAACAATATTCAATGGCTTTTCCAAAAAACAAAAAATTAAAAATTTAAAACTATTGAAATAGAAGTTAAAACATTAGTTAGTTTACTAATAATAAATAAAATTGGTAAAAGAAGTTGATTTAAATATTGGCGAATTGAAAAATACTGTTTATGGACATGTAACAGGATTTTATTGTGAGTTATCAATATTATTCACAGGAAGAAGACACATGGAAAGGCAATCTTTGGATTTAAAATCTGTTTATTTAACAAGAATATAACAACTGATTTGGAAGAGGAAAATTAATAGACTTAAGTTATGATAGTATATTAAAGTTATTACTTAATTTGAAAAGTATAACTCAATTTTGGGTTTAAAATTAAAAGTGAATATTTGGAATTACACGAAAAAGCCTTAAAAGTATTATTGCCATTGACCATATACTTATGTAAATTGACATTTTCAACAATAACAGTTATAAAAGCAAAAGAAAGAAATCATTATTAATAAATCCAGCTTTGCAATTAAAAGTCACAACTATATCTCCAAAACTTGATAAGCTAATTACTGAAAAGAATCGGCAACAATCGCATTTACTTTTTGATTTTATAATTTGCTTTGTTCAGTTATTTAAATATTCTTTGTTTTTCTTCTGGTTCTATTTATTTTTAGTTAGAATATTTTATTTGTTAATTTACTTTTGCATAATTTTGTTAACAATTCCATGTTTTTTTAATCATTCTTTAAATATATATATATTAAATTTGTTAAACACTACAATAATTATATTTTATTATTTTTATAATAAAATATAATTATTGTAGTGTTTTACAAATTTACACCCATACTTTTTTCCATTTTTTTGTTCAATACTTTATTTGATCCATACTAAAAAAAATGAAAAAATTTATTGATCCACAGCATGCAGTTAGTTGAGAAACACTGATTTATTCATTTATTAAGGATAGCAAAGCATTTGTTAAATATAATAATAAAATTTCTGTTAAATAATTGTTGTTCCTTTCCTGTTTAACATTTACATGGATAATCTTAAGGATTATCTTACATCTTCTTTTTTATTATGCAATGCTGATGATTGCAAGATTTTCAAATAAATAATCACACAATGAAAGATATTTTTCTACAAATTTATATTAATAATTTTATAGTATGGTGAAATGACAACAAAATGATTAATATGAACATATATTTAGTAGTAGTATACTCAAGTCTGAATATTTTAATATCTCATATTGCAGCTCATAAAATTAAATATAACTTTTCAAAAAGATCTAAATATTCTATTTATAAATAATGTATCTTTTTTTGTTCATGTTAAATGCATAGTTAACAGCTCTCAAAATTAAGGGAACGATTTTTAGATATGGTAAATTGCTTAATGATCAAATAAAATACATATTATTCAGTATTGTTTGGAATTCTCAGAATGGATATTAAAATTGAATCATTGATGAATAAATTTTATAAACACATCAAGTTAAATAAAGATAGCATGAATTTTTTTTCTTTAAAAAAGGTAATTTAAAATTTTTTATATACAGTACAGCTGTAACTGAATAATTTGTCAAAATTCGATAAATATTTCATTCAATTAATTTTCTTCATTGGCTTATTATGATGTCTTTTTTTATATTCCTCTATTGTTTCTGTTTTATTTATTTTTTCTTAATTTTATTTAGATTATTTATGGAATTTTTGTACAGTCTATAATTAGCCTGTAGTGCTTGGAATTATACATTAAATAAATAATTGAACTATTATGATGTTGGTGATGTTTCAAGGGCTTTAATCTCAGGTTATAAATGTATCAAATTTTGCATAGTGCAGGATTGTATAAGGTGGAAGGCTGCAAGTTTGGCTTATTATATATCAGTTACATTGTCATGATTTTTCACATTGTATTGTCCTCATTATTATGTATTTATATAAGACTAAACAGTTTATTTGGATGCATTATTTGTCAAACAGTTGTTCTTATTTATCAGCTTGTTTGTGATCAATTATTGAATTCTGAGTTTGATTATCATAGTTATTTCTACAGATTGGATCTTTGTTTCATGAAGTGGTTATAAATATAACTTCCAAGACATTTTCTTATCTCTGATTTTCAATTACTCCAGTTTGTTATTTCTTTATATAAGTGGTGTCTGGTTTGTAATTGAAGGCAAATATGCATCTTGTGCACCACAGAGTATAAAATGCAATGCGGGAATTTTTGCTGTAGGAAAAAATCTGTAAAGTTTATGAGATTTTGAATAGTGTTTCTGTTTTTCAAAATATTATCAATTTTTTGTTTGAGTTTGTAGATCAGTATCTTGGAGAAAATATTGGCTTTCTTTTTCTCTATAGTATTACGTCATTGTTTTTTATATTTTAAAAAGTACACATTAACGTTGAGTTTGAGTAAGAAATCAAAAAATTTTGTCTCTATGACCAGTGACAGAATTTGTTGATCAGGTGTTTATTATTTATTTCCAGAATGCAATGCTGATATTCATTTGGAGGGTTAGGTTTAATAATATGTCTTCCAATAATTGATCTTTGATTGTGAAATGGTTAATTTTATGTTGTCATAATTTTTTAATGGTTCTAATAAGTTAGCCATAATTCTTTTCTAGAGAATGTCTATCAATCGGAGTTATTTTTAGTCTTGAAGAGTATTATTTTTAGTGCATTGGTAGAACAGCATGTAGTCTTCTGATCAGTTTCATTTCTGGCACTTCCAGTGTTTGAACTTTTTGAACTCCTGAATAATGAAGCCATTTGATTATTTATTGATTATTTGCTACTGCTGAAAAAATGTGTACAAAAATGATAATGTATTAATGTTCATTTATATTAAGTCAGTGCAAATAAATGATACATGATCATTTCTTTTTATTGGGATTTTTGAAATAATTATTTTATAATATTTATTAAAAATAGCATTCAAATAGAAATTATATATTTTTAGCTAACACAAAAAAGTTATTCAACTTTTCAGTTTTAATATATATTTTTGAATCATATTTTATTAAGTCAATTAATGTATAAAGTTTTGATAGTTTGTTTTTTGTATTTTAGATTATAAATTCCATGAATCCACAATATATGAGTACATCTTATCCCTATGGAGGACAAGGTGAACCCCAAAATTTTCTGCCACCGTCAGGACCTGGGCGAGGTTTTCAATCTTCTGGACCTGCTGTAGCACCACCTCCTGAACCTACAAATTATTATAATGGATCCAATTTGCATCAGAAATTGGGTAATTTATTATTTATCGTAATATTCAAATGTTTTAAAGGAGCTAATATGGTGTAAAGATGATTTTTTTTTAAATTAATTTTTAGTAACCAAAAAATTTTTCTATAAACAGTTGATAATTGTGCTAATTCTTCAATTTATTTGAAAAGACAGGTTATAGAATTTTTGAGAATCATTTGTGGAGTTATTCAATTCTTACAAAAAATTTAATTTCATGAACATTTTTAATGTTTGATTTATATATTTCTAAGAAATAAGTTTATTAATTTCTTTTTTTTTTTCGTGGCATTTATTTCTACTTCATATATGATAATGTAATTATTGACCTACAGACATTAGAAATTCACTCCTATGCTGAGTTTTGATTCTTTACTCATTGTACTCATTCAGTTCTTTTTATCCTAGTTTTAATCCAAGCTGTTTTGATTATATAGTTATATAAATATCTTGATAAAGAGTAATACTAGATCTGATATTGGACATGTAGTTGCTATATATTAGTTATAAGGATTACATTAAAAATTCAAATTCTGCAAAGAGTTATAGTTGTAAGTAATTATTTTTTAATGTATTTGTAGACAATTTAAATGATGAGTTAAATAAAGATCATTTATAAATGTTTTTCAAAGATGGTAAAGATAATAGATAATTTCAAAGAATGTGATTAATTTTTGAAAACTATTTAGGATCAATCATATATGTTGATAATTGTCAGCCTTTTTTTTTTTTTAAGGTATATATATATATATTTTTAAGGCCAATAAATTATATTAAACGATTGTCAAATTAATATCCATTGCATGGTCTTTATTAAACACTTATTTAATTTAAAAACTCCATTTGTTTGTTTGGATCCCATCTTTCAAATGGATTTTTTTCAAATTCTATACATGTATTAAATATTAATCATAATGCAATGTTTCAGAGTTGTCCAGCCTAATAAATGACAGCATCTATATTTTAAATCATACTTTCGTTGAATTAATGACCAGTTCACTAAAAAACGTTTACACTTAATTAAAATAGAAAAATAAAGAAGTGATGATCAAATCTTAATTTATCTTCCTTGTTTAACTAAAAATTGCTTTTTTTAAAATGTTGCTTTTTATAAACAATTTTTAATGTTCCAATTTTTATTTTAAATATTAGAAATGCCAATATTGTTTAAATTCTGTTTTTAAATTTGAATATGAATAGTTACAAGAAGACCATTGCAAAATATCTAAAAACGAAAATATAATGTATGTAAAAAGTATTTTACAAAATAGTTTGATTTTATGAATAACTCACTAAAAATCAAAAAGAAAATTTTCTTTAATAAACAATTTTGTTTGTTATAATTAACTTGAAATAAAAACTCGGTATCCATAAATTAATTATTCTGTTTAAAGAAAAAGAAATTTTTTGATTTTTAATGCATTTCTTATCAAATTAAATAACAGTATTATTTTAAAATATTTTTTGTCTAATTAGTGAAGAATCTAATTTTTCTTTAGCAGATATCCAAAATTGTGTAATCTGTTTTAGGAAAGTTTTTCAAAAATAGGAATTCAATATAAAAAAATTTTAAGAATTTTATAAATTGTTTATGTTTTCTGCTCTCAATTATATTATATAATTGGATTGTAAGTATTTGAAATTTTATAAATGTAGTGCTTGTCCTGGATTCATAATAGCAAAATACTTACCTGTTATTGTTAGGAGAATAAAGATCTCGATTTATTATTCATCACCAGCATTTATTTCCATGATGCTGAACTCTTGGCTTACCTTTAATTAAGAACTTATTGAAAATGCTAACAGTTAAAAAAAAAAAAATGCTCAAAATTTCAAAACAAATTTCATAACCTAGCCCAAAAATGTTAATATTTAAAATATGACAGTTGCCAATATACAAAATGATCATTATTGAGCATACCAGGGATTTTAATGAAAAGAAAATTCTGTAGAAAATTCAGTAATTATGAAAAACAAAAAAATCAAAGTTTGTATTTCAATTCTGCAAAATAATTGAATTTGTTTACTAATTATAAGTAAACTGGAGCAATGAGATATATAAGTTTTTATTTAAAAACAGATAAATCTAAACAAATGTATAAGACATATTTATGTAAAGAATATATATTTAATATTATCTTGAAAAAATACTGTCAGCATAATAAAACACATTTAGTATTGAAGTAATTAATATTCTATAAACTTTTTATACATTATTTGACTGAAAAAAAAAATTGCATTCTTTATTTATTCAGTTATAAATATACCATTTAATTATCTCCATTGATAGAAATGTTTTTTCTGTATATCTTTTTTGAAGACCCCCAAATACCAAACTATTTGATAATTTGTAGTTTTTGAATTTTTATATATGTTAAATTAAGTCCATAAAACTAGAGATTAAAGAAGTTATTCAAATTTTATTTAATTAAAGAGTTTTATTTTGCAAAATTTTGACAATTTGGATTTATTTTTCCAAATATTGGAATATACATATCATTTATTTATAAATATTATTTAATTGTTTATTGACAAATCAGAATGAAAATGGAATAAGTTTTCTTATAATTTTGTTTTCTGAAACTTATTTTTCAGATATCTATGCTTTGTTTGAATTTTTATTTATTCTTGATAAAATAATAAATCATTAATTTATTTACAAATAAATTATAAATGAAAAGGCATACAAATATTAAAGTTTTTATAACATGAATGGAGATTTGCATTTTATATGTACAAATATATCAATGATTTAGTTGTTTCTCACAAAGAAAATTTTTTTAACAAATACTTAATTATGCACAGAGCTGTTTTTGTATGTTTTGATCACTAGATAATTTGTGGGGAGAGACAATATCTATTAAAGCATATAACCATATAAATAAACACAATATTAATATAAATTGGAGATTTGATATAAAAATATATTTCTTTTATTATATGCAGATATTTTAAAATTCATATGTTTAATAATGTTTATCATTGATTCATATTTTTTCCCATCATTTATTTCTGATTAAATAAGAACTTAATATAATAGATAATTTTGCAATCTGTTGTTTTCGCACTTTATTTCTATTATTAAAAAAAAAAAAAACTTTTGCAATTTTCATTTCCATTTTAATTATATACATTCTCACAAAAATGAAACTTCAAATAACAATTTATCAATTAATAACACATTGTTTTATGTAAGTTACTACATTAATGTTATATTATATAACAAATGTTATAAACCAGGGATCGGCAACATAAGACACATACCAAGTGTGGCACGCAGAACGATTATCAATGATCCTCTGATTGAATTGAAATAATAAAAAATTATATTTTAATTACAGCTCACGCATTTGGCCATCACCTGTATTTTGCATTTGCAACTCACATGTAAATGAAAACCATGATTCAATTTAATTTACTATAATTATTTTGTACAACAAACGTACATTCACCCTTTGTTCTTTTCAATAAAGATAAGAGCTAAGTGGATTGGAAAAATTTTTTCCCCAAGGAGTAATTTTGACTGGATTTTTTTTTTGTTGATGACCTTTGATATTTTTGTACACTACTGTGTGTTTAGAGTAAATTTATATTCAGGCAGAATATTATATCAATTAATTCATTTGAAAAACTTCTAATTGTAATTATTTAGAGTAAATTTATATTCAGACAGAACATTACATCAATTAATTCATTTGAAAAACTTCTATTTGTAATTATAAAATAATACATAAGTTTTGGTACATTTACTTGAAAAAAAAAAAAATTATAGCTAGTGATAGTCAAGTTAATGAAGTCCACAAATATGTGAGACTTGATAATATCATTCAGATCTCAAAGAAGTTAAAAATCTTTTTTTTTTTATTTAAATTTCTATTGTGTAATTAAAATAATTTTTTCATAGGAATTCAAAATGCCCATAGTTTTAAACTAAAAAAGAATATATGAAAAATTTCCAATTTCAGGTTGATTTTTTACATCACAAAAATGATTTTTCTTTAAAACATTTTTGATGAATGCTAGAAAAATACTTGTTTTATTTTGTTAGAGTTCATTAATCAGCTTTTCAAATTAAACCATTGAAAGCTAAGTGTGTTTTGCCTATTTTGAATCATAATACATTAATCTGCAATTTTGTAAAAATATATATCTTTTTAAGCACAGGGAGGAATTTTCTTCATGCCAAAGGAAATTTTAAGCATGTCTTTCAGTATAATTTAACAAAACATACTTTACACATATGATATTGAATGACCAATAATATAAGATCGGGTTATAATGGGCTTCAAAAATATATAATATATACTTTTGGAGTCCATTATAACCAGACCAGTTTTGATAGTATATATATGAAGGTTGGTAGAATCATGTTAGCATGCACACCACTAAAAGGTTGCTGATCCCTGCTATTGCCATGATAATTAGCAAAGAAAAAAAGATTCTATTAATTCAACCTTTAGGTTTCAAAAATTTGAATTTTTTTATTCAATTATTATTGTTGTTGTTATTATTTATAAATACTTCTTAACAAAATAAATAGTATTGCAAAAATGAAACTGAATAGTGTTGTCTATAGTTGATAAAGCAAAAAGTCATATTTATTTTTACAGACTAAAGTTGTTTTTTTTAATTGGTTAGCAAAAATATGAATCTGCTTATTATTCAAAGTATAATGAGTTTTAGAAAGAAAAAGGAAATGTAATTCTGCTAGAAACAAACATTTCTAAAACTAACTAAGTTGTATATTTTTTCTGAATAAATTAAGATTTGAACAATCAAGGCAACCATTACAATGGACACTACATTGGTAAATATTTGTCATCTTTTGTAAGATTTAATTACTAATTTAGTTCATTTGCTATTTGTTTATACTTTTACTAATGAAAATATTTTATATATTTTTATTTTTAAATTATTTTGTAAGATTTGTTTATTAAATTAGTAGTGATCAAAGAAAATGTTACAATGATAGGACACTACAATATTTTGATTTATTTGTATTATATAATTGTTTATTCTTTTTATTATATGAACTTATTATGGAAAGTTTGGTTATAGTTTTCATTAGAGAAAGTTTATTTAACTTAGCAATTTATGTGAAAAATTAGAGTTACATTAAATTAATGGCAATCAAATGAAAATATTTTTACCACTATAATTAAAGGTATTACATCACTTTGTTTATTTACATTAATTTATGTGTGGAAATCTTTTTATAAGGTTAGTTATAGCTTTCATTAAAGACTATTTTTGCCTTTTGAATTGATATATAGAGTGTGAAAACTTACATTAAATATTTTTTTCTTACAGTACAACAATCAAATGAATGTTTCCACCACTGTGATTGGAAATTACATAATATTAATTTATAGCAAGCTAAATAAATAAATTTTATATTATTTTTGCATTCATATTTTTGATTTTATATGGTATTTCTTCTGCTTAAATAGTTGTTTGGATAATAATTTTGTTCTAGATTATGGATCTGGAACGATCTTCCCTCAATATACATATATATCCTTATCTAGAATGCATGTGTTGTATACAACCTTCTGAACCAATTATATTCATTATAACAGATCCTATTGCTCATATCAACATATTATTAAAACAAATCAACTTATATAAAAGAACAAACATTATATATTAATGTTTTTGAAAGATTAAATATTATTTTAATTGCTAGGTGTTTTTTTTTTTTTTTTAGAGTATGTGTATAGCAAGAGGAAAAAAATTGAATAAAAGTAAAAAACTACTGTAGTTGTTTTGAAGGAAATGGTATGAATACATTGGAAAAAAACAAATATATTGTAAAAGAGTAATTAATCCAAATGAATAGTAGTTCCCCTCTGTATACCCTTTTATTATTTTCTATGTAATATATTAAAGAATATTTAAAGCCCAAATTATACTGTTATCACATTATGAACTAGGAAATATTTTTAAACCCCCCCCCCCCCCCCAAATTGTAAGGGAATCATTGAATTTTGGGACAATGGACATAATTTAAATCTTGCCACCATCTTGTGTACAATTATGTTATTTGATAAACCTTTATAATCAAATAAACAATAGTCTCTTATACTTTTTCATTATTTTCTTTTTGTTAAATTCTTTTATTGAGGTTAGAAAATCTGTTTGCTTGTTTGTTAACTTTTAATCTTTTTCAAGTTAGTATGAAATTTTAAAATTGAGGATTAATAAATTTAAATTCAACAGAATTGCTTGAAAATTAATATATAACTAAGTTATACCAGCCTAACTCATTTGAAGCACTTATTTTTTCAGTATGTGGATTAGTTTTAAAAAATGATCATGACAGAGCAGTATAAATCTTTTTTTCTATCAATTTAATAAAAATTTAACCATTTTAAATTCTTAATAAGTCAGTAAATAAATTTTCTATATAAAATTGTTTGTTAGTTTTTATTTTTATTTTAAAACAATTGTATTTTTTAAAAAAAAACCTAAACTAGAAAATTTGCTTTATTTAAAATGATTGCGAAAAGTTAAAAAAGAAAACTCGCGATCATTGCTTAAAACAATGATCACGAATTTTGTTCTTTAGCATTTTTTTAAAAAAACAACTGTTTTAAAATAAAAATAAAAACTCAAACAATTTTAAATAGATAACTTAGTTACTGATTTATTCATAATACGCTGATGCGTTGCGGTGAAACTTTTCTATATAATAATTTCTTTAGGCTTTCTATATAATTTCTGCAGACTAATACATTAAGAGTATGTATATTTTAATGTAAAATTATTATACGTAATGGATATACATTTTAATTTATAGCAGAAATATCTAGTGATGTATATATAATGTAACTAAGGGTTTCATGGCATACAACAACATAGTAGTGTGTATGCACAAATATATATAAAGTTGAAAGGAAAAGTAGAAATAAACAGTCACTGATTTTTTTTTGTAAATATTTTGTACAAGAACACTGGAATAACATAAATGAGTAAATGATTTTGAATTTTAAAATAAAATTTTATTATGAAATAAACATTTACAAAGGTCCAAATAAATATTTTTATTGAATTCTGATCTTAACCCCTTGTGACCTGAACGGCCATTTTGAATTCACAGAAAAAATTACAGGACATACAATTTTAAATGAAATGTCTAATTTATTACAATAAATAACAAATATATATACATTTTTAGAAAGTGCAAATATGAAAGAATGTAATGAAGCTGATAAAATAGTCATTACCACAAAAAAATAATTAAAGAAAGGAGATTTTTCACATTTTATATATCTTTATTTTTACATTGGTTCACAAACTCTCAATTTTGAAAGATATAGCCTAAAATGACAATTTCATAGACAGCTTCATCACATTCGTCATAAAATGCAGAAAAAAATAATATATAACATGACCTACCTGAGTTACAGATTGTTGGTGTAATGTGGCAAAAGGTGACCATTTCAATTTCTTTTTTCTGCTTGACACTCTATGTGTTCTATTTTTGCAAGCAGTTGTTTTTCTAGGCCCTCTATGCGGGATATCTATTAGAAATGCAAGGTTTTAGTGAGGATCAAAAAAAAAATAACAGTAATAACTTTAGTAAATTCTAAGTTATGGGGGTAAAAAATAATGACTATATTATTGAAAAATCAGGGGTGGGGCGAGATAAATTATGCATTATTTCATGGCAGATCATAATTGCCAAATATGAAAATAAATAATTTAAAAATTTGTTTCTAAAATAAAATGAATAACAACATAGTAAATAAAATAAAATAAATAATCAAAAGGAATTACAAGCAATTATTATATATGAGTGGGAGATGATGATGACTGTTGATTCAGCATTGTGAGGTATTTATTTTTTTCACCTTGTTAGTTTCACAGAACAGAGTGGATAGTTTGAAGACAGTTTGCAAATTGTTGAAAATATAAATGCATGAGCAAAATCAATTTCAAAATAACTGATGATGATGATGTGGAGCAACTGGTAAGGGTGAGCTAAATTATGCATTATTACATAGCAAACCATAATAGCAAAGTATGCTATCAAATAAATAAAAAGTTATCTGCAAAGTATGCTATAAAATGAATAAAAAGTTATCTACAATGAAATGAATAAAAACGTAGTAAATTCTAAGTTATGCATGTAAAAAATAATTACTACATTATTGGAATATCATGAGGGTAAGAGTGAGCTAAATTATGCATTATTACATAGCAAACCATAATAGCAAAGTATGCTATCAAATAAATAAAAAGTTATCTACAATGAAACGAATAAAAATGTAGTAAATTCTAAGTTATGCATGTAAAAAATAATTACTACATTATTGGAATATCATGAGGGTAAGAGTGAGCTAAATTATGCATTATTACATAGCAAACCATAATAGCAAAGTATGCTATCAAATGAATAAAAAGTTATCTGCAAAGTATGCTATAAAATGAATAAAAAGTTATCTACAATGAAATGAATAAAAACGTAGTAAATTCTAAGTTATGCATGTAAAAAATAATTACTACATTATTGGAATATCATGAGGGTAAGAGTGAGCTAAATTATGCATTATTACATAGCAAACCATAATAGCAAAGTATGCTATCAAATAAATAAAAAGTTATCTATAATGAAACGAATAAAAATGTAGTAAATTCTAAGTTATGCATGTAAAAAATAATTACTACATTATTGGAATATCATGAGGGTAAGAGTGAGCTAAATTATGCATTATTACATAGCAAACCATAATAGCAAAGTATGCTATCAAATGAATAAAAAGTTATCTGCAAAGTATGCTATAAAATGAATAAAAAGTTATCTACAATGAAATGAATAAAAACGTAGTAAATTCTAAGTTATGCATGTAAAAAATAATTACTATATTATTGGAATATCATGAGGGTAAGAGTGAGTTAAATTATGCATTATTATATAGCAAACCATAATAGCAAAGTATGCTATAAAATGAATAAAAACTTATCTACAATGAAATGTATAAAAACAGTAAATAAAATAAAATAAATAACCCAAAGGAATTACAAGCAATTATTATATATTAGTGGGAGATGATGATGATGAATGTTGAATACTTACAGGTAATGGGGAATACGAAACCTCAAAATCAAACACATCAACAGAAAAGTTCGTTATAAACGTAATTACGTTTAGCGGCGAAAATAATTCTTTTCTCCGTATATTTTTTTTATCGGTTGATAAAATCTAGAAAGATAAAAAAAATTACAAAATTTTAATAATGTACTTTACAAAAATTGCTATAAAAAATCTAATTTTCATCGCACAGAAAAAATTTTTAGACGTACAAAAAGATAGAAAAATGGCGGAGAGAAAGAAAAAAAAGCGTAACTGTGACGTATACGGTTTGCACGCTATTGCGGTCGAAATTGTAAACTTTTTTTAATGCGTAAACAAGCGGTTTTCGGTCTCAAAGGGTTAAAATTAAAATAAGTTTGTTATATTAAAAGAGATCTGCTGATAAGTGTAAAAATCCACTATCTATTATAGAAAAAAAATTTTTTTAGATTAAAACTTGTATAATATTTTTGTAAAATTCTACTATCTATTTTGAAACCTTTATAGATCATACTTTGATAAAATTCAAGGTTGTAAAAGAATTAAAGTAGATTAAAAGAACTGATAAAGATAGGAAAAAACATTCTAGACTTAATTTTTTCTACCTCACCCTATCTATAAAAAGAGTGGCTAGATAGATAAGTAGTTGGCTTTCCAGAAGGGAGTGCGTTAGTTGGTTTTCCTAGAGTTCTTAGAGTTGGTTAGTTGGTTTTCCAAATTATACAGAGCTACCTTGAAGATGTAATTGAAAGCAAGATGGCTGCTATTAGTTCACTATGCTGGAGTTTAGATGTACCTAGAAAGAAGACCCACCTTCTTTGTGTTCTCCATAGCTGACATAGTATTAGATGGCTGGCCTGACATCTTAGTGGGATCTATTGAATGTCAACATTTACCTGGTTATACTTTTCCCAATGATGACAATCCCATCTAGCTCCCATCAAGAGAATCTATCAACTGGCTGAAGAATGTTATACATATGCTGTTTTATCTATATGCAGAGAAGCACAGATAAACACAAATATATGAAGCATAGCTGGTGATTAGAGAGTAGCATTATATATAATAATGAAATTTTAAATAATTTCTTTAGGTAAAATAACATTTTTTAAAAGGGAGATATGTAATTGGGAATTATATTATTTTAAATTGTTTATTGAAGAAAAAAGACATTTATAATTAATTAATTAATTACGAGTAACCTGTCAAAAAGAAAAAAGGAACTTTTATAAACTGTCCAGGAATTGATATTTTTTCTTTTATGTACACATGCATGTATGAATTTTATATAATCATGTGCACATACATTTTTATGTACACACATATATATTAAATCTATCATTAATTATGTATTGTAAGAAAGAAAATGAATTTCATTTATATGTTAATTATTATACCGTGCATCTGTGCGATGTTATATATGTGTTTTAAATAAACCTAATATGAGATGTCTGTATCATTAAAATGTGATAACTTAAATTTTTTTATTATGTTATATGGCGATTGAAATATATTGATCATATGTACTGCATGTTTGTGTGCATATACCAATGCATGTCACACGTATATGTAAATTTTAATTATTTTATTTTTATATGACGATCATATATGTCCATAAATTATACCACATGTCTAGGTGCGGATATATAAGTGTTTTATATTGGAACATATAAGTAAACAATGTAATAATTTGAATTTTGTTTTTATGTTAATCAAAATCAGAAGGCTTAATTCATATGTGTACAGCTGTATTCTGCAGACCTTAATGTCATTTTTTTATTGTTATTAATAAACTTATATTCTATTGTTAAAATTATTCCAGTGATTTAATTAATTCTAATTATTTGTAAAATATTATGTTGCATTATCTCTTGTTCACAATAAGTTATAGAGCTTGTGACCTCTGAGCTAGATTCTTGTGATTTATTATTGTATGGGTATCCAGTTGATGATCATCATCATCCCTGGATTGGCACAAAGAAAATATTCTTTACAATCTATGCACTACATTTAATTTTAATTTAGTCTATTAGATATTAAGTTTATAATGGCTAGTACATTAATGGTACTAAAAGACCAGAGCATTGATGATGATCAACATGTTTAATATTTCAGCATTATTGATTTTATAGTTATATATTCTATAGATTAGCACTTAAGTTGGTGCATCCAAATTAATAGTTAAATAATTGCCCCAAGTTGGCAATGGCTAAATAGTTAGCCTAGGCGGTCTATAATAGACTCATTTCAAATCCAGTCACAAGATTTTGATTTATTTTATTGTTATTATTCATGATGATGAATGAGAATTACTTATTTTTAATGCTGGGTGAACTTAGTTAATTATAGTTACTCTAGTGAGTTAACTGGATTGATCTCGGAGTGATCTCAAGATCTCTCAACGCATATTTTATATTAAATATGGATAGTTAATTTTATATTTATTTTGAACTGGGGTTGATGGTGATTTACTATCACCCCACCTTCACAGAAAGTCTCCCATCCCATTACAATATATTTCAACTATAAGTATCCAGTCAATTTAAAGTACCATATAGTTTTACATTTTCATTTATTGAGTCAATACTAAAACTTAAAAATAATATATATATATTAAATGCATTTATTGACTGTGCATTAAAAAGAAATAAAATAATTATTTCAACCACAATTGAAGTTTTTAAATTTAACTTAAAATAAAAGCATTTAATGTAAAAAAAAAATTTTTTTTATCTATGATAGAATTTTATATTTTACAAATGTTTCATCAACCTCTAGGTACGCATTCTGAAATAAATACAAAATGTTTAATGTATAAAACTGAAGATATCACATTGATTTTTATGAATTGTTACTTTTTCCTAATTTGCAAATTATAAAACAAAAAGATAATCCAAATGTAAATGTTATTTACCTACTGCAATATTTTTTCCTCTCCTAAATATTAATTTTTTTAATGCTGAGTAAAAAAACTTAACTATTTATAAGTCTTCAACAATTTAAAAATGCTGAAATATAGATGCTAACATTATTTACTACTACAGCTGTTACCTAAAAGTCTGCTTTCATGTAACCAGTTTTACACAGGATGTTCTCGAGCTGTAATTTAAATTTTTGAAAGAAATAAAAAATATCACCATGCAGGAAAACTTGATATTAAGCATAATATTGTGAACCATGAAATTTTTTATATGAATTCCATATTAATAAATATCTATAATTTTAAATTAAATATTAAATATTTTTTCATTTCATGAGTATTAATGATTATTTTTTTAAAAAACTGAATAAAGAATGGTACCTAATATATATATTTACACATTATATATATGTAAAGTATATTTAAAGCTCAAATTTAATTATATTCAGTGCTGCTGTCATAACTTTCTCATTTATTTGATGCTGCCCAAAGTGTGATAGTTTGATTAATCAAATGTCTTTGATACATAACAAAAACATAATAAATTATTTTTATTAAGATAATCAACATATAATTGATAGAGCATATTCATGCAGTATAAAATCTGAGGCTTACCAGCAGGAATCACTTAATTTTTTATTATAATACACATAGCTAGAATTTAATTAGATATAACTTATCTTAATTTAAGTAATAGTAAATATTGTTATAATAGTTTTGGTAAACAATAACTTAAAAGATTTATTTTTTATTTTGTTATCTTTCATAGTTTTAAATTTAAACTTCTTTTATAATAAATGTATATAAATAATTACAATATCTAGTCATTGGCATTAAATATTTACATAACTCCAGATATTCCATATTAAGTTGTTTTTTTTAACTTTATAAATAAATATATCTTATTTTTAATATTGGGTATGTGTTTATCCATAATTTCAAATTCATATTTATTATGTATACTTTCCGAAAATTGATGATTAGGCAAGACTATGGACAAATAATACATTACATTCTTTGATATAACATAATTTTCTTTCTATCATATATATGTTTAGTGGTTATTTATTTGATCGCTTTATAATTTTGTTCTTTTGATTGAAAACATAAATAATATTAAACTTTAAATTTCCAGATTTTTATTTTTGTTTTCCAGTATATTTTTTTTATATAGTACATCATTTTATTTAGTTGTTTGAAAAAATATAAAATATCAATCCTGGAATTTAATTCAATAATCTGCAGAGACAATTATATATTTTCATCAAAAATTTGAAACACACACACACTCATTTCAAAATTGTAGAAACTGACTTCTTTTAAATAATATTACTTAATGTATTTTTGTTTTTTAGTTTCAGTATAATGTTATTAATTTTAAGATTGACATTCAAGAAATATAAAACTTACTTCGCAATATTTTTTAAACCTTTATTATATCTAATCAAAAATTACTTTTAATCATAGTGGGTAAATTAAATGAGGTACTGTTTCATTATTATTAATATCCTGCATAGATTTGTTACAGTTTCTGACTCTGGAGCTCCAAGTCTTTGGATTGTGGCTCCATTCACTCTCATTTCCAGTGCTCTAATTTTTTATGAACTCCTTACCAATAAATCATTTGATTATTATTGATATATCTTTTTAAAAATATAAAATAATAGTAATAACAAAGACAATGAAAATGTAATTTACATCAGGTTCGTAGGACATCTCATTTCAATTATATATTTAAAAAAGGGCCAACATTTGAAAAAAATGAAATAAACTTTATCAAATAAATATTTTAAAACCATTATGGATTTTATGGCATACAACATAGTGTATGTGCACATATATATATATAAAGTTGAAAGGGAAAATAGAAATAAACAAATTTTTTTTGTAGATATTTTCTACATTACACTGAAATAACAGTAAAAATTAAATAATTTTGAATTTAAAATTTTTTTATTATAAATTAAACATTTAAAAAGGTTCTGATTTTGAAATTAAACATGTTTTTATGTTAAAATAGATATCCTGATAATTATAGAATTACACTATCTATTTTAGAAACCTTTTTTTAAAGTAATGCTTGTATAACATTTTGATAAAATTCTACAAAGTTGTTTTCAAGAATTAAAGTAAATTGAAGAGTCATTAACTTTTTTCAATCAAGATAGAAAAAACATTTTTGCCTTAATGTATTTTGTTCCTGTGCCGTGTCTGCAAAAGAGTTGAAAAAAAAATTATAAGATTGTTTTTAAGAGTTCTTAGAGTCGTCCAGATTAGGATAGAATTACCATGACGATATAACTGAAGGCAAGAAGAGCAAGTCCAGAAGCTGCACCATAGTTCACTACAGTTGAGTTTGGATTCACATGGAGGAAACGGGTCAACTTTCAGTATTCTATAGCCGTAATATAAATTAAAAATGGCTGGCTTGCTTAGTGTCTATCCAATCTTAAACTAAATGATGCCGATTCCAATGGCAACATTTACTTGAATTATACCTTTTCTGAAAATGACAAGTCAATCTACTGTTTAGAAGAGACCAGTTTACCCAGAGAATCCATCAGCCTGCTGAAGAATTAGTTATATGTGTGCTGTTTTATCTATATGCAGAAAATCACTGTTAAATGTGCAGGGTCATATATATATAGTGCAGCTCGGGAGTAGCGTTATATATATTGAGAACAATATTTTAAATAATTTATTCAGTGAAAGTGACATTTAAAATAGAATTTAAAAATAAAATGAGTAAATAATTTTTGCTTGAGTTAAATGTCTAATATAAAGAATTAATTCATAAATGATTTTATATTCTATGAAGGAAAAAGTAAACTCAAATAAAATAAAGGAACATGCTGGAGTTTTTTTTTTTTAAAAGACGTTTATAATTAATCGATGGTAACCGGTCAAAGGTATGATATTACTTTTTTAAAAAAGTGAAAGAAAACTTTTATGACGGGCCATCAAAGAATTTAATAATTGATTCATATTGTTTTTTATATATACACACGCATGTGAATTTTATGTATACTTTTAACAAGGAATTATGAAAAGTATATTTTTAATAATTTTATTTTGATAAATTAAAATATATATAAATGTCAATGTGCTCACATGCATATATGTTAATTAAATGAGTCATTAATTATGTATTTTAAAAAATGAATTTCATTTATAGGTTTATGACAATTCAAATATGTTAATAAATTATATCCGCATGTCTGTGTGCTGATAGATATATGTTTATGTAAAAACATTATGAGGTATTTATATCAGTAAAATGTGATAATTTATTATTTCATTATATGACAAATATCTTCATAAATTGCACTGCACATCTGTGTGCATTTATCAATGTGCGTCAGGTAGACACATATATGTAAAAATTAATCTTTTTTTTATTATATGACAATCCAAGTATGTTCATAAATTATACTGCACATCTGTGATACATATATCAGTATATGTCGGTTAGGCACATAAAAATTAATCATTTTTTTAATTATTGTATGAGAATTCAAATATGTTTATATATTATACTGCATGTCTATGTGCTGATATATACGTTTTATGTAAACCTATTGGAACATATATGTAAATCCCAATAGGATAGCTTTTTTTTTTTGTATATTAATCAAAATCAAATGGTTTAATTTATATGTGTATAGCCATATTCTTCAGAACTTAATTTCTTTTTTTTTTTATTGTTGTTAATAAACTGATATTTCATTGTTGAAATTATTCCAGTGAATTTACTCAATCCTAAATAGTTTTTAAAATATTATATGTTGCATCATCTCTTGTTCACAGTAACAGTTATAGAGCTTGCGTTCTCTGGGTTAGATTTGTGCATACCAGTCAGTTATATAAAAGGGGGGTTATATTAGTGGTTATAGACATACTGTTAATGATGGTGATCCTGGATTGGCGCAAAGGAGATACCTTTTATAGTCCATGCACTACATTTTATTTAATTTAATATTTATTTAGAAATTAAATTTATAGTTGGCCAATATATTAATGGTACTAAGTGGCCAGAGCATTGGTGATGATCAGCATGTTTTAATATCCCAGCAATATTGTTTTTATTGTTATATATTCTGGTGGATTAGCACATAAGTTTGTGCATCCAAATTAATGTTTAAATATTCTGCCCCAAGCTGGCAAGGGCTAAATAATTAGCCTGGTCTATAGTAGACCCATTTCAAATCCAGTCACAAAACTGAATGTTGATTTTATTATTGACTTATTTTATTGTTGATCATTCATGATGATGGATGATTATTACTTTTGGGTAATGCTGGAGAACTTATAGATAACATATTTATATAGTTAGCTTTACTGATCTCTCAGAGTTATCTTTCATGCTCATTACTTTTATATTAAAATTTCATATTTAATTTATATTTAAAATCCAGTTGACTTGGAGTGGATGATGATGTGTCCCATTACACCAGATGCCGCCCCATTATTTTCTGTACCGTTACAATATATTGTAACTGACGAAAGCTTTCTAGATTCGCATATACTGACCACAAGGGTGCCACTAGTCCGAAAGTCGGAACTAGACATTTATTTTAAGGGTGGACAGGATATGTGAACCGAAATGCGCCGAACTAAACTCGGGGAGAAACAAAAGATCTTATGGATTGTTTAGACAATTGAGAAATAAAAGTACCAAGACAAATGTCAGCCAAATAAATGTAAACAATTTGATAATTTTATTAAAAGTTGGGCAATAGAGTAAAGAAATCTAGCCTTGAATACAAAAGTGACTTATATTAACATATGCATATTTATCAGAGAGTACACATGAGTGCGGCAAACACGAAAACATTAAATGCTTTGGCAGCAAAACTCTCTCACCTAAAAATAAACTGGCAATTATAAAATTACAAAAGAAACAGCAACTCGAGCTTCCTGATTCAGCGATATGAAAACAGTTACGGTCTTGCAGAAAATCAACGAAACCAGTGCGGACGATCGATCAGTAGCATTCTAACTACTGTCGTTATAACGCCGCAGGACTTCTGCGCGTAATACTACTTTTAAAGCAAATGTGGTTGATCTCACATACAAGATAGCAACAAGATATTTGATCACGATCTTACGTAATCTAGAAAGAAATCACTACTTACAGCAAACCAGAAGAAAGAACCTGATAAATAGCCAGCAAAAAGATTTTGTTGTTTGCAAAAAGCGCAAACCAAACTTGTTTAAAAATTCATTATTTTACAACAACAACTAAGGGCCAGTGAGTAAATAAAAATTACAAAACCTGCCAAAGCATTTTGCAATAGTTAATGAAATAATTAGGCATATATTAAACATATAAAATACAATCTCTCAATGCACCTCCTGATAAATGAAAATTGAAAACAAACTTGAAATCTTAAAACTAAGATTCCAAGACTCACTTTAAATACTAGAAAAAGTAAATACAGATAATAAATAATTAATACAACTTTATAACATACTTATCATTAGATTGAGTGGAGATTTAATTAAACACAATTTATTTACCCTGGCTAGAATAAGAAAATGTTCATTTTACGGTAAAGTAACGTTCATGTAGTTTTCTGAAGAGTGCGCACTGTTAATAAGTTCATATTTCAGGTGACTTCTCTTTATGACAGAGGCAAGAGTCGAGGCAAATTAGGGATCCGGCCTAGGTTAGAGTACGAAAGAACAACTTAGAGCCTGAGGCTCGTCTTTATTTGAATGAGCAATGCATCTTATGGTTTCCACTATGTATAGCAGCGTTTGTTCACATCATGAAGGCAAATTTCAAAAATCTCTTAAATGTTCAAACTGCGATTAATATGAAGTTCCACAGATTAATCAGAATGCCTTTTAGAAATCAGAAGCTGAACCAAGCACTTTTAAACAGCCTGTTAGTCTAGAATAAAAGCAATCGCCTTCTTTTTTGGCGGGCTATAGTTATTTCACTACATTTACCGCTAAAAACTTTCCTTGTTGTCAAATTCTATGCCTCAGGCAGGGCAAATATAAATTTCCTGTTCAATCCAATTTAAGAATTCCAACCAGGGATTATTGTAACTAAAATAACAACACAAAATTAAATATCCGCTTTTAGAATTAAATTAGAACTGATAAAAATAAGAGACAGGAATGTAATCACACATTTGCTTGTTTTTTTAATTAAATAGATTAAAAACAAGCAGTGAAAGTAAACTATTTTAAAATCAATTCTATGAACATTAAAATGATCTATTTTAAATATAAATGCGCATGTTTTTTGAATAATAATCAAAAATTTTAACATTAGACATTTAATGAAAATTAAGTTGTTTTCCCCTTTTTTTAAATTTTAGTAATAAAACCATTGAATCGGATATCAATCCGATTCAATATATATATCGAAACCTTGTAAGATCATTTTTGTTAATTCTGCTTTTTTTCTTGATCATGTGATTTGCTCTCTGTGAATGACTTAATTTTATCTGGGTCAATTAGTCTTTAAACTGCCATTTGTATTACATTGATCATTGCTATATAATTCAACTTTAAAAATGAAAATTTTAAATATGCTTATTAAATAACTATTATATATTCCACCATCAATCAATATAATAGAAATAAGTAAATAAAATAATGCTCCGGCTAAAACTTTCAATCTTAATATAATAGAAACGAATATTAATAATATCTTACGATAATTTTTACCACTAGACTAACTCAAATTAATAATAAAGAATATGATTTGATTTTAAATAAATAATATAATAATAATAATCATGAGACATTTGGTGAAAGGTAAAGTAGCGGAACTACATTGAGCATATATCCCAAAAGATACAATATTAATGGCATAAGAACACTATCCCCCCTTTTTATTTCAAATAATAATAATATAATCTATAGCATTCTTAAAACTTTAAAATATTATAAATAATCTAATATAAGATTATTAGATAAATTCTAAAAACTCTTCTTTAAATATAATCATCTCAGGTTCTTTAAATAAGATCATCAATTAATTTATAATATCCTGTAGCCAAGTATGATGAGGGATTTTGCATCATTTCTAACTACACCTAAACAATAATAATAATCATAATAATAAAATGTAATAATACTCCTACACTTAATCTAACAATTTGTACTATATTTACTTTTACTATTCAATAATTTAATCTCCAATAATAATAATAATAATACAATAGTAATAATACAATTCTTTTATTTATCATGTGGTATATTAAAAGTACGGTATAATTTGAACAATATGTGGCAATAAGAAATATCCTTAATTATATGGCAGTATTTTAAATAATAAATTATGACTAAAAAATAATATTATACTATGTAATATTTCTGTATCATTCTGAACAATAATTGACATCGTTAAGTAAAATTATTAATAATTATAATGTGCAAAATATGTTGTGTTCATTTCTGAGTTCTGTGGATTGAATCTTGTGGAAGTGAATGGATCAATGACAACACAGACAACAAGTTTTATAAAACAACTTTAACAAATTTATTCTAACAAAACAACTATATACAAAATATTTACAATCTTTAATAAAACTATAAATGTGAGATTAAAATTAAATAAAATATATACAAAATTAAATGAAAAGAAAAGATCAGGTAACAGATTTTCAATCTAAAAAATCATCAAATGTGTAAGCCTTCCCTCCAGCTTATGAATTCTTATATTTAAAAATACATATATATGAATATTCAAATTTTATTATTCACCTCACAATATTATATTGTATTTGCTTCTAGTTTAATGAATATGAAAATATTACTTCACTTTCAGAAAATATTAAAAAAAAAGAAAAATACCTTGCGTAAAATTTTGTCAATTGAAATATGTTTTATGTTTATTCTAAATTACTAAAATATATAATGACAAAAACAATGCTTGTTTCTGTACTAAAATAATTTGCTCAGCACCATTCTAAGTTTAAAGATATGTATTTCATGTTCAAAAAACATAGAAATATAAAATTATCAAATAAAAATATAAGCATTTATCATACATTTCACATTCCTCAGTTTGATATTTCATTGTAAAATATGCATTATTTTAAAAAAAAATGTTGATTTATGAAAAATCAAAAAGTATTTGAAAAATATATTAGGAATAGTTATGATACCTTTATTATCTCACCATCAGCATTAGACATTCAATATCATTCGTATTTTTACTCAATTCAAAACCTATCTTGCCTTCTTTAAAAAAAAAACAATTCATCTTTCTAAATTTATCCATTATTCTTCTCTCAAAATAGTAGACTACTTGATGCGTTACTAATGAAATTCAGATAGCGTGATACAATGCATAGGACATGAAGGAATAACTAGAGTAAAGACTCAATAGTATATAATAATTCAATAATCCATATGGAAATCATTGTGAAGAGATATGTACAACCTCGTCTAATACCTTAAAAGTAATGTCTTGGCTTTTTTTTAGCACTTACGGTAAACATTAAAATACAAATATCAAACACTGTCCATGGAACTAAATACAAAATACAGGGCTACGTTAACTGTATTTGTAGTTATATAATAGGCTAATTCTCCTATCGTCTTAACATATCTTACAAATAAACATTCAGGGTTTCATTTTTTTTTACTCCCCTGTTACTATCATTTAAAAATTTCAAATAGATTTAGACAATCAACATCGTAAAATAAACTAGGCAATTTTCCCAATAATAAACAAAGTTAGCACATTATTTTATCAAACCATGACTACTATAAGAAAAGGTTTTACACACTTAAACTTAACCACAAATGCAAATGACTTCGGTCAATATTCATATATTTAAAATAAATATAATATGGTTTATTTAGCAAAGAATCATATAAAATTATGAAAATTAATAATGAACTTTATAAAGAAAAAATATATATGCATATTTTTATTCATAGCTTATATCACTTAACAAAAGAAAAATCTGTTATTAATTCACATATCCATATGTTCATTCATGTAACATAAGATGAATATTTAAAACTCCTAGAAATTCTAAGAAAAATACATCATATAATAATTAAAATAATTTAAATTACCTATATGATTTGCTATTTGCAATCACATCTTTTGACTTCTGTTCCAGTTTTCATAAAATATAAAAATCATCATTGACATTCATTCAGCATAAACTAATGTATTTTAAAAAAATGTTTTCAAAAGTTTTTTTTAAAAAAAGTTGTTACAAGTTTTAAAGTTAATATTTCTATAATTAAAAATTCCTAAAAATGTAACTGTCTACTCTAACCTATAATAAATTATAATTCTAATGTTAGTATATTTTTTAAATAAATAATGAAAATTTAAAGTTATGTAATCTTTTTATAAATGTCCTTATGTTCTAATAAATTGGGGTTCCGCGGTTGCTATAAGAATATCCATAGTTGAAAGCTTTCTTTTAACTCCCCTCTCCGGTGCATAAAACAACAATTAAAAAATAATCTGCAGAAATCTTGAAAAATTATGTTCATCCTGTTTTTTAAAAAAGATTTAAGACAGTTTATTCCTGTAAATCTTTTCATCCCTTTTTGTTCGGGAACTGATGCATCATTTTCGGTACATTTAATAAGCATGCAATTTAACATAAACAGACGTATTTTCATTTCCAACTGATATTTTAATAAGGCACATATAAAGTAAATTGATGAATCCAAGTTTCAAATATGAAAAAAGTTACTTATTTCTGGCATAATAATATTTTTTTTTATTATCCTTTTTTTTCTTTGCAATTAAATTATAGTTAAGATGACAGGTTTTTTTATATTTAAATATTCTCTTGCTCATTATAACTTTTGTTAAAACAATTATGTTCTTTATAGCAGTTATCTTTTTAAAATGCTTCACTTCCAAGTATTTAAGCATAATTTCCTTCAACGGTAAATATTTCTTTTTTTAAATAATTTCAATATTATATACAGAGAGAGAGAGAGAGCAATATATTTTATAGCTCATCTCGAATATTTTATAGAATTAAGAGGTAAATTATATTTTAGTCTTTTCCAACAATTTTTTTTAAAAAATGTTTTTTTAAGTTTTAAAATTTATAAATACAGACATCTCCACTATATAAAACATACATCTGGATAATATTTGATTGCAACTCAGAAATACTCTGCAAAAATAAGCAGATAAATTTTTATATAGCCCTGGGAAAACTGCTTCCATAAATTTTTTGGTCTTTCATTGACAATCTCCCCACATATAATAAGACAGTAGATTCCTGTTCCATAATTTATCACTGAATTTTAATTAAGCTTTAGAATAATCCACTAGCAAGAAATATACTGGGTTTATTCAGACATTTTTGGTTAAACTATATACTAATTTTTAAATCCTTTCAAATTTTAAAATAAAATTATATTAAAAAATTTTAAAAATTGATTGTTAACTTTAAATATAACCTGATACTATTTATTACAACAAGAATTTGAAAATAATAACCACAACAACTTAATTACACAGTTTTTATACCTATTTTTTTAAACAATTTTGATTGGCTGACAAATCTTCAGATTACAGACTCATATACATATTTCCCAATTATGTACTTTTAAAAATTGGAAATAAATTATGAGTCATCATTTTAAAATAATAATATAAAAAATATTTTATACCCGATTTATTTTATAATTAAACAAAAATATTTAAACTGATACACTTTATTAATTCTTACTAATTTATGAAATTATAAAAATATTTAGTTTTAAAATGTAGCAATTTTTTGCTTACTTTGGTTAGCTTTAAAATATCTTTAAAAATTAAATACTATTAATTCAAGTTTATCTTATCATGTATAAAATGTTTCAATTCCACCAATAATTTTAAGAAAGCAATTAAAAACTTTCTCTAAAACTATGCATACAGATATATCATCAGTCAAGTGATTTGCACTACAGACAAATGTTGCAATTTTTTGATTTTACTGTCTGCAATAAACCAAATCAATATTTAATTACAAAAATAATACAAATGAAATGAAAAAAAATATTAAACACAACAATAAAAATTTAGAATAATAAATTTTGGCATTTTTTTGCAACAATACTTCAAAATTAAAACATTAGATACACCATAGGCATCAAAAAGTCTAATAAATAATTATTATATAATTTAAACCTAATTTAGAAAATAAATTTAATAATTTATTTAAATATATTACACATTATATTAAAATCAATGTTTTTTTTTAAGGTTTATTTAGCAAGATATTCAATATATTTTTTAAGTATAACTGAGACCAATGCTTCCAACCATACAATATTAAATTATTTTTTCTTCTTCTTATTTTTAACATTTAAAATAACTTTAAAATGTTTTTCTATTATTTTATATATTTATTTTAGCAAGTTTTACATTTATTTAGATATTATCATTACTATTATAATACCTATACTTTTCCTAATTTAAAATTTTTAAAGAAATTGGCTTTTTAGCACATTCTGCTCTAATGAAAAGGGTACAATATATATCGATAATTTTATCACTATTTTATGGTAGCCATTGAATTATTGATGCATGGTAACTCTTAAGATTAAAACAAAATTAAATTATATAAAAAAAAATTAATATAGAGAAAAGGAATGTGCTAAACATACTTTAAATACTTATGGGTTAGTGTGTGTAAATCCGTGAAGTGTGCATGACCCAAGATTTATTTTTTCTTTATATTACATACAATAGTTAGCATTATATAAATAGATTAGTTATTACAATAAATTAAAAAAATAATAATTTAATAATATCGCATTTTGTATCTATGAATAACGTAGATGACATTATCTTAGTAACAATGTTAAAAGTTTTAAGCCAATAAACATCACATGATCACCATTTCTTATGTTTGCTTATAACTGTTATTAAAATAGGCAAAACTTACTATATGTATTGCCACTCACTGCAAGCTAGAGTAATCATTGGATGCCAGAAGGCTTGTGCATAAAATCCCCATCTAGTGCCTACTCATCCAATATCCCCAAACTAGTTTCTCAGTGGCAATATGTATAGTAAGGTTTGCCTGCTTTAATAACAGTTATAAGCAAGCATAAGAAATGGTGATCATGTGATGTTTATTGGCTTAAAACCAATCCTGCCTAATAGGATAGTGGTGGCTATGGTTATTAAAAAACCAAAGATATCAAAATATATAGTACTGAACTGAGTTCAGACCTATGTGACTATATATGCTAATGAGCTTGGATTGAAAATATTAAGGTGTTTTCAATTTAAGACTCATAGTTTCGTAGTGAAATAGAGATAAAAGGTGGCTACTGGAGGGTTGCATTAGTTTGATCCTAAGATTTAGGTGCAGTGCTCTCAGATCCAAAGCTCCTCACTGACGAAGGCCACAAGCCGGAAACTAGTCTGGGGATATTGGATGAGTAGGCACTACATGGGGATTTTATACACAAGCCTTCTGGCATCCATTGATTACTATAGCTTGCTGTGAGTGACAATACGTATAGTAAATTTTGTCTGTTTTAATAATGTTAAAAGTTATAAATCAATTCCTTATTGGGAGAAAAAAATCATGGCTATTACTTTTTACAATTACATTAATAAGTTTTTAAAAATAATATATTTAAATAAATAAATTTAAGAATTTCAAGTTAATTATTACAAAACAATTCTCTTCAAAAATCAAAATAACAAATCTTGATCTGTAATCTTTCATATTGCTGTATATTTACATTCTCCATGTATATAGGTTTACTTGGAGAGTATTAAATATGTGATAAACTATAATTTATCTTTTCTCTACTTATAATTTTTTTTTTAATTTGTTTTTACTTTTGATTATTTGATGTCATTTTGGGTTTTTTTTTTTTTTACAAAGTTTAAAGAAAATGAAATACAACTCTCCATAGTACCTTTTTTTTTTTTTTTTTTAGTGAAGTGGGATGTTCAACTTTTATATCCTTATTATCAATTTCATTTTGAGTTTGGAGATAATCGAAACTACTATTACAATTGCTATAAAAGGATTTTAGGTTTTATTGAAGTTACTATAAATTTTAAAATTAGCATACTGAATCAAATTTAAATGGCATTAGGAATTTTTATAAATATTTTTATTTCTTGATGATATAGTACTGCTATTCTGAAATTTTATTATATTCTAAAATGTATGTAATGAGCATCAAATACATGTATTATTAAATTTTTCCGCTTTCTGAATGCTTAACCTAAAGGAATCTAATACATTTTAGGTTTTGAATCATCTACAGCTCAAGAATCTTCAAATAAACAAAACCTTCCTAATCAGTATGAAAGTACAATACTAAGTCAAAATGGTCCTAGAATGAGAGGGCCACCCGGGGCCAGTTCGGTAATGAGGCCATCTATGGGTCAAATACCTCAAACAATTGGTGAACAATCTAGAGCACTGAGACCACCTGTAAATGACATTTTTCCTGGTCAACCACAATCTCCGAGGGTAGAAATGATTCCACCTTCAAATATGGGACAAACACAGGTTTGTATCATGTATGAATGTGTGTGTAGTTTCTGTAAGAAAAAGCAAGCATTTGACATATTTTGAATTATAAGTAACATTTTAGTATACAGTTTGCCTTAAAACAACTACAGAGAATTTTTTTGATATTAGGACAGAAATTTCCATAGAAATTTATTTGGTACTGCAGACAATAAAACTGCGTAAAATGGATACTTGATCATATTTTCAATTATTCAGCATTTGACTAATTTTGATTGAGTAATTATAAAATTTCATTGTAAAATTGGCAGTTTCATGAAGCTAAAAAAATTTAACTATTTCAAAGATTTTAATTTAGTGTACTATAAATATCAAATAATGGTCTGTAATTACGCGATAGATAGGTTCCTCAGTAAACACGCGCAAAAGAAATTGCACAAAAATAGACGTAACTTACCTTGAAAAAGGGGGGATACGGACTGATTTTTCAAAAATCGCATAAAAGCAAAGCACCAACATAAAATTACTTTAAAATTCGCGCAAAAAAACAATAAGGAAATAAAATATGACTAATAAATAATTTCAAATTTGAAAAAAATTGATACAAGACAAACTTTTTTTAACTCTAATATTTAATTTTATTCAAAACAACATATTTTTATGCATAATTTACAGTACAGTACTGTAATTTACATTTTTTTATACACGTTTTAATTATTATCGCTATTTGCCGATAAACAGGTTCATTTGCAAACTGGTAAAAAATCAGATTCTTCTCAAGAGGAAATACAACTAGCGCCAACTTCACTCTCATGTTGCGTTAATGGTTTTCTGGTGACAACGTAATTAGTAATTAATCTTTGAGACGATGATTTTATTAATTGTTTATGCAGCTCGCGATATCCAGACCTACAACCATTTAGCTCTCGTTGGAATTTAAGAGCACGTTATGATAATAAAAAGAGATTTATTCACCACTGCTGGGAAAAATTTAATTAAAACTAACAACTAAAAATTAAATTTTTATTTTTGTCTTTAATTTTTTAATTTTCAATTCCGTTTAAAAATCAAATTTCGTTTCACATCACATTAATTTCAGGTTGCCTTAAGTAATTTTTAAATTGTTAATTATAATTAAAAATCAGATTTTAATTTTTAATTGTCTAATTTAATTGTGCCCACTGCTATTACTCACCTTTTAAAAATTTTAACTTGCGGACACTAAATGATTAATAATTGATTACGTTCTTTTTTAAAAAGCAAAAACAGAATGTGATTTAAAATGCAAAATTAACACGCACAATGTTTGAACAAATTTACATTATAATCTTGTAAAATTTAATGTGTGTATACATAAAATGTGGAAATCATGATTTTAATTTCATTATTGCATAAAATCTTACTATTATAAAGTGCTGAAAATATTGAAATTACTAAGATGAAAGTCGAATTCCAATAATGTGCTATTACTTTCAATATGACATAAGTGCGTGAAATTTATTATTTAAAGTAATAGCGCATTATCGGAGTTCGACTTCCGAAGAAACATGAATCGCGTAACTTCAAAATTGCATTAAATAAATCCGCATAAAACAAGACCCAGGTGTATATAGATTTTAGACAACGGAAACTAACCTTATTTTTAATAAAAAATATGTATTGGAAACTACAAATGAGATCAAAAAATTAGTGGATTTTTTTTTTTAGCAGAAGAATGGTTACACTGATTTGGGGTATTTTAGATTAATAAATAAGAGTGAATGCATATTCAAAATTTTAAACAATAGTACTTGTACCCTCCCCAAATAATATTTAATATTAAAAGTGATCATTTTATAGCTTAGGGTGTTAATCATAAGTAACTTATTAATCATAAAAATATAGCAATTAAATATTTTTATTTTTTACTAAGAATGATTTCACATAATAAAAAAAGAGTGTGGATTGGTGAAATATCTTTAACATAGAATAACTTAATTGATTTTTTTACTTAGTTTTATTGTCTGCAATACTTATTAAATTTCTAAAAAATTTACTTTCTCTTCAAAATTAAATATCAAGAAATTTCCTGGAGTTGTTTGAGGCCATTTATATTTCTTCCCATTTATATTTCTTAAAAACTTAACTATTATCCAGCATATATATTAGTAATTTATGATAGATTTAATGAAATATTTTAAACATATGATAGATTTAAAGAAATATTTTAAATACTTCCTATTATGCTGTATTTTCATGATAGAATAAATGTTATAACTATAAAATATGTTTATTTTAAAAGCATTTTCAGTAATGCCTTTACTATAGCAACATTTTGTATTAATAATTGCTTTTAAATTATATGTGCATTTGCTGTTTTCATACTTTTTCAACAATATGTATCTAAGAATTATGCCATATGCCTTCTTTTTTTTTTTAGTATCATTTTGTTTACAATATTTATATATCTGGCAATTTCCCTAACTTTATAAAGTTACTATATATTGCATACTTTATATATAATATTTAATTACAAGTAGATTATCCACACTGAACTTAATATAATTAGGAGGGATTTGAACTCAGACTTTCAAGCGCCCTACAGCTATCCATTCCATTTTATATAACCAATACACATGACCATATACATGTGAAAAAGATAAATGATCTCCAATATATATATTTAATGCTGAAGTAATATACATCAGTTCATCCAGATCATCATCTTCCACACATATAATCAGTGCTCAGTTTATATTAAGATAGCAAATCTTCAAATTTTGATGGACAGATTTCAATCTTCTCCACTCTCCAATTCTTCAACAAATATGGGGTATGACAATAATATTGGCATGAAGAGCTTTTGAGTGTTCCAACATCAGATTTTTAATGATATGGATGGTTGAAAAATTGTGGAGAAGATTGAAGTCTGACCATTAAAGTTTGAAGATTTGCTATTTTCATATAAACTGAGCACTGATTATATATGTGTGTAGGAGGCAATGATCTGGACCAACGTTATTAACAAGTGCTGATTAAGCATGAAATATATATATTGTAGATTATGTATGTGGTCATGTGTATCGGTTGTATAAGATGGTGTGAATAGCTGTAGAAAACTTGAAAGTCTTGAGCACAAATATATCGGTCACTTCTGTCTTCTTTTGATCACCGAGAGCGCCATTAGGTCCCTAACGACCTAGAAAATTTAATTTATAGTGATCAAAAGTTAATAACGATGATGATTGCCACCAGCTACACCCAGGAAGAGAAAGATATCTTTAAGATTGTTCAGACAATTGAGAAAGGAACACCAAGACAAACGTTAGCCAAAATAAATTAAATAATTTTAAAGTTTTTTAAATTCAAAAAGGAAATAAATCCCTTGCAAATAAAATATAAATTTGACCTAGATTTTTCTAGCATATTTATCAGAGATTATAGAAGAGTATTGAAAACAAATACCCTGGCAGATAGGTTCGTTTTCTCATCTATAATTTAAAAGAGAGGGATTTATAATATCTTCCTGCTAGCGGGTAGCGGTTTATAAAAACCAATTCCAGTTTTCCTATTTGCAGATTTCAAAAATAAAGCAGTCTTGTAGGAACATAACAAAACTTCCTTGACCTGGAATAAAGCATTGGGACCAAGAATATCATATGTCTGCTGAACAACTCATGATAACCCACTTTTAAGATAAGCAAGGTTATTTCAAATACAAGATGAGAAAATATAACAAGAAAAGATTACGATTTATGCAATCTTGAATAGAAGAAATAAAATCTCTGATTTATGAAAAACAGAACAATACACTCGATAAACCACCAGCCAAAAGATTTACGATCTGCAGGAAATGCAAAGCAAGTCTAACTAAACTAATTATAATAAGGTAAGTTAAAAGCAAATTACAAATATCTGCCAAAGCATTTATCAAGGTTAGTAATATAAATAATAAAAAGAAAACTCTAAACATACAAAAATAGAAATTCTTAATACACTTAGATAAATGAATCAAAAATATGAAATCTTAAAACTAAGATCCTAATATACACATTAACTAACAAGTAAATACAGAAAATAATTAAAATATTGAAGGAATACACCTGGGTCTCGTTTTACGCGATAGATAGGTTCCTCAGAAAACACGCGCAAAAATAGACGTAACTTACATTGAAAAGGGGGGGGGTGCGGTCTGTGATTTTTCAAAATTCGCGTAAAAGCAAAGCACCAATGTAAAATTACTTTAAAATTCGCGCAAAAAAAAAAATAAGGAAATAAAATATGACTAATAAAATAAGTTCAAATTTGAAAAAAATTGATACAAGACAAACTTTTTTTAACTATAATATGTAATTTTATTCAAAATAATATATTTTTATGTATAATTTACAGTAATTTACATTTTTTTTATACACGTTTTAATTATTATTGCTATTTGCCATTAAACAGGTTCATTTGCAAACTGATAAAAAAACAGATTCTTCTGATGTGATGTGATGTAGCTACTCCTTAAACTAAGTCAAGAATCTCTCAGCAATTATACCAAGAAAAACTTGTTAGCTACTTAATTTTACATTCCCCAGTCTAATTTTTCCCATATTCTGCTCCATCCCATTTCCACAACATAATCTTTGTCAACTCTACAGCCTTTATATCATGTTGTGTTAATGGTTTTCTGGTGACAACGTAATTAGTAATTAATCTAACAACTAAAAATTAAATTCTTATTTTTGTCTTTAATTTTCAATTTTAATTGTGCCACTGCTATTATTCACCTTTTAAAAATAAACTTGCGGACACTAAATGATTAATGATTGATTAAGTTCTTTTTTAAAAAGCAAAAACAGAATGTGATTTAAAGTGCAAAATTAACACGCACAATGTTTGAACAAATTTACATTATAATCTTATAAAATTTAATGTGTGTATACATAAAATGTGGAAATCATGATTTTAATTTCATTATTGCATAAAATCTTACTATTATAAAGCACTGAAAATATTGAAATTACTAAGATGAAAGTCGAATGCCAATAATGTGCTATTACTTTCAATATAACGTAAGTGCTCGTAATTTATTATTTAAAGTAAGAGCGCATTATCGGAGTTTGACTTCCAGTGAGACACGAATCGCATAACTTCAAAATCGTGTTAAATAAGTCCGCGTAAAAAGAGACCCAGGTGTATATAAAACTTCTAATCAATACTGGATTGTTTTATGATTAAGCTGAGACTGTAATAAGAGATTTAAACCCTGGTTAGGATATGAAAATGTTATCTTGAGGCATAAGTTTAGGTTCAGCGGATGTCTTTCAGCAGCACGTAGTTTATTTCACTTGAAAGTTCCTGCGACGATTTTGGTTTTCATTTATATGTTTAGGAGGCTGAAGGCAATCCCAGGTATCTGTTCTTCAGGCTTTTAGAGTATGATATTGAAAGAACAACTTGGGGGGGGTGTATTTGTGTTGGTTTAGCATGGCATGTTATAGATAAGATCATGCATGTCATTTTGGCATTCTGCAGAGACAATCTTATTTAGAAATTGGAAGACTAATATAATTTCAGCAGAATTTCCTAATGGCGAACAGCAAAAGGTAATATTAGCAACGGTGATCTCCAGACGCAGAGAGATCTTTTAAAAATCAGGCAGCACAGCAATTCTAATCGGGATCACTATACTTGCGCATAGAGCTAAATCAATACATGTAACAAGTAGGATAAAAGTGAATAGCTGAATAACTACTCAATACGCAGAATAAAATGAATAGCCAAATAATAATCATTCCAAAATCCCAGAGCTATTTATGTGCACTCTTATCTCCCGCATCATCTTTAATTAGAAGTTTTTCCCTAGGGCAAATCTTGGACTCTTATCTTAATTTAAAATCTGATCAGGGCTCTTATTCAAAATTAATTAAAGAAAGATAAATGCAAACTTAAATCTCAGCTTTTAAAAATAAAGTAAAATTAGATTACAAAGAAAGAAGCAGGAATGCAATTAAAATCTTCCAAAATTAAATTGCTTTATCCAGAAAGGATTAAAACTTTTTTAATTAGAATATTTTTACAATTTGATTTTAAAAAAATGTCCAAAGAAAAAGTAAAATCTTTTGAAGACAAAATTAAAATCACAGAATTTTAAGATATAGCTCTATATGTGCACTATAATATGTAAAACTCAAATAGTTTTCTTTTAAAACTTTATTAAAACAAAAGTTAGTTTTAATTTTGCGATGGAACTTTTGAAACGGATAAAGCTCCCGGTTCAATATATACAGTAAACTATTTAATGTTTTAAATATTTCCTATTGAAAGTAATATAATTTTCCTCTTTTCTTTTCCTATGTATTGATTTCTACTTTAACATATACCATTTATACTTTTCTTAAGCACTTTATCAATACTCTTTATTTATATCAAACTAATAGTTTCAACTGTCCTTCAGTCATCATCAGAGCTACAATATTCAAATATATAATTAACACACTTATACACATATTCATATACATAATTAAATACACAATATAAACAAAAATAAATATACATTTTAATCTGACCATTATAAATCATTTTCCATTTTATTTCTTTATTTTTAAAATAATTCTATCAATATTTATTTATATCACTATTTTTTTTAAAAAATATTATTATAATTATAAACTTTAACATTTATTCTACTATTTAATACATGTCATTTTACTTATATTATAAATCAATTTCTAACCTTTTCTTATTTTTATTAAATATTTTATAGTTATCATTTAACTTTTTTCATATTACAAATTACTTTTTTTTACATTACAAAAATTACCTACCTCTTCACAATCCTATTTCCAAAACCCAACTGACAAAATTTGCATACTTGTTTAACACCTCTCTATTGTCATTTTTTTCAACTTTATTCTTTTAACTTTTTTCAAATTCAAACTATTATTAATAATAATTGGTTATAAAATTATTGTTTTTATCCCAAAATCCCTATTAAGATTTGATTTTATATTCTTAATCGGTGCTAGTATTATAGACAAAGACGCCGTTCGATGGCGCCATTTTCACGCTAAAACTATAAAATATGAACATTCCCAGGCCGTTTATTTTAATCATTTTGATGTGCTTTTTGTAATGTGAAAATAAAAAAAATAAAAATCGTCTTTTTTTAATATTAAAAATAAATCATAGATATAATAAAATATCTTTACTAACAACAAAATGATATATAACAATAGCTGTAATATAGTCATATAATCATCACAAATAAAACATTAAATGATAACAATAAATGTAAAATAAAATCAACAAATTACAATTTGATTCGGATTTTTTATTTTGCTTTATTAGAAAAAACAATTTTCTATCTGATATTTTTTTAGTGGGGTTACGGCTTTTTTTGTTGTTGTTGTTTAAAAACTCATAATCGGAATAAAAAGTAAAATTTTGTAGTCTTCCTTTTAAATTTTAATTTTTACAGAGAAACAGATATTATTGTGTTACCGTTATTTTTTACTTTTTTGGTCTTCGTTTTACATTTTAATTTTTTACAGAGAAACAGATGTTACCGCTATTTTTTACTTCAAATAGAATGATAACAAAGAGTAAAAATTGTTAGGGTTAGTTTTAGGGTTACGGTTCAGTTGTTTGTAATGCTAAAATAAAAAATATCAAAATCGTATTTTTGTAACTTTTTTTATTAACATATATAAAATAAATGATAACAATAAACGTAAAATATATTCAACAAAGTATAACAGTAGTTGGAGAAAAGAAAGAAAGTAAAAGTTTTTTAAACAACAACAAATATATATATAAAATGTCTTCTTTACTTATTAACCATGTTTATAATATATGCTTTTTATGAAATTTAAAAAAAGAGTGTAAAATTGTACTTTTCTTACTGGATATTTTTGTGTTACCGCTATTTTTCACTTCAAAAATAAACACACGGTAGAATATTGTTTGTCTCGTGGAATGTTACGAACAGTATGTTACTTGACGCGTTACCTAATTCCATCTCACTTTACACATATATCTTGTCAACATTTTCCCACTTAAAACTTCAATGTAGTATGGTGTAAAGAGTCGGATAATTATTACTTTAGAAAATCTGAACATTTCAATACTTTAAAAAAAAAAAAAAATTCAATCAAAATAACATTTCCATCCAATTCAAATACAACACACCCTCTCACCAAGCCGTAACAATTGTATAAACTGCGAATTTGCCAAATTTATTTGCTGCGATGTGACATACATGCTGTACTGCGATGCGACATAGCAGCCTGCAATCTGTAGCACAACAAAAAAGTTGTATTATAGAAAACGCGGGTTCGAACGTGTGGGCCACGGAAATGGCATTTTTATGTGATTTAGCACGAAAACAGCACCATCGAGCGGCATCTTTGTCTATAAGACTACAACCTCTTAATCAAGATTGCCTCTTTAATTTTCCTATCCCTTCTATTATTTGTATAATTAATCATTTTTATAATATCTTTCTCAAACCTATGACCTGTTTCTAATGAATGCAAATAAATAGGTGATCTCTTATATTTATGTTGAATTAATCTTTAAATTGAATTCATTGTTTCTCCCACATAATTAGTTTTTATATTTTTACTTTTACATGATTTGCATTCAATTTTATATTTTTTATTTCCTATTACACTGTATTTTCATGATATAGCTATTTATTTAACATATTTAATATATATATATGCAGAAACTGCAAAACATTTTAAATATATGTAGTACTCAGAATTAAATAATAATTCAACTAGTAATATGCAAAGGAGAGGGCATTAGTTTTTATTAGTAATATATCTGTTTTAATTTTAGCAGAAAATTCATTTTATTTTATTTTTTGTCATAAAGTATAAAAAAACAAGAAAGCAGGAGAAAGATAATTTTATTATTATTATCAGAAAACTTATCAGTTACTATTAAAACTTGAATAATAATTAGTCTTAACTTTACAAAATGTATATATTTCATTAAGTTAATTACAAAATATTATTTTGAATGGATTATTATGAAAACTTTCAAAGAAAAAGCACTTTAATATATGATGGTTTTTATTTTTTATTTAAATAAATTAGTTTTGAAACTATCTGGTTATTTTACCATATTAGTATTGATTTATAATTTTTTTAAATTATATTATAAATGTTTAATATATTTTAATTAGTAAGCTAATATGAAGATGAAGTAACATTTTATCCATCCTGTATAATAGTACACAACACTTCGTTGCTGTATGCATTTATGAGTGAAAAAAAATGAAGATCAAGTTCCTATTCATATATAAATTTACAAATATATTTTACTACAATATATATATACTTATTATGTTAATATACAAAAACAGTAGGCAGTTTCATTATGTTGCGGTTTTTGTTAAACTTTATTAACATTGTTCTTGGTCTGTATTGTTTATGAATTCAATTATCGTACTTTGTTTTTATGGAATGTTCTGTTATCTACTTTATATATATTGATACTATTTCATAGCTTTTTTTTTTATACCAAATTTTTATTTATATGCAAATATTAATAACTTCCCAAAACGGAAAATCATTTATTTTATATAGTGAAAAAAAAAAAAAACTATTATTAGTATTTAAGATTAATGAAAGTAGCTCTTTATTTATTTCATGTTAATGCTGTTGATTTTTAATGGCACAGCATTTAATTGGTCACATTGATATATATATATATTTTCCTTAGGCAATCAACGATAATAATTTTTTTAAAAATCTGCTTAAATATCATTTAACCCAGGGGTCCCCAACCCTATGCCCGTGGGCACCATGGTGCCCGCAGACCATTTTATGTGTTTCCGCCGCTGTCCGAACACGATAAAAAATTATTTATCTGATACAAATAAGTTTAATTTTTAAAATTTCATATAAATTATTGTATTATATTGTAATCAAATTATAGGGCATACTATGCTTTTACAGCGTAAAAATATAAACATTAATTATATGTTAAAATTTTATTTTTGAAATAAATATTTTTTTGTACATTATGTGTATTATGAACAATATCCAACTACAAATTTACATTGAAAAAATAAATGGTGCCCGCCACCTGGCCAGTATTATTGAATGTGCTCTTAAGTGCAAAAAGGTTGGGGGCCCCTGATTTAACCTCACTTTTTGATTTTTCAAAAATGTCTTTAGTTAATTAACATTAAAAAAATTATTATAGTTATTAATTAATCATGGATTTCTAAAACTTATTTTTGTTTCTGATTATTTACTTCAGAAAAGATGAAAATGCCAAGAAAAATTCAAATTGTTCCAAGAATTGTTAAAACCTGAATGGCATTGGGGAGGGGGTGAACGGGGAAAAAACAGCTATTGTAAATCTTGATAAATAAAGATAAGTGAGTTGTAAAGTGAACAGTGAAGAAGTCATTAAAATAAAAAGGACTTGATTTTTGTTTATTGAAAACTTTTACAATAAAATTAAAATCTATAAAGTTTCTACACTTTAGGTCATACCGTTTTCGGTCTTTTTTGTTTAGTTAGTTTTTCAATTATTTAGCATTATGTCAGTATTTTTGGTTTTGTTTTCATATATAATATCCTATTTTTATAACTTAATTAATAATGCATTCATTTATTATTTTATCAGTTTTGTAAATAATTTTATATTCTAAAATAAAAAATTAATTTGTCTTTTGAACATGTTTTAAGCAATTATCATTATTGTAATTTATAATCAAATATTATCTTTCTTTGAGCATATTTTAATATGTCAATTTTTTTTTTTAAGTTTAGCATAAGCCATCTTTTTTATATTTTTTTATTTATATACCTATGAAATACTTTAATTATTTATTACAAAGATTATTTACTTTAAATATATTAATTTAACACAACATTGTTCTTCTGATTTAAAATTTTGTTTTTTTTTTAATTTTAAAATACTTTGTACATTTCTTCATTTTTTAATTAATATAATACAGTATATATATATATATTTGCACTAGTGTGATTGTTTTGTTATTTATATATTGCAGTTGACAAATCAAATGAGGAATATAGTTTTAACTAATGATTCTTCAAAACTACCACCCAATCAAGTAAGTATTTAAATATTGTTAATTCTTAAATTTGATATTTCAGTTATAATTTGATTGTGTTGTGGCCAATACTAATTGTGATTTATAAACAATGATCCATTCTTTTCTTTATCTGAAATCTATGAACTAAGATCTTCCTAAGATTTAATTGTAATTCAGCCTTTACAACCACATTTTTATTATTTCATTACATAATTACATTACTTTTGCTTTTGAATGGATATATTCTAATGTTAAGGACCTTTAATAGGAAAAAACATTATCGTAATCATTTATTTAAACAATAAATAAATTATTGCATTGCAATCATATTATTTTTTGTTTTTACTATTTGACTTTTTTTTTTTTTTTTTTTTGCAAAAATACTGAACTTCCCATTCACTAGCTACATTTTATTTTTATTAAAATTTTCAAACTTAATATAGATTAATAAAATGGAATTACTGAAATAGTTTGCATGCAGAAAAAAAAGATAAATAGCCCATACTGTCCATTGATATTTATTTAGTGCTTATTTAAGAGTGAAGTTAAAAGTTACTATTATATATTGCAAAATTAAGTCTTTATACTTGGAACATATATATTGGTTAAATAAATTAAAAAATATTGATGTTATTAAGATTGTTTCCATTATTTGAGAACTCGATAAAGTTTATAAAATTAATGGAAGTTTAATAATTAATTAATTATTATCTAATTTGTTTTTGGTTATTTAGTAGATATTTATGAAGTTAAATTAGTGGTGTTAGTATTAGAAACTGAAAGAATTAATGCTTTATTTTAAATATTTAATTTTAACAGATAAAAAATATACTTGTTTTTATTTATAAAATTTTCTACTTAGTAGTATGAATACATTGTAGATATATGTTACATTTTTGTCTGAAAACAAGTTCAGCAATCATACCAATGATGATAGTTTGCTATTACTTGCTACTTTCTTAATATTAGAAGAAACAAAAAAAAATAGTAAATATTTGAGATGTCCTTTTATATTTTTATTGATTGATATTTTTCAGATAGTGATCAAAAGAATTTACTGATTTTGTAGCAAAGCTAAAATGTTTTTAATCAAACATCCACATTGGTAACCATGCTGAATTTGATCTCAAAAATATAAAATACCATATTAGATAGCATATAAGACATTTTTTTCTCTCAAAATACTCCTAAAATATGGGGTATGTCTTATGTTATGGTAATCAAAAATTATGAGTTGAAATTTCAATCAGCATAAAACTTCTGGTTTAAATTAATAATATAAGTATTCTATTGCATTTTGTCCTTTTGCGAAACAATTTTTTTTTTACAAATACAAATATATATAAACATGCATGTAAGCTATATATAGCTACACAACATAGTCATACTAATACATGTATGCTGTCATAATCATATCAATATCAGAAGAAAACGTTCAAAATAACTTAATATTCTCATAATTTTTAAAATATATATTTAAAATTAAATGGTTAAAATATATAAAAAAAGTTCTCTCAAAAATATAAATCTATCCATCAAGGTAAAGAACATACAGTTAAGAAAAGCGACAATCTTCAAAATGTTTAGTTCTAGATGAATTTCCAGGTTTTGAGGGTGAAAATTAAAAGGTATGTAACTACAATGTTTTCTAGTTACATTTTTTTGTAGATATAAATAACTATTTCAGTAAATAATTATGAAAATTCATGAAAAATGTAGAAAAAAATTTTTTTTACTTAAAAATATATATATAAAGGTGGAGGGGTATTATAAGCCACTGCATTGATACACCAGTAAATATGGTAACTTATACAAATAAATGTACACAGTTTGTAATATAAGTATTTAAATAATGTTTTTACTTTGTTTAGTGTATTATTTAGAAGAAATTATAGATGCATGAAAATATATTAACTTGAAAATAAATTGTAATGTAGAATTTTGAAAATAAAAGAAGGTTAAAGTAAACAGCTTTAAACTCAATTATAGTGAGGAGAAATGTTAGAATTTCAGATGCTAAATAAGTTTTTAAACAAAGGAAATAAAAAAATACTTATGTCTAATGAAGAAAAAAAGTATACTATAATACATCATATACTCCTTAAATTACACTGTACAATGCAGTGTAATTTAAGGAGTATATGGTGTATTATAGTATATATAATTAAGCAATGCAAATAAGAAGTGGAATAAAATTTAAGAAAAAAAGTAGAGGAAAATGCTATAAAATATTCTATTTGAATTGAAGCATTATTTGGAAGAATAAAATTGTAAAAAAGAGTAAGATTATTTGAAAAAAAAACACAATAGATTTAAGAAAAATAATTGAAATTTGCAGTATCCTAAAAATTAAATAAATAAATAGTTATATTCATTTGAAAAGTAGAGTAGTTGAAAGACATTGTATCCTTATTATATATTTATCATATAAAATGTTAAATGGTGCTTGTATTATAGATAAAGACGCCGTAGGATGGCGTCGTTTTCACGCTAAAACTATAAAATATGAACATTCACGGGCCGTTGATTTTAATAATTTTTCTGTGCTTTTTTGTAATGCGAAAATAAAAACAAAACAAAATCGTCTTTTTTAAATATTATTTTTTATTAACGTATACAATTTAAATGATAATAATAAATATAAAATAAAATCAACAAATTACAATTTGATTCGTGTTTTTTATATCGTATACTTTTTAAATTGTGTTACGGCTTTTTTTTTATTAATTTTCTATCGGATATTTTTTTACTTGTGTTAGTTATATTTTTACTTGTGTTACAGCTTTTTTTTTTATCAATTTTCTATCGGTTATTTTTTTACTTGTGTTACGACTTTTTTTGTTGTTGTTTAACTAAAAAATTATAATCGTAATAAAAGTAAAAGTTGTTACGGTTAGATTTAGGGTTAGTTTTAGAGTTAGTGTTCTGTTTGTTTGTAATGCTAAAATAAAAAAATTCAAAATCGTAAGCATACTCGGACAGAAGAAAGAAACTCAAACTTTTTTAAACAACAAACAAATGTCTTCTTTACTTATTAAACATGTTTATAATATTTGCTTTTTATTAAATTTACAAAAAAAACTGTACTTTTGGACTTTTCTTACTGGATATTTTTCTCGTACCGCTCTTTTTTACTTCAAAAATATACAGATGGTAGAATCTTCTTTGTCTCGTGAATGTTACTAATTGTAAGTTACTTGACACGTTACCTAATTGCAACTCAATAAAAACATACATCTTTAACATTTACCCAAATAAAAGTTCAATACAGTACATTGTAAAAAGTCTTATAATTATTGTTTTAAAACATCTGAACATTTCAATAGTTTAAAATAACATCTGAACATTTCAATAGTTTAAAATAAAAAAAAATCCAATGAAAACAACATTTCAATACAATTCAAATACAAACTCTCTCATCAAGTCGTAATTATTTTATAAATTGTGTGAATTTGTAAAATGTAATTGCTGCTTAGCAACATACATGCTGTACTGCGACGCGTCATAGCGGCCTGCATTCTGTAGCACAACAAAAAAGTTGTATTGTAGAAAACGCGGGTTCGAACGTGTCGGCCACGGAAACAGCATTTTAATGTGTTTTGGCGCGAAAACCACGCCATAGAACGGCGTCTTTAGCTATAAGATGAGTGTTAACTACTATAAGTGTATATTTTTATGTAATATTAGAAACTTTGCAGCACAAAATTTTATGTAAAAATATTAAGAGCAAAGATATTTATAAATGCTATATCCAAATAATATGCAAGATTAGCCAGCAATTTTATGTAGTTGCTATGATATAAGAATGTATTCCTTTGGCTGCAACCTAAATTTTTATATAGAATGCTTATTTAAACAGCGTTAGCTGTGAGAACATGTTAACGATTTGATTCATAATCCCAGAGCAGATATTAAGAATTCATTTTTAATTATATTGCAGAAGATCTCATTTTCTGGTGATGCATAATATTAGAATATTAAGCATATTTGGATGGAAGACATCTCCAAATGATGTATCATAATAGTATACAAAAAGCTAATCTAGACAATATTAATTGTGACAATAAAACTCATTTCTTAGTAGTTATTAATATAGAGTTAAGCTAAAATTCATATTTGCAAGACATTTAAAATCATTAAAAACTCATTTTATATGTAACTACATATTCTGTTATTAATCATTACTTTGTTTTTAAAATTTCTTCATATCATGTTTTATTTATTTTAAAAGATGTGTATTTGAGATAGTTCATTTTTAAGAACAGCAATATGTGTATAAACATTTTTTGCATTTATTGATTTAAAAAGATGCTTGATTTTTTTACTGATCTTTTATCTTTTTTATATTTTTACATTTATTTTTAGGGTGGTCCTGCAACAGGAATACAACAATCATACCCACCTGCAAATCTTTCTGTTGGCTCTCAATCTATTTTATCTAGTAATCTTTCAGGTAACTTGCCTTTGGGCTATCCTCCGGTACCTATTTCTACTTCTGCAGCGAATCTTTCAGCTAGACTTCCAACACCTCTTCCACATGGTCCTCCTGCTTCTTCTATGGGTCATCATTCTGGTCCTCCTCCACCATCAGTGAGTTATCAGTCTGGTCCTCCTCCACCGTTACCTTTAAATCAACAATCTAGCCATCCTTCTGCACCATCACTGATTCATCAATCTGGTCCTTCACATGTACTTTTAGGGAGTCATCCCCCTGGTCCTATGCCAAATTTGATGGGACCATCTTTAGGAATTCCAAATACTTCTTTAATTGGTCATCCTTCTGGTCCACCAATAAATGTAAATAATCAAGGGTCTATACCTAGTTCAATTTCAACTGCGAGTCATGGCCAGATCCCAAATTTACAAGGCCCTCCACCATTATCCACCATTCCTCCTGCAAGTGGATTATATAATACATCTAATGTTGGAGGTAGCCATTCGTCAGTAATTTCCCCTCCTATGCAAAGCACCAAGTATAATCAAGGAAGTAGTGTTTCACTTCTAGATGGTTAGTTAGTTTTATCTCTTTATATATAAAATTTAAATATCTTTGACATATTTTTAAATATTATTTTTAATTTTAATTAGCAACTTACAGTACAGTGCCACCTTCTCAGTCATTTGGTCAATTTAGCAATAGTTCAGTTCCTCAGCAATCTGCTCAACCACTTCAAGGAGCTCCGCCCAGTCAATATGGACAGCAAATGTATGGAATGGGATCATCAGGGCATCCACCACCTAGTCCTGGTCTTGGTCCTCAATCATTTTCTGGTGGTATGGGTTCTGCTCCAATGCCCCTTCAGCAGCCAAGGCGACTTGATCCAGATCAAATGCCAAGTCCAGTGAGTCAATTGTTATTAAATTATATTTTAAGGTTTTTGAAATAATTTATTTTTACTTTAATAAATCTTTGTGCATATATGTATTGAATATTGTTTTATTATAATTGCAGCAGCAACCACCAAACATTCATTTGCTCACATATATAGTTGACAAATTTTAATGTGACAGTTATATTCTATATTGGAGCAGTAAATAAACTAAAACAAAATTAACCGGTGGTTTACGTTCCATGTGTAAATTTTTATATCCGCGAATTCACAAGTATTACTATTCAGTTTTTGTACAAAATGCAGCACACTGTAGATAAATAATGTTTAGCATTTTTTCCATATTACAATAATAATGTAGTATAAAAAAAATTTAAGTCTAGATATTGTTTACTTTTTTTTTTTTTTGGAGTCTATTTTTAGATGTTTAATGCTTGTATTTAAAAACATTTTTCAATTTAGAAACAATCAGACGTTCTCACTTTGTGATTTATTGATTTGATTTAGCCCTTAAAATTAGACAAGTGTAAAGTGACTACTACAGAATAAACATGGAATATTTTTTTTAGTTGACTGGATACTATAATTTTTTTTTTTTTTTGAGCATTAATAAAAGTTTTTTTTTTTTAATATAGTATTATTTTACAAGATCTGACTCTAACTTATATGTTTTTAATCGGGAGTTGAGTGAGTCAAGTTTGTGTTAGTCATTCCTCAGCTAAAACTATAAAATTTGTTCTTTTTTTTTGTTGTTGTTGTTTTGCTTTATTTTTAGCATTAAGTAAACATTGCATTTTTTTATCTGACCTTTACATGTTCACATTCTACTTATTATAATGTACTATACAACTTTTATATGAAAAATACGTTTTTTTTTTCTTTTCTTTCTCAAAACAGATTTCTGAAATTGTTGATTGCCTAAAATGTTGCAATAAATTTTATATTATTATTCACTTCTTAACTTCTTTTTAAAGTTTTTAAACTGTGTTTAGTCTATTATATTTTATTCGTTTCAAAAGATGTATATTTGATATAAACATCATATCAGGACTTGTCCAGTTTTTAGGTTTTACTAAGTCAAGCTTTTAAAAGCAATAATTAAATAAATTTATATATACCTATTTCACATAAAATCCTATTAATCTGGTTTTTCATAGTTTGACAACTTCTTATCCAGACAAAATTAGAGGTCTTTTAAATTTTCAAGGTCTTCAGACTATTATTTTAGCAAAAGTTTAGATTTATTTTTTTATTTTATCTAGAATACACATTTAAAATAATAATAATAATAATAAATAATGTATAGTAAATGAATTACTAAATATGCAGTGAAATCTCATTACATCATTATTAACAAATGACAATCCTACTGCAATGCTTTTCTTATAGATAAGGGTTTGTTTGTTTTTAATTTTAAATGAATGACAATCTTTTGAAGAGAATGATGTAGTGGAAATATATTGAACTGTCATAATAGGTGTAAAAATCCAGGTGTTTAATGCTTCTAGCTTGTTCACAAATAGAAACATAGCGAGAGAACCCGATTTAGAATTTTTATACTTATGGATAGTTATGATATAATGGAATTTGAGATGGGTATTAATAAAAAAAACATTTATCTTATTACTATATATTTATAGATTTCCATAGAATTAATTTGCTCATTATTGAATAATAATTCTAGTAATTAATTTTTTATAAACATTTAAAAAATGTTTTAATAATTTTTTTCCAATTTTTTTTTTTATGTCTAGGATCTTATTTGAAAATATAATAATGGCTCTTAGTATCAAAATATTGTTTGCTAAAGTTCATTATAATTTTTAAAAATCAACTACTGCATTATTCTAGAATCTAAACAAAAAATTCTCACTCATCCATCTTTTTTCCCTCCCAGTCCCATGAGAAACAATGGATTGAGGTTTCAATGCACTTTTTAAAAAACCATATTTATAAACAGATTGCCACTTTCAATTACTATCGATCGACTTCAGACTGAAGGTCTCTCCAAACTGAATCCAGTTCTCAATTCATAACTTCTCCACATTATTCTAGCAAATTTTTTAATTTATCAATGTCATATGGTTATTTTTTAGGCCTTCTACACAATATCTTCAGATCCAGTTAAAGATAATCATTTCTTTTAGAGAAACGTCCAGTCAGTTTCATTTCAATCTCTTAATTTTTCAATGGTGTAAATTTGCTTTTAATTCCTCCTTGTTATTCTCAACTTATATCTTTATATTTTGTTGTATGGTCTGAAGTCTCTCTGTTGCTCTTCTATTATGCATTTAAGTCTCAAATTCATATGTACGAACAAATAAAATATATTTATTAAAAATCTTTCTATTCAAACATATTTTCTTTCAATATCAGTTTATTTCTGCCAAAAGCACTCGTCTATTATTTTTGCATGAACCAAAGTTTGACCAGGATATTTGTAGTTGTTAACTTCTGATTCATCGTCATCAGTCTTTATTTTAATCTTACTAACACTTATCTTTAATCTTATTTTCATCTGATAATACTTATAACAATTTTTAAAACATTGAAGCATTATTTGTGTAAAATTTTAATGATTTAAATAATCTCTATTTGTTTTTAATTCCCATATTTTCACATTTAATGCACAAAATATTTCCTGCAAAATTGTAAAAAAAAATTAAGTATATGGAATCATCCTATCCTACATTGTTATCATTCTTATAGCCACTATAATCTAAACACATATCTTCATAAATTTCTTCAGAATTTGCAGTGTTCTAGATCTATATCTTAATATTTTAAGACTTTAATGATTTTTCCAGAATTAAATGCCTTTATAATTTATAAATTTAAGGCATGATTGGCAATTCTTACTCATTTGTTTTTTCATAACTTTTTTAATATTTAGATTTAAAACTATTTTTAAACCCAGTTTCCTTATTTGGTTAGTTTAAGTTCAAAATTATTTGTTGTAAATCTTGTATAAGTTTATAAATATGTCTATAATTTCTATGTTCTTTTTTTATCTTCACTAAATATCAACAGCATTCTTATAATTATCTGGTTCATCTTCATGAGTTAGCTATTTTGGTATATAGCTTTTATAACAATTCCATTCTGGTTTTTTTTTTTAAATATCAATAATGATTATTTCATTTCATAAATGTTTTTTATTCTTTATAGATTTAATTATATATCTCACCTCTTCATTTAAAATACTTCAGAATTCAGAAATTGTAATTATATTGGTTACTTTATTTTTTTGTTTTTAGTACTCTATAGTTCTTTGCAGAACACTTCATGATGTCATTCCTTCAATTCTTATTACTTGAAGCAGTTGTTTTTGTTTTTTTTTTACTATATTAAACTTTTGAAATTGTTACTTATTTTCTTTACCAGTTCACAGTTATATCTGTTTATTCAAATCATTTTATAAAATTATAAATATTCATGCTTTTCTGAATGGATCATTCTTAAAAATTTCATATTCTTTCTTTTCTTTATACATTGCCTTATGTAAGTTGAAAGTGTTTTGAATTGCTTTTTCTTCTGGCTCTTCTTGTAACTAACTGATCTTATTAGAATATCATTTATATTTTTAATGGATTCATTTAAGTCTGATACATCATTGAAATCTGCTAATATTTTGAAATAAATTATATAAGTTATAGTTTAAATTTATCATAGTGCTTCTGAAAGTTATACATATCAATTGTTAATATGGTCTTTCTTAATAGTTCTGTCTTGCATCTTGTATATTAAACAGGCAAAAACTCTCCATAATAGTAGTGCTAGCATGGGATGGTGATCATGTGATGTTTAGTGATCTTGTATATTATTAATCAATAATCATTTTCTTTATTGAATCTATTAAGTACATCATAATTTTGAAATAGATGTTTTTTATTGATCAAAATATGATCAATCTCTGTTGTAGCTTTATTTAAATGCTATGTCCATTTTTTATTCTAGAATTTTTTTCAAAATAAAAAAAATAAAATACCTATTCTTTTTTTTCACAAATTCTACAAATCTTTTTTCCCCCCTCATTTCTATTTCCATATCCAAATTCACTCGCAGCACTTTTATTTTTCAATTACTTTTTAATTCTAGCATTAAAATTTCCCATGACAATTTTAAAATATTTGATCTGATCAAAAGCATTATGTGCAGCTAAACAAAAATCCTCTTAACTTCTCCTTTAGAATAAGAATGTGTTGTGGCATAAACCTGTAGTATTTATGTTTGCTGTTTACCTTTAAGTTGAAATACAACTCCTGTCACTATCAGATTTACAATCAATTTTTACAATGTTGTTGGGGGTTTTTTATTATTTAAAATGAATCTCACTTCACTTGTGCTTCCATTGTTTGCGTTTTTATGATAGAATACATTTCATTTTTTAAATCTTTTTCACCTTTCGGTCAAACTTCACAAAATCTGAAAATATATTACTTAATATCAATCTTCTTTCACTTGAAAATGATTTAAGGTTCTTGGTAAATAAATAAAGTCATCATCAATGATAGTCTAGATCTGCAGTTGGGATTCGTAGTATTCTCTTTCTTTGGTCGCCAATTGATGCTTTGGTTGACAATTTTATACTCTCATGGGAATGAGGCCCATTTTTAGTATCTGGTACTATATATTAATATACATATTAGATGTGTGCATGATTGTTATCATACACATAGATATTAATCGATTTTTAAAAAATCCAATTTAACCGAACAATTTTAGTTATTACTTGGCTAAAACAAAATAACAAACAATATTTTTAGAAATTTTAGTCTCCGCACTATCATAAAATTGTTTTCAAAATAAACAATTGTAACTATTATTTGGATGAAATAAAATGATGGAGATCATATTTTCACAAATCTAGTCTTCACACCATAGTGTGGATATAAATGACAATCAAATACTGTATATCATTCATCAGTAAATTATGTACAATATTGATGATGTTGAATGTGCTTCTTAGAAAGATTTTAACATTTATTTTTTCTTACCACCATGTAATTACTAGTGAAAAATATAGCATTGACATTTCAACAGCAATAAAATCTACTGAATGAAAATGATCATGAAAAGCATAGTGCCAAATCCAGTTCATTTACCTAGTTGATTATCCTTGGCGCCATATTGAATTTTCAAAAAACTGGCTTGAGACACAAATTTTCACAATAACTTCAGTTTTAATAATGTTAGAGCAAAAAACTTTACATTGATAGAAACTAAAAAACTAAGGAAAACAATAAGGCTAAGACAAAAATAGTGATTACCATTTAAAAAATAAGGAAAAAAAGAAATTTCAACATCCAACATAATTATTACTTTATTGTTTGTTCATAATTTCTAATTTATCAGTAATTAAATTTAAATTACATCTTCATTGATAATTTCTTTGTATTCCTCACAAAATTCTCTTTCAAACCATATATAATACTTCTAACCTGAGACAATCCATAGCTTCAGAATCTCCAAAACTAGTCGCATAAGAATTCTTCATTTTTATCTTGTACCCCAAAAGTTAACAAATCTCAAGGCATCTATAAGAAAAAGATTCATTCTAATAAAAGATAAAAAAACAAATCATTTTCAAAAGGTGGATATGCATTTGTCATCATAGCAATTGGCTTTTTGTCTATCTAAAACTAGAAATTGTAGACTACTGTCTATATCAATGATAAAATGTTTCATCTCTTCATTTTATACTTTTTATGTGTACCAGTGATGTTTATACTCTTTATCCACACCAGTCATGTTATCTTGTTATATTTATTATCCCACAGAGATATAATTTATTTGCATATAGCTCATTTGCTGGGTATAGACTTGAAAATAATGTGATGCAAGATGTGACAAACTACTGACTCCACAGAATGAGTATCAAGGCATAGGCAAGAATCAGAATTTGATTCTTTGCTTGCATACAATTCCATGTAGTATATACATAACTATTGTGGTTATCTCCACACACACCATTTGAAATCTCTTTCTATTGGTTTTAAGTGTTTATATTTTTACATGGCACTATGCCCAGTAAATTTTGTGATTGCTTTATCAACTGCAAACTTGCTGTACATCTGATAATCAGTTAAAATTTATATTGCACTGCTCTATAACACCTTAATTTTATATATAAAGACATTACTTGTTATACAAACACAGACCTGCAAATGTAAACACACTAATACAAATATAAACATACTAATTAATTATTAAATCTTTTGAAAATCATTATATTTATAAAATAAGGTTGCCTCAAACTTGGATCAGAGCCCTAAAATTACATTGTACATAAACCATTATTGTTATATTTGAATACAAATTTATATACACCTGGATCTCATTTTATGCGGATTTATTTAATGCGATTTTGAAGTTATGTGATTCATGTTTTTTCTTAATATCTTTGTATGCAGTTTTCTTTTATGCGATAAAAATTATTAGATCAGAAGTCGAGCTCCGATAATGTGCTATTACTTTAAATATAAATTTCGCGCACTCACATCATATTTAAAGTAATAGCGTATTATTGGAGTTTGACTTCCATCTAATAATTTCAATATTTTCAGCGCTTTATAATAGTACTGTAATAGATTTTATGCAATAAAGTTCATAATTCACTTAAAATCAGGATTTTCCCATTTTATATACACACATTAAATTTTACAAGATTATAATGTAAATCTGTTCAAACGTTATAGATGCCTATACTACTATGCATGTTGTTGTTTTTGCATTTTAAATCACATTCTATTTTTGCTTTTAAAAAAAAGTGTACGTAATCAATTAATCATTTAGTGTCTGCAAGTAATAAATTTTATAAGATTATAATGTAAATTTGTTCAAACATTATGTATGTTGTTTTTGCATTTTAAATTACATTCTATTTTTGCTTTTTAAAAAAAGAGTATGTAATCAATTAGTCATTTAGTGTCCGCAAGTTTATCTTTAAAAGGTGAGTAACAGCGGTAGTCACAATTAAATTCGACAATTAAAATCTGATATTTAATTGTAATTAACAATTTAAAAATTACATAATGTGATCTGAAATTAATGTCATGTGAAACGATGAAATTTGATTTTTAAACGGAATTGAAAATTAAAGACAAAAATAAGAATTTAATTTTTAATGATTAGTTTTAATTAAATTTTGTCCAACAGTGGTGAGTCGGTGTCTTTTTATTATCGTAAGTCTAAGTTCTTATTTTTATTTTAAACTTTTAGTTTACCCTAATGGAGAGGAAAAAACACCCAAGAAAATGAATTTCTTTGGAAACAAAAATTTCAATTTTAGATCGCTTAGCGAAATGGGAAGGATCAACAGCGATTGGAAAACGTTTTAGTTTGGGCGAATCCACTATAAGACCAATTTAAAAAAATGAAGTTGGCGCTAGTTGTATTTCCTCTTGAGATGAATCTGATGTCTCCAATAGCAATAATGATTAAAATACCGTACATGTATGAAAAAATGTAAATTACGCATAAAAATATATTGTTTTGAATAAAATTAAATACTGTAGTTAATAAAAAAAGTTTGTCTTGTATCAATTTTTTTCAAATTTGAAATTTTTTATTAGTCATATTTTATTTTCCTATTTTTTTTTATGTGAATTTTAAAGTAATTTTCCGTTGTTGCTTTACTTTTATGCGATTTTTGGAAAATTACAGTACGTATCCCCCGTTTTTCAAGGTAAGTTAAGTCTATTTTTGTGCGATTTCTTTTATGCGCATTTTCTGAGGAACCTATCTACCGCATAAAATGAGACCCAGGTGTACTGTATAATAAAGAACATAAATGATGTATTGTTATATTTGAATACAAATCTATCTATATACTGTATAATAAAGTGCATAAGTGATTTAATATATAATTTATATACTACACAGAACACCAATACAAATGCAAACATAATAAATTATACCATTTATCAAATAATAAAAAAAAATTTAAAACACTATTCAAATAATTAAAAAATAAAAATTGAATACTTACGACCAATATTCTGATTACATTTTTATCGGGATGAAGCCTTTGAAATGTGAATTATTGGCACATTTTTAATCCATTTTAGTCATTAGTTTGGGCAGTTAAAAAATTTAAATACCAAAAAACTTGAGCAGCTGCTAATTAATGATGTATTTATTAACTATAGTTTGTTGTTTTTTTTTGTTTGAGAACACAATGTTTAACCATAAAAATTTTAAAAATACTATATTTGCCATTGGAAAAATTTGATTTTGATTTTTTTTTTTGCTTAGTGAAAAATTCAACCATTAATTCTGTCCATCAACTTGCTTTATATTAATGTGTTTCACCTTTAGATTGTTTTTGAACATTATAAATTTAATTTTTATCCATATGAAAATGCTGTAAAAACATATTTTTTTATATTATGCCTTTCCATTTTAAGATACGTTTTAAAGTTTTAAAATTATTAAATTTTATTAATAATGGAGTTTCTTCAATGAAGTCATGTTTTTGCTTTAGAAATTTGTTTTTATGATTGTTTGGTATAAGCAGTACATTGGAATAATTTTGTTTATTTAATGCCTAAAAATTCTATGTGAAAAATGTCTTTATAAAAGATTCTGAAGCTTGTGAAATACATTTTAAAGATGTAGATCTTGAAGCATCTTTTTTTTTTTTTTTAAGATATTAAATTTTAGTGATTCAATTTAGTGGAATTCCCTTTTGAAAGATTGCATCTTAAAACTGCAATTCTCTTGTGATATTAAAGCACAATCATTAAACAGTATGATTTATTTCTGTTGTTAAAATTTTTATATCAAAGTATATGATTAATTTATTTAAATGGAAAATTAGCATAGGTATATTACATAATTTTTTTCAGTGTAATTGTGAATTAAGAAATGTAGCATTAGGAAATCATTGTTTATACATGATATACAAAATTACTATATGCTAAAGAAAATTATTATGAGCTAAATATTAATTCACTCAGAATTTTATTACTATAATTCTTTATCATAATTAAAAAGTGTGTATTTATCATTAATATATTTAATTGCATGCTTTTTGCAAATATTATTTTGTTAATAAAATGTATATTTAGGAAATATAAAATTTTATTAAAAAGTTTTGAATTGATTTTTTTTGTCATTAGCATCATTCAGAGAGAGTTTGGAAAATTAAAAATTTCATTAGAATTTAGAATGTTATTTACATCTTTATTTTCTTAGGAAACAATATATAATTCGTAGCTGCTAAAGGCTCTTAATTTTATTACTAAGAAGTAATGATAATATTTATGAATATGTACTGTAACGGACGAAAGATCATTGATTCGCATATACTGACCACGAGGGCGCCACTAGTCAAAAATTGGAACTAGACATTTATTTTAAGGGTGGACAGGATATGCGAACCGAAATGCGCCGGACCAAACTCAGGGAGAAACAAGATATCTTAAATATTGTTTAGACAATTGAGAAAGCAAAGCACAAAGACAAACATCAGCCAAATTAAGTTTAAACAAATTTTAAACTTTTATTTAAAAGCAAAATAACTTCTAAGAAAAAGTTTACACGAAAATCAATAGGGTTATCTCAGGCGTGTACCAGAAAGACGAAAACGCAATGTTCTGGCAGACAGACCGATCTTCCAATAGCGAATTAAAAAAAAGGAGGGAGCAAATTTCTTTCAGCTGAGAAGTCACCTAAATGTTGGTTTTCCCATTCACAGGTATGAAAACAATACGTTCTTGAAATAAATCAACGAAACCAACGCCAGCGAGCTTTTCTAGACCCCAAAAAATTGTGTCGGGATCCAAAATGTCATATGCTAGTAGAAGCTGCATCTTAAAACTACGTTCAAAGCAAAGATGATTGATTTACCTCAAGAACCCACGTCAAATATGCTTCAGAATTAATGAAAACAAACAAATAAAACGGTGAATCCCCAACCAAACGATTGGCAAAACTAATCTAAGAATTAAAGGTCTAAATAGGAGACAAGTAAATCATTAGAAAATCAGTTATGTCTGCCCCAGCATTTAAAGAAAATGAATTACCAATAATTATTATTAAAAAATAAATTTATGATACAATTTCTGAGTACACACTGATAAATTTTAAACCATACAAGTAAATACAAAATAAATCTATCGGAGAATGCACATGAGTACAAAAATATGAAAGCTATAAATACTTTAGCAGCGAAAGTCTCTCTCATCTGTAATTTACGAAAGGGATAAATATTGTCTTCCTGCTGGCGACTTATAAAATTACAAAGCAAAAAAACAATTATAGTTTCCGCTTTCAGAGATATAAGAAACGAAGACTATGAAAATAAAATCACCAGCCAAAAGATTTGGTAGTTTGCAAAAGTGCAAATACAGTATTTAAAATTAATTCGGGGCTACTAAAATAATTACAGGTAAGCATTCAAAATATACACGTCTGCCAAAGCATTTAGTAAAAGTTAGGCATAAAAATAGAAAAACTCACACATCACTTTCCAATAAACAAAAATTGAAAGCAAACTTGGAATCTTAAAACTAAGATTCCAAGACACACGGCAAAATACAAGAAATCACAATAAATATTACATATGAGATTAAATATTACTTATGAATACAGATTTATAATTAGATTGAGCGGAGATTTAATGAAAAGAAATTTACCCTGGAAAGAAAAAAGAAAATTTCATCTTACGATAAGGCACAGTTCGCATAGAGTGCACGTTTATCTTTAGTCCATTTTCAGGACCTTTGACAGCGGCAAGGTAGATGCAGTGTTTATTTTAGAGGCTCATAGCATGACTGAAGGAGAGCTGGCAGGCGTGGGTCCGTCCTTTGTTTAAATTAGCAAGACATTCTGATGATGGCAAAACTCATAGCGGTAGATTTTGACATCTTGCACAGTAACGAAGTTTGTCAGTAATTATTTTAGTTTTTAGCAGGAATTAAATGTCCGAACTGCTACCCAAAATGGTATAACTCTCAGCAGGCGATAATCCAAGTGTCTCTGGAATACTGAATCTCTCTCTCTAAAATTAGCAGGCTATCCTTGCCTCGCTACATTTCCCGCGAAAAACTTTCATTAGTCTCTAATTTTATATCTCAGGCAGGGCAAATATTACTTTCCCGCTCAATCTAATTTAAGAATTCCAACCAGGGATTATTGAAACAAAAACGACAACACAATTAAATCTCCGCTTTTTAGAATTAACTTTAAAAAATGATTAAAATAAAAGCAACAGGAATATATAATTAGCAAGCTTGCCTGTTTTAATCAAATTGATTAAAACAGGCGGTGAAAGTAAACTATTTTAAAATCAATTTTATAAACATGAAAATAATCTATTTTAAATATAAATGCGTATGTGTTTTAAATAATAATAAAAATTTTAACATTAGTAATAAAACCATTGAATCGGAAATCAATCCGGTTCAGTACAAATATGTTAACAAGTGTTAAACAATGGAATCTACTGCGTACTAGAATTAAATATTTTATATATTTGATAATAGTGTAAATATTAAGGATTTTTTAAATAATTTATTGTTTATTCTATCATTTTATATAGTTTTAAAAATTCAGCTTGCTTTGCCTTTTAAAATAATTTACTTTTTTCCCTCTATATACGCGTATATATAGCTTCCTTTATAAAAAAAAAAAAATACTAATATATGCTAATATGGGATATATATGTAAAAGAGCATCTACTTTCAAAGCCCTGCATTTTAAAAATTTCTTACTTTGTGTCTTTTTTTTTTTCAAAAATAAAAGAAGCTTGGGGAATTAAAATTGATAATATTTAAGGAGGATGGGGATATTATAATTTTTTTCTTTCTTAAGCTTATAAGAAAAAGTCACAAAACAATGAAATTTTTAAGTTTTATAAGTTAAGTGGTGTAGGAAAATGACTGACAAAGTAGTTTATCAAATTTTAATACCCCTCCTTTATTGCTTTCAGTTATTAGATGCGTCTTTTTCTTGCACTCAGATTCAGGTAATCGAGTATGATAAGAAGAATCGTTCTGGCTATTTTGTGACCAATACACAAGGTCAAGTGCCTCCATTGGTGACCACAGATTTTTATACACATGACCAAGGTTAGAATTGTTTTTATATATAATCTTAGTGATTTTTTTTTTTTAATATACTTTAATTAAAATATTTCAATAGTCAGTTAGAAAAGTCATCACTTCTTATAAAAATTTATCTACTTCCATGAATAGCCAAAATGAGAATATACTTCAATAAAGAAACATCTTTATTTAATTGTTTCTATAATGAGAAATAAAATAAAAAAGCAGTATTATTGTTTTTCAAGAGTAAAAAGTTATCCACCCAGTTGACCAGTTTTTGTCAGAATTTTGTTGTAAATGTTGGAGTTTAGAAAGCTTCGATAACACTGCACATGAGAAGTATAACAAAAGCAGCAATTTAAGATATTGATTAAACTACAAGAAAGAAATAATTTGAATATATATAAATTGTTCACAAACGATAAATTCTGGAAAGTCATTTCACTGACGATTGAAAATAGAGTTTCTGAAATCAAAATAAATAGATATTATTTCATCACATTAAAGGCAGCTAATCATTTTTAATATTACTGACATTACTTTGTCAAAAGATCAATTAAACAAATAAAAATCTTAATGCTGCTATAAAAATATTAGTGATCAGAAATAATGCAAGCAACTGAGTAGATAAATAACATTAGCATCTATATTCTTAAATGTTATGGCCTTATAAATAGCTAAGTTTCTTTATTCAGCATTAAAAAAATTTAATAACTTACGAGAGAAAAAATGTTACAGTAGTTAAATAATCTTAGTATTTATATATCGTTATTTATCTTGAAAATTAGTAACAACTTATAAAAATTAAAGTGAGGTTGATAAAACATTTGTAAAATTAAAATAGATTGATTTCAGTAATAATATTAATATAAATTTCTATTTTTAAAAAATATTATAGCTAACTGAATCCTATGTTCAAAAAATTTTAATCCTTTGATCAATTTATATGATGCTATTTTAATTATTTATTATTTAAACTGCATGTAATTACTATATTCTAAACTATATAGCTTAAGCAATCCTGGTTTTTCATTAAAAAATATTGTTAAAATAGTCAACTATGACTCTTTATACTAAAATTATAATTTATTAATAATGAAATAGCAATTATTAAAATCTGATAATATTTGTTTAAAAGTACACAAGAAATATGAAATGATCAGTCATTTATCTTTTAATCATGATTATATATATTGTGTAAAACTTGTCTATATTTATTTAATTTAAAATTCTAATTTTATTGTTTTCTATTTTATACATGTGTGTGTGTATGTACTGTGTCAAACTTACTCTTACTTAAATTTCTGATTAAAAGATGGCCTACATTTATGCATACATGTTTTATAAGTAAGATTCAATATAATCAAACATTAATTAATTTAACTTTTGTCAAAATTTCCTGTAGATATTCAATAATATCAAATTTTTTAAATAAATAAGATGTCTTTGTTTAAAGCAAACATTTTTTTATCTTTTTATTCAATTAAGATAAAAAGCACAATATATACATATTTGTATAATAACAAATTTAATAATATAGGGTAAATCAGGGGTCTCCAACCTTTTTGCACTTAAGAGCACATTCTTTAATACTGTCCAGGTGGTGTGCATCATTTATTTTTTTAATCTGGTGGTGGGCACCATTTATTTTTTCAATGTAAATTTATAGTTGGATATTAATGTACAAAAAGATATTTATTTCAATTTGATTACAATATAATACAATAATTTATAAGAAATTTTAAAAATTAAATTTATTTGTATCAGATAAATAATTTTTTTATTCTGTTCGGTTAGCGGCGGGCACACGTAAAATGGTCTGCGGGCACAATGGTGCCTGCGGACATAGGATTGGGGACCCCTGGTGTAAATCAATATTAATAGTAAGACAAATTATTTCAAAGATTTTATAACATGTATGGTTAAGAAAATGAAAATGTCAATATTAATTCATAAAATTTTACATTTTTCAAAGTCATGTCCTATATGATTTCATATCATAAAGTTTAAAAAAATATCCTCTTTTTTTTTTTTGTATTTCTCATTGTAAGTTTTCTTTATTTGTAGAACAACATAATCTTGATTCATTTTTATATCATTAATTTATCAAAATCCTTAATAATTAGTCAAGCTACTTGAATAGTAGTCAATATAATAATATACAATATTTCAACAACATCTTTTTTTTTTTCACCATATCTATGCTGTTTACTATAATTTTTAATTAATAATACATGCAATTGTTAGTACTTAATAAATCTGCATTTGTTATTTACTAAAGCATACAGTAAGTGGCATAGATGTAGTCAAAAACAAGATGATGCTGAAACAACATTGAGTAAGCTGAAATCATGTGATTGATATTTTATAGACAATATACAATATTCTTTATTTTACAAATAATTATTTGCTTTAATTACAGTTCATGATTTTATTTAAAGCATAAATTAATAGCCAATAAATAATTTTATTCTCAGAGTATTTTTTTAATAAGTTTGAAAACTGCAAAAGTCCATCCCTATCATAGAGTGATTTCATAGACAATGGTCTGTATGTTTTAAATAGCCAGATTTTTATTCTCTAATTTTACACATAGCAAAGGCTGATTCCATTTTTTCTTTTTTAGCATATTATCTTTTGTCTTTCTCCTCCATCTTTTATAATTGGTTATAAGTGAGAATAAAATCTGAAAAAAAAAAAGTCTTATGTGAATTACCAAGTGTTTTTTTATTTTTATTTTTTTGCTAATATTTTATTTAACTGAAATATAAAATCAAATCACCTGGGTTTTTTTAATTCTACTTAAATTTACTTTCATTTTATTCCAATTAACTTGTTAAGAAAAATATTAATGTTTAGATATTAGATATATATATAACTTTTTAAATACTTATTCACTGACTAATTACATTATTGTTCATATTTGTTGATGTACAATTTTTCTTTTGTTTCGTGTATAGTCTTTTATGTGTTTGGGTGTACAGTTTATGTAAATGCAGATTAATTTTCAGAGAATTAGTTTTTTAAAACAATATATTATAACGTTTTCCGTTTTGTTAGGCCTCTACATGCTAATATAAATTGCGCGCGAGTTGATCAAGCTATGTTAAAAAGAAGAAAGTTGTATTTCGATTTCTATTAAAAACATAGCTATATTTCATGATCAACTCGGCCTTGTAATTGTTGAGAATTTATTTGAAAGGCGCCAGAGTTCTGCAAGAACCCACTGAACCGTCACATAGCATCTCGAAAATTAAAAAGAAAAGATATTTTTAAACTAATCGGTATTACATCATACCGTAACGAGAATACCGTAACGAGAATTATTTTTTTAAGATTATTATTCCTGGGCTTATTCAAACATATTGGCAAAGGTAAATTACATTCTTAAATCTTCTTAACTAATAATAAATTTAATAATAAAAAATAATAACTATTATTAATAATGCACAAATGAAAATTGGTATTAGAAATATTTTTTATTATAATAGATTAAAAAATAAAATTTGAAAGGCAATTATTTATCAAATAAATTGGAGAGAACACAATTCAGACGTGAATCAATTAATAAAAAACAATTTTACAATTACAGCTCACTTCCAAATTTCTTCTCTTGCACAAGAAATTTAATGTCTCTATCGGGATTGTTTAAACATACTTTTAGAAATTGTTTGAAAACGTTTAATTTGGTCACCGGTAAGTTTTGTGAATTCAGTAGTAGATAACTATGCATAGTTTTTCGGGGTTGAATTGAGCTCACGACCTTTGATTATTATTTGATCTTGGTGCTGGTTCCATAGGCTAGTTGCGTAAGCTTCTTTGGTGTCCATCGGTAATGATGTCAGCTAAAGCTCCGGTCTACTCTCGTATGAATAACTTTTTCATCATAGAGTGGTCTGGATTCTTTACTCCAAAACCAACCAAAAGAATATCAGCTAAACCAAGACGTTCTTCCAACCGAATCCCTCCTTTTTATACCCGAGGTCCAGTTTTCAGACTTCTGCACATGCTATTATCATGGTGTTTTTTGGTTCATAATCTTGTAGATTCTTTATAAAATTTATGTTATAAAGTTCTCTTTTCTTATCAAGTTTTTCGGCCATCTTTAATTAGCCAAAATATTTTTACTTTCTCTTATCTTTTTTATTTTACTTTTGGAATTCTTTTGTTCTCTCCAATTCTACTTTTATTTCTACTTACATAAAAAAAAAACCGAAAGAATAATTTAACTTTCACTGTACGTTATTTTTTTAAAAAAAAATTAGTCAAAAAAAAAAATCTAAATTTACTTTTATTTTTTAGCTTTTACCAAATGCCAATATATTTGCAACGTATATAAATAAACGTACAATATATATAAATGAATTGGTTGTTAGTTTTTCTATAGAATGAATATATTAAGAAAGAGCCAATACTAGCAAAATATTACTAATGTCCAGATGATCTATCTCCTAGATACTCTTATCTGCTCTTTTATTGATTACTTACATTCATAAACTTAATAATAAATCTTTTATTCAGCAGAAATCACTTTAGCTGCATACTTTCCATATTTAAATTTATAAATCAGAAATAGTTGATTTTTTTTAAAAAAAAAACGCTTTTTTTGGGGGGTTAAAAATAGCCAAAATAATTAGTTAAAATTATTTCTATTAAATAAAATATTTGCTTTATTATTTACTAAATGTGTTCCTATTGAAAGCCTATAATCATAAATATTTAACCCAAGGGTAGTTAGTATCTAGGCAATAATCTATTTGATCATCAATTATACTTTTCCAATTTTGTCATTTAACACAATCATTATAACAATTAATTTGTACTTTAAGAATTGCGCTAAAAAAAGATATATCAATGAGTAAAACAAACATGAAAGCAAATAATAATGTGATTAACCTAATCCAAAATTAGTTTAAAATATTTATATATTGTTTTTTTTTTTTCATTTAATAAATTGCTTGAATAAATTGAATCACTACTAAATTTTTGTATTTTGCAGTTCTTAAAAAAGAAACAGGTGATTCATTTGCACATTAGTGATATTTTTTTTTTCTACTTCTTTAAGACGGAAATGTAAAAAAAAATTATTTAATATTTGATGGAAATTTTTTTAAAATTACATTTACAATCATAAAAGATCAAAAACAATAAAATATAAATAAATGATTGGACTCAGATTTGTTGTGCATGCAATTAAAGGACAGAAATATGGATATACAAATATAATCTCCATTGTGCAACAACAAAGTTTATTGCTTCAAATGTTATAATGCTAGGCATGAATTCGTGCTGCCTTCAAATCTATCCATGGTCAATGTAGGAAAAATAATGACTACTCCAAGAATAAAGTTATTTTCCATTAACTTATGCTTTAACTAAAAATATGAATTGTATATAATTGAAGTTGATAAAATTATTTGTTAAATGAAAAATAATGTATAAATATATTGTAATAGAATTCTTTGTAACCAATGGCCCTAATCATTGGGCAGCCAAGAACTATACCCAACAATCTTGTAACCGAGTGCCCCTATTATTGTAGTGCCAAGAACTATAACCAAAAGCATATCGTGCCATCTACATTGTGCACCGAAGACTATAACCGAAATCTGGAGCACATCACAACAAACAAAATTAATGATAGAACATAAAATTGTTATAATCTAATCTGGTCGCAGCCAGGATATACCGCGAAGACCTATCGTAGCAGTATGTGAAAATACATTAGACAAATTATAAGTATGTAATTTTATTATCCTTCAAACCTTAATTTGCGATTTTTGATTGTATGAGACCTTATGGCCGACCATGGACAAGATGGTATAATTTGTGAAACTATTAAGGATTATAAATTTTAAAATGACATATATGATTTTTAATACAAATGCTAGTCTAGGTATGAGCTTTGCAATAATAAATAAGCATGGAAAACTTGGGTTCTTTTTTTATAAACTTAAGTTTATAATTTAATAAATAACAGTGAGACTTGTTATATTGATGAATGACAATTATAACATTAAGCAAATAAATTCAATCATATCATTACTTGGTAAATCTGTTTATAAGTTTATAAAATCAATCAATTTTGTATCATGTACTAGAATCAACAACGCAAAGCTAAAATAATGGAAAAGGCAAATGGGATTTTATTGTACCTTACACATCATAAACTACCAAGGACAAAAGCATTCAAATGTTTTCTCAGAGTATTACTAAAACTCTTATATCATGCTAACAACAATATGTACTCCAATGTATGCTCTATTCAAGATATATGATTTCTGGTTTTATGACTGACAAATAGCAATGGCACAGTAAATTTAATTATAAATCAACATTTATTTACAATTTTATGATTAACAAATAATTGATATATGATGTTTTAATATAATAAATAAATACATAAATAAACAAATAAATAAAATAAAATCATTCCATTTGTTCACTTCACTGAATATATCCTAGGCACAGTTTTATAAAAGCCTAATCATACATTTTATTTTAATTTGATATAATTTATGCCTTGAGGAAATTATACTAAAATTTAACATCAAATCATGAAATATCTAATGTGTCAGTTCCAGAACCAATAAACCTATACTATAGACCTATAATAATATAATAAATAATATTATATTTGCAGGAATTAGCTAATATGCAAAGCTAAACCAAAATGAAAATTCAAACTTCAGTTCAGATTAAATATTAATTAACAAACAGTTAATCATCATGAAGATAATTTAGATAAAATGCCCTGTTACACTTTATAACTCAACTTATAAGTTATACTTATAAATGGAAGAAAATGATTTTAGCATAATAATACAAAATACTTTGCCCAAACTTACATTTATGAAGTAAAATGATATTCCTGTGGATGCATTCATCTACACATAGGAATGATACAGTACTGAGTACCCTGTGAGTTTATACTCCACCATAAAGCAACAAATATAATTACACAATTCCGCGGATTAACCACCAGCGCAGGAATGAGTGTAAAATACAGAAAGTGGCAAATAATTAATCTGCGGATTAACCACCAGCACAGACTAATGCCATTTAACATTGTAAAGCAATATTAATATTTACTTCATATTTAAAGTGCAAAAATCATCCTCCTCAGTTATTCTGACAATTCAGAAAACACCAGCAATTTAGAGATGTGGGTTCATACATAATGAAAAGTGTTTCAATAATAAGGACAACTAATATACTGAATTATCTTGCTTAAAATATAAACATAGTAACAATGTAATATAAGTGACATGAGTATAGGAATAGAACTCTGGAAAGACTCATAAGACACTTCATGAGAGGTTGACACACACCATAAATTTATTAATAATTCTCAAGCTTTTTCCGCAAGCGCTATCCCTTGAATAAATATTTTATTCAATCCCATGAGTTTAATTTAAACACAGTAAAATATAAGTCATGAACTTCACATATAAGTTTATATAACAATAAAATTAAAATCAATTCATTTTTACTTAAATACATAAATTAAAGTGTACAACATTTTTAAAATACTAAATATGATCCATGAAATCAATGTAAAAACGTCTTGAACAATAAGTACACATTACATAAAGTAATAATTATAAATTATAGCCGAATTCCATAGATGTGATTATATCCGTTTGTTCTAGTTATTATGAGCACTTTTAAATTAATGAATTTTACGTGGCTCCATGAATATAAGACAATTCCAAAAGCATGACATGTAGAGTTTAAATGAAAATGTTCTTCATAAGTTATTAAATTCTACATTTTTATATAAAATTGTTCCAAGTTTATGACATCCAGGCTATATTAATTTATTTATCCACATTTAAATTTAGGAATAATAATTAGAACAAAATAATTTAATAACTCAAAATTGACGATAAAAATCAGAAAGGAGTTTTACTTAATTATTTGAAGACTGTTACCATTATTCAAATAGTAAACAAATTAAATAGCAAATACATTACTGGCAGTATACATTAGATAAAATAATCAATGCTTTATTATTTTAAATGATAAGCAGAAATATTAAACCAGCGTTTCAATAAACTTTAACATTTAAATTTGATTTTAAACCTCTTCTTTTTTAAAAATAAAGTTTTCATATCCGAAAAGCTTTTGCAATTAAAATATTTATTTAATGTTGCCAATTTGTATGTAGTAAAATATTTCAAAACATAGTGATCTTCTGCAATTAATTCTACTTTTAAATCTGAGAGTTCCGACATATTTTTAAATGTAAATATTGAGAAAATTATTAGCGATTTGATTCACTTGGCTGGATGGCTTGAACAGATCCTTTAAGTCTAGCAACTCATACTATTATTAAGTATCACAATTTTATGTTTAAGTTTGTAGGAAAATTTTTGATTAATCCGTTTGCTTATTAATTATTTTTTAAAAAATATGCTTAACATATTTTGCATACATTTTATTCTTACACCATTTTTTTTTCTTTTTTAAAACAGGAACGCTGCACTGAACGCTCTCTCTGAAACGCATAGTGAATTTATTATATTTTTATCTAATAATTAAAATTTAGTTAAACAAATGGTTTTTGAATTGAATGAAAATAATTTCTAAGATTATTTTAAATAAATAAGAATTATTATTATTTTTAATCACATTTTACTAAACTTAATGTGAGCTGTTAATTTCTTACAAGTTAAACATATTTGATCCAAATCAGTGGATGGAAAAAAAAAACAATTTTAAATACATTAAAATAATACAGGCAATAAGCAAGGCAAAATATTACTTATTCTCACCAATAAATTATCTTGCATGCAAGTAGATAGTCTGTTCAAAATGCAAACCAAGGCAATCAAATCACCAAGAAGACGGAGAAATTTTTATATCAGTTATATCAATCTATATTTTATGCTAAAATATAAGGTTACAATATATAATTATTGTTAACTGCTATTTATATTTCACATCTGCTTATGAAGAATTTGATAAATTAATAATGCTAAAGTGAATCAAAGAAAATCTATTGTTTTCCTACATATAAAGATTCTTCATGATGAATGCCAAAAAAATCAGTAGTTGCTAAATTTTAGATTTCGATGTAAAATCTTATAGGGATATATGTATTAGAAAATGCAGGATTACTTTTTATTTATAAACTTTTATCATCAAACTTCCTTATTTAGCATTCGTAGTGCTTATAATTTAATTACAATTCGAATAAGAAAAGTTAACCAATGTATATATAATTGTAATTAGTTGTTTATATATTGAATTGTATAGTTCCAATTAATAAAGACAACTAGAATGCAAGATGAAACTAATAGACTAGTTAATCAAATATTTCAATGAAATACATTAGCTTTTAAAAATGAACAAATTTTGAGAAAAAAAATGGTTCAAACAAAATGATATAACCTGGCGATTAGATATCCCAAAATATCAATTCCTTAAGAGATTCAGCTAATGGCATTGTATCTTAGTTAACTTGGTTAACCTAATTTAAATTATGCCTTAAAATGAATTTTTAACAATTTACGTATTATGAAAAATTTGAAGGAAAGCTTATTTACAATTAATACCTCCTCTTATTATCGCAGTGCAATAAGAATTGCTAGACTTGGGATTCCTCATATTGTAATTTCAGTTTCTTTAATATTAATATCATAAAAACATCAAATTATATGTAACAACTATCCTTTAAAAAAAAATTATTTAATTGTTAAAACTAAAATTAACAATTCTAAATTTAATCTAATTAAATGTTATCTAGTTCGTTGAAGATAGACTGCAGCATTTTCGAAATTTATAAATTTCGATAATATTTAAATACTGCTTTATGTACTCAATGCAGTGTCAATATTATCATTAAATTCTTCAATTCGGCTTACTTTTTCAATTGGGCGAAGTTTTCTTTATAGCTGTGAATACTCAATACATAAATTTTTTGTTTATATATAAAGTATATTGTAATTACAAATGTTATATAATGAGCTTGCAAATAGCTCTTAACAAGCTTTTCAGAATATCCTCAACCTTAGACCGGTTTCTGCTATTGGCTTTCTCAGTGAGGTGCTAGGATATTCAAGCATTAGATTTAAAATACCAGACCAAGCCCAGCACATTATCTAATGACTAACTATTAAGTAAAAAATCTGAAAATTTCAGACTTCTATATGTCTTCCAATCCAGCTATCTAACTTAAATATCCATATGGAACTGAACCAAGTTCAGATACACCATATATTTATAGCTTTAGCAATATAAAATCACCAAAGCCTTAATAGCAAAAAATAAAATTACAAAGAAATCAAGTCATATGTCACATGATCTAATTTAACAAACTTGTATTACAAATGTTAAATAACGAGCTTGCAAATAGCGCTTAACAAGCTTTTCAGAATATCCCACCTCACTGAGGAAGTGAGTAGCCGAAACCAGTCAGGTTGGGAATATTCTGAAAGGCTTGTTAAGAGCTATTTGCAAGTTCATTATATATATCATTTGTAATACAAGCTTGTTAAATTAGGTCATGTGACATAACTTGATTTCTTTGTAATTTTATTTTTTGCTATTTAGGCTTTGGTGATTTTATATTGCTAAAGCTATTAATATATCATGTATCAGAACTTGGTTCAATCCCATATGGCTATTTTATAGCTGGATTGGAAGACATATAGATATCTGAAAATTTCAGATTTTCTACTTAATAGTTAGCTTATTAGATAAAGTGCTGGATTTGGCCTGGTATTTTAAATCTAATGTTTGAATATCCTAGCAGCTCACTGAGGAAGCCATTAGCAGAAACTGGTCTGAGGTTGGGGATATTCTGGAAAGCTTGTTAAGAGCTATTTGCAAGCTCATTATATAACAATGTAAATTGTCTATACATATTTTCATACACATTATACCAATTATATATAATAAAAAAATATTAAATTTGATTTTTATATTAATTTTATTGCACCTGGATCTTTATTGTATTTTTATTTTGGGCTGATGACTTTATAGTTACAAAAAGCTAAAAGGAGGGTATTGGAGGGGTGCATTGGATTCAAAGATCCAGATGCACTGCCTGCAGATCCAAGGCTTCTCACTGATGGAAATTATAAGCTAGAAATTTGTCTGGGAATATTGGATAAGAAGACAATGATTGATTAAAATGCGCAACCTTCTTGTATCTATTGATTATTATAGCACTATTGTATGGAGAAATTTGCTACTGCTTTAACAAATTATAAGTTAAGAAAGTACTAGATATATGTTAAAAATAAAGTGATAGTAAATAAAAAATAAACACTGAGATTATATTTAATAACATATATAAAAATTTATTTTCCTTTAAAATAGAATTATTACTTCACAAAATAATTATAGTGGTTTTTAAAGGAAAAAATCTATTTTTTTTTTTAACATTTGTAAATAGAGCAGCAAACAGATAAAAAAATGTAATTAAGTTAAAGGATGTAATATATATGTGGGTGTATATATATATTATTGTAATTAGTTGATATAGAAAAGCTGTTAATGATAGTTATGGTGAGCACTACCATTAGCAAACTAGATTGCAGATATCAGTGATAGTCATAATACTAAAAATCAGAGTTTTGTGCAAGATAGATAATTTTGCCACAGATAATTGATTTGGTGCTTTTTATTTATTTTTTTTTTACAAAATATTAGTTTTTAAGGTTCTAGTAAACTATTAACTGTGCAGCCTTTCGTGGCGCTGTTTCTAGTTAAAAACAGAGCATTATAACATTACCAGGCCACTAGATTTTTTTTTATCTAATAGATCGTTTTTTGACATGGCCGTAATTTTTTTTTTTAATATTTAATATATTGTTGTTGTTTGTTTTGGACATAATTTTTTTTTTTTTTTAATATTTAATATATTGTTGTTGTTTGTTTTCATTTGATAAATTTAAAACTATAAAGGAGACTGACCTTTTTTTTTGGATCTCAAAAATACATAATTTTTGACATACGCCTTTATTTGGGGGGGATTTCCATTCTAAATCTACTGTTTCTTTTTTACAGACTTCTTTTATTTTTTTCGTTTTGGATTCGATACATTTCAAAGTAATAAGGGACAGTTTTAACTTTTTTTTGGAATATCTCAAATTTTTTTAATAATAACAAATAAAACATCCAAAACAAAAACCAAAAAGTCAATCGCGGTATTATTTTTTTAACACAAAAAATATGTATGTTAACCGGTTTTGTTACATTCTGTAGGATTTATCTTTTTTAAGAGTCGTACAAGTTTGTTAAAGATTTTTTGTTTTCATAACAAATAAAACGTCCGGTATTTTTATTCTTTTTTAACAACAAAAATTAGCTCGGGTTCATTTTTAAAATCTACTTAACATGCTGTTTATTGATTTAAAACAACAACAACAAAAAACCTCTTTTTGCTTCTAAACGGAATGAATAGGTATGTCAAAAGAAGAAGTATTTTTTTAAAAAAACAAAACAAAAAATCAATCAATCAAGAGATGTCCAACAAACTACGCCGCCCCTTTTTAACACTGTCATTCTGGGTGTTAATTACATGATTTACAGATAAAAATAATCGCAAACAAAACACAAATTCTTTCCAGAAAATAAATTTATTAACCACATATGACTCAACTAAATCAACTGTAACGAATGGCAGGATGTTTTGGGCTTGCAAAAATGCAACTGCCTCACTTTCTCTGTTTGGGACGTCCCACAAATATAATAACATGGTAGACATTTTGTTCTTCTTTTTCAACTCTCGTCCGAGTCACGACAGAAATGGTATTTTTCCGCAAACAACTCCAATCGTCTGCCAGAGAGCTTGAGAAATTTTATTTTGTCTTTTTTGACCCCCAAAAAAACCAAAATTAGCCAAAAAAAAAATTGACAAATATCAATAATACACTGAAAATTACTAGTACGCAAAAATCTTTCAGTTGGGAAAATACAGAAAATCATAAACATCAACAAATAAACACTTGAAAAAGATGACAATGCTCACACTCTCATCTTAAATTCTAGCGACAATATAAATTCTGTCAATATGCATAGGAATTCAACCCATAATGAAATCAACGGCAAACTATACAATCATAGTATTGTTAGTAGACGTAGTGTTATTGAACGCGGAAGAATTGGCTGCGTATTATAACCACTACATACGATCTACTCGTATATTAATGATCACTCGTATATTAGCCATAGGTTCGGCCGCGAAAGCGGTATAATTCTGTGTTTTTACATAGAAACAGCGCCACCAAAAGCTGCACAGTTAATAGTTTACTAGAACCGTTTTTAAAATTGGAAATTGGCAAAAAATGTTTAGAGGGTGAGGGGGTGCAAAATAGTCTGGCACAGGCCCTAATTATAGTAATATTTTAAAAATAATATAAACATATTAAGGATGCATTTCATACAAGATTGATATAAATCCTTCAAAAATTGACTAAAATTAAATGTTTTAGAATAGATAAAATAATATAAAAATTAAAACTAATCTAAAAATCCCATTTGAATTATTATTTGTATTATTGTTATAAGTATATGGAATTCTTACTGCTATATAATGATATTTTATTTTCTTAATTATATATAATTGATATAATGTGTATAATAATTTATAATAACATTGATACATTGTGTAACTTTGAGAAAGACTCAGAATTTATCAGCTGGATGGAAAATTTTTAAAAAAGATATTGCATTGTATTAGAGTGTATATAACCAATGTAGAAAAGATAGTGAAAGAAAAGGAGTATTTCATAGATCTATAAATTGCAATAAATCTCTTCCTCTCCCCATATTAAAAGATGTTTCAAATGCTTAAAACATTCTTAGCATTAGATGCATGTTATATACAAAGATATATATATAGAATTAAAAGTAATAAATATCTACCTAAAATATTAAGAGATTTCTAATTGTGAGGAATTTGACTTGACAAAAATTAAGAGAAAAAAAAATTACTTTCTGAGACACATGTCATAACTTCTTTATACTAATAAGGAAAATTTGCAAACTCAACTACTAGTTGAAGTCATTATATGTTAATGTTTTTCTGAAGGTTTGTGATGATGGTGTTTTAGTTATATTTATATATTGGACTATTTCCATATGAGTATTGAGTGTCATTAGAAAAATTTAATTTTATTTAAATATTCCCAATACATTCAACTGTTAGTAATAGCAAACAGGTTAGTATATACACAACATTTCGAGAGTTATTCTCCCCTCTTCTTCAGGTGTTGCTGGCTTAACCAGTGACAGAACTAGCATGGGAATCAAACCTGGATTCTTAGATTTTTGAATATTAATTTTAAGATAGCACTCTATCCAACTGAGTCATCCTGTCAAAGACAACAGTCAGTAGAAATTTCATATACTTATGTATGAGTTCCTCCTGATTTCTCCACTTTTTCCCAAGAGCAAAGTTGTTTAGTGATTTCCATACATTACCAATATACTCACACTGGGTTGTCTTATGGGATTGTTTGCCATTGTCATGTGAGCAGCTGCTTTGTATCTTTTCTTATCTATTCAATGTTTTTGTATTTGCCCAATAGAACATGTGTTTATTGGTACATACATGGTCTGCTACTATCTTAGACACATTATTGGGAATGCAAAAATGTTGGATAGAGAAGTAAAGATACAAAGAAGAAAATTTTAAAAAGCTGCTCACTTGACAACAGAAACCACTAATCAACTTTGCTCTTAGGAAAAGTGGAGAAATCAGGGAGAACCTCATAGATAAGTATATGAAATTTCTATTGATTATTGCCTTTGGCAGAATGACTCGCTTAAAATTCCAATATTCAAGAATGTAAGGGTCCAGGTTTGATTCCCATGCTAATACTGTCACTGGTTAAGCTAGCAATACCTGAAGAAGAAGGGTGAATAATATTTCTTGAAACATTGTGAATATACTGTGCAATTACTAATAGTTGAATGTATTTGGAATATTCAAATAAATTTCTCTAAAACCCTCAAAACTCAGATGATGGAAATAATCCAATTTATAAATACAATTATATGTTAATGTTAGATGCATCATAGTATCTGTTTTTATTTATTCTTAGACTTTTCTCAACAGTATATATATTAGAGAACAGCTTATCTGGATCTATTGAAAGACTTTTTTTTCTATTGAGCCTGTACTTTTTTTTTTACATACTGAAATTTTGAAAACTATAGTAAAGATTAGCTTATTAAAATCTTATTAAATTTGATGGTTGGCCCCAATGAAAGCATTTTAAATCATTAGCCACCATTTTCTTATGCTTACACTATCTGTTAAAACAGCAGCAAATCTCTCCAAACAATGGTGCAAGCCATAGTAATCAATGGATGCTAGAATGTTTTTGCATCAAAATCCCTATCTAATACCTCCTTATCCAATATTCTTAAAATAGTTTCTAATTGTTTGGAGAAAGTTGCTACTATTTTAACTTATTGTGTAAGCATAAGAAAAATGGTAATCATGTGATATTTTAATGGTTTAATATCAGTCCTGGCCAAAGGATGGTCGTGATTATGGTTACTAAAGGACACCCAAAATGGTTAAATACTGTTATTATTTAAGTAAGTCTAAATTGAAAACATTATTGTGTTGTCATTTTGGGCTTATATCTTTATGCTTAGCTAAAAAGATAAAAGATGGCTGCTTGAGGATTATAATAAATCCAAAGATATAGGTGCAGTGCTCTCAGATTCAAGGCCACATGCTAGAAATTAGTCAGAGGATATTGGATGAGTAGGGATTTTGATGCAAAAAATTTTAACATTTCCTTGGGTTATTATGGCTTGCACTGAGTGACACTGCTGTTTGGAGATAGTTAAATGGGTGGGACTAAGGCAAGGATGCCCTATGTCACCTATTCTGTTTTTGTTGTATTTAAATGAAATGGAGAAAGCAATAGAAAGTCTAGGAAGAGGGATAGATACCATTAATAGGTGGCAAGGGAGTATATACCCTGTCGGGTCATTTTTTTTGTTGATATCTTTTTGTGTGCAGAAAGAAGAGACGATATGGAAGCTATGCTGAGGACATGTGCAAGGGTGTGTAAAGAGATGGAGATTAAATTTAGTGAAGAAAAATCAAATATAATGATGGTTAATACTAGGGAAAGAGAAGATGTAAAATTTTTATTGGGGGATATAAAGTTAAGTGTGGTGGATAGATATAGTTATTTGAGAATCATCTTAAGTAATCTAGGAAAATTGCTTGGATGAATGGGAGAAAAAATTGGTAAATGAAGCATTGCCTTAAAATCGACTGATAATATTTAATAAATATCATAACTATATTTATGTGCAGTAAAAATCATTTAAAATTGAAATGTCTGATTTATAAAAACTAAAACATTTGCTTAAAGCTTATGCATAGTTCAACAGCTAGGCTATTTATTAAACTTTTATATTAATGGATTATTCAAACAGTAAAATAAATATTAAATGGGAAAAATTGAAGGATGTACTTAATTCCAGAGAAAAATTCTATTTTTTATGCAAACTTAAGATTTGAAATAAGATAATTTTAGCCCAAAAATTGATTGGGAAGATTTTTATTTAATCAGAAGAAAAAAAAGAACTAAATTTTACATGCATCCCTGTTAAGAAAAAAATCAGCTAAAATTGAATAAGGAACAATCTTTGAATAACATGTAGTTGTAATGAAAGACATTATTAACCTCAATCTTTAAAGACTCGATAAACAATGGCAGGAAACCTTGACATTTAATACACTATACAATATTAAACTTTTACAAGATATAAATTGAATGTTGTTTATCTTTTGAACAATTGTGACTGTAAAGTTTTAAGTTTGATTATTTCAGGGTATTATTATGTCTTATAATAGTTGTAGTTAGATTATTTCTAATTGATTATATTAAATTAAATAAAGAAAACACTGCCACTAATGTATATGTTAAAAATTGGGAGTATAATGCTTTGTTTTACTAATTGATTATATTAAATTAAATAAAGAAAACACTGCCACTAATGTATATGTTAAAAATTGGGAGTATAATGCTTTGTTTTAGTATATGCTACCTTTGTTACTATGTTCTGCATTTACTGAGACCCATATAATTAAAAAAAAGCATGTTTGCTTAAAACATTTTTCAAATTTGTGAAAAAATTAAAATTAGTAGCTATCAGGTTTAGATTATTTTATGGAAAGTAATCGAAATTAATATATTAGCTGATTATTAAATAATTTATGTTCTAGAAAAAATTTTTGTTATAATAAATAATAAAGAAACAGCATAATAAGCTTCATTAATTTCCATTTTTGATGAGATTTATGTATATATTTTGATGTAAAAAAAATTTGAGCAGCATTTGGATGGAAGTAAACTATTAAAAGAATATTTAACTGGAGTTTCATGAAGAAAGCAAGATTCATTATTAATGATTGCTAGGAATAATAAGTTGTATGAAAATAATAATCAAATGGTTTGTTGCTCAGGTCTTATAAATTCCATCATTAGAAATGACAGATTGGGTTTTTAATTCAGAACCTTTAGTTCCCAAGCTTATCATTGCATTATGCAGCACAGGGCAGGTTAAGTGTTAGTGCTCTAATATAAAGTTATTAAACTTAACATTTTTATTTTATTTTGCCTATGTATTATAGTAATAATTATTTTTGTGCAATTATTTTCCTCATAAGAATTTAAGATTATAATTTTGAACTTAAAATAATATTAAAACATTCATTAATTGGTGACTTCACATAATAATAATTTGAGAAATATATATTGAACAAAATAAAGATAACATATTTTGTTATTGATGGTCATAAGAAATCTTTATCTTATTTTTTTTTTATGAATAAAGTTCAGAATTACATTAATATATGTAGATTATTAATTAATATAGTAAATTTAAATAATTTTAAATGTTTTAATTTTTTACCATGATGCTCTTCTAATGAAATTCTCTTTGAATTATCAATTTGATTTCTTGGAAAGAAAAATGAAATTTGTCCATATGTTATTAGTATTCTAATACTTTGATCAATGTAATCTAAATATATATATCCATAGATGGGTTCTACCAAAAACACCGATCAAGCGTATGTTTTGTTTACATAAACGTCAGAGCAGTATTCACTATCTCTAACTATAATTCCACTTTCAGATCATGATTTCAAGCTATTTGCTATCATCAGTGAAAGACAGGAATAAAGAAACTAGATCTAAACACAAATTCTGAGCGTTTATGAAACAGTTTCTATTCAGCTTGCAAGTGTGAATCTTTTAGACACGTAATGTCTTCAAACTCAGCATAGCAAACCAGATAGCTATATGGGTCTGATATCAGTTCAGCATCATCACATAGTAGAAGCCTCTGCAATCTATATCATTGCAAGAAAGACCTCAAAGGTACATTTATGAAAAACAAAATGCAAGTTAAAAAACTTGCTAACGCTTGTATTTATGTCCATAGATGGCGTTCTACCAAAAACACCGATCAAGCGTATGTTTTGTTTACATAAACGTCAGAGCAGTATTCACTATCTCTAACTATAATTCCACTTTCAGATCATGATTTCAAGCTATTTGCTATCATCAGTGAAAGACAGGAATAAAGAAACTAGATCTAAACACAAACTCTGAGCGTTTATGAAACAGTTTCTATTCAGCTTGCAAGCGTGAATCTTTTAGACACGTAATGTCTTCAAACTCAGCATAGCAAACCAGATAGCTATATGGGTCTGATATCAGTTCAGCATCACCACATAGTAGAAGCCTCTGCAATCTATATCATTGCAAGAAAGACCTCAAAGGTACATTTATGAAAAACAAAATGCAAGTTAAAAAACTTGCTAATGCTTGTATTTATGTCCATAGACATAAATACAAGTTAGAGATAGTGAATACTGCTCTGACGTTTATGTAAACAAAACATACGCTTGATCGGTGTTTTTGGTAGAACGCCATCTATGGACATAAATACAAGCGTTAGCAAGTTTTTTTATTTTGTTTTTCATAAATGTACCTTTGAGGTCTTTCTTGCAATGATATCGATTGCAGAGGCTTCTACTATGTGGTGATGCTGAACTGATATCAGACCCATATAGCTATCTGGTTTGCTATGCTGAGTTTGAAGACATTACATGTCTAAAAGATTCACGCTTGCAAGCTGAATAGAAACTGTTTCATAAACGCTCAGAGTTTGTGTTTAGATCTAGTTTCTTTATTCCTGTCTTTCACTGATGATAGCAAATAGCTTGAAATCATGATCTGAAAGTGAAATTATAGTTAGAGATAGTGAATACTGCTCTGACGTTTATGTAAACAAAACATATGCTTGATCGGTGTTTTTGGTAGAACGCCATCTATGGACATAAATACAAGCGTTAGCAAGTTTTTTAACTTGCATTTTGTTTTTCATAAATGTACCTTTGAGGTCTTTCTTGCAATGATATAGATTGCAGAGGCTTCTACTATGTGGTGATGCTGAACTGATATCAGTCCCATATAGCTATCTGGTTTGCTATGCTGAGTTTGAAGACATTACGTGTCTAAAAGATTCGCGCTTGCAAGCTGAATAGAAACTGTTTCATAAACGCTCAGAGTTTGTGTTTAGATCTAGTTTCTTTATTCCTGTCTTTCACTGATGATAGCAAATAGCTTGAAATCATGATCTGAAAGTGGAATTATAATTAGAGATAGTGAATACTGCTCTGACATTTATGTAAACAAAACATACGCTTGATCGATGTTTTTGGTAGATTGCCATCTATGGACATAAATACAAGCGTTAGCAAGTTTTTTAACTTGCGTTTTGTTTTTCATATATATATATTATCTTGCTATATATATCATTTTTTGTAAATTATCATGGTCTTTGTCTTTTGTGCTATATTGTTAGTTGAGTACCTCGACTTTTTTAATCATTCTAATATCAACTACATAATTATTTTAAATATCTTAAATTCTGTTTCCTTGAAATTTACTATAATAATTATATATATTAATATATATCTGAATTCAGTTAACAATAATGTTATGAGTATATTTAATAATTTAGTAATATAATGCTCAACAGTTTATCTTAAAACAACTTTATTGACTCTAGAAATAATTATGATGAAGACTCAAGTATCAGTAATGTCTGAACAAAGAAGAATTCTGTCATGATAGTTTGTAATCTATGAAGTTCTTTATGTTTAATTGTTTTCACTGTGTTCATTTTTGACAAACACAATCATTTCCAGTATAATCTACATATAGAACTATTAACATGCACATTAAAACAAATTTACCATCCTGTATTCAGCTATGCAGAGCAATGATTTTAAATTAATTGAAAGAATTCTATAAAGATTCTATATAACCAAAATGTATTCCTACAGTTTTTTTTTTTGCTCAACACAACTTTTTTTTTTTAATCTATATATGATAAAAGTTAGTTTAAGAAGAGATTAGATATTGAAAAATGTATTTGACAAGAAATATATGAGCAGATATAAAATCTTTTCTATTAGAATAATTTAGTTTGCACATTACCAGTTCATTTTTAAAATTAAATACCTGAATAATTCCACAAATTTTTTTTTTTTTAATTTTGGATTTACTAGTTACATAAAAGATGTTAAATATTTACTGCTTTTTCTCGCATGTCTTGAGCCTAGTGGTTTATTTTAAGCTTTTGAATGCTTTTCACTTGAAAAAGCTTCAGTAAAAAGTTCATCACTTTTGTATTTCAAATAAATATATATATAATATCCTTAATTTACATGATTCTAAAATAATTAGCAATGATAGGAATCTGTTGAAATAATTGATTTAAATATTCTATATTTTGATGTTATCATTATTTTTTTTTTTTTTGTATTGTTATAATTTTCTTCCCCTGTTTTTTACTTCTATAAATTATTGAATTATTATATTATTTTAATTTCAAATGATTTTATATTTATAGGTATTAGTAATCCTAGATTTATGCGATCTACTATGTATAGTGTGCCTAATACTTCAGACATAATAAAACAAGCTGGTGTTCCTTTTGTTATTGTAATTAATCCATTTGCTAGGTTACATGCAAAAGAGGTAAGTTTGAACTAGCTGTTAATCAATTAAAATGATATTCTTTATAAAATTATAAAAGTTTATTCTCATAATGCACAGTAATTTTTGTTGGTGGTGTTATATTTTGAAGAAAAATATGCAAACTATAAAAAGTAAAAAAAAAAAAAATACTATTTTTAACTATTATAACATCAAATAACAACTAATAATAATTTTAAAATATTTTTCAAGGTTCTAGAATTCTCATTTCTATTAAACAAAGAAGGATTTTGATTTTTTTTAATTGCTATAATCATTTCCAGCAACAAATAATCTTTTTCAATCTCTTGATGCTTTAAATCCAGGAGCAATTTTTTTTTATTTATGAAATTTAAGTGCAAGGGTGGCATTTATTTCCAAAAAAGTTCCATCTCATCAACATAAAAAATTTATTTGGAAATATAACTCCCCTCTTCAATTTTAATTTTTATAGGAAAGTTTTAATTTAATCGATGTCAATTCTTGCCATTTTTACTTAAATTTTTTGTAGTTTAAAATCTATAACAGTTTTGAAAATAATAAAATCAACCATTATATGAAGTAAAATCTTTAACTTTAAGCATTATTTTCAAGCATCATGAAATAATCTTGATACACAGACAGGTGTTTGTAGTTGATAGAGATCTCCACTCCAGACAAATAAACTTTTACCCCCTTAATTCCTAATATTGTCTCTTTGCCATATTAATTTAACAGTTGAATGGCAAAATCTTATAGCCCTTTTTTTAATTTTTTGTTTCTTAGATAAATACTAATAGTGAACTTAGGTTTTTTTAAATAACTAGCAGTATCTACATTTCATTCACTATTTTTTTTATACTTTTAACTAATTCTAGTTTTAAATTTAAGCTGTAACTAGTCTTTTTATAAGAGTTGTTAATATTGAAGACCATAGTACTATATAAAAATCTCAGCACAACATCTAGGAATAATCATATAAAATGACATTCATAATTATATAAATGTCTACAAATATATCTTCTATTATCACTTTTGCATATATATAAAAAATAATTACAGACCAGTAAATAATATTTTAAAACCATTTACACTTTTTTTTTTAATGAACATATGCATTCTTTTTTTAAGCTTACATTTTGTGAAGTAAATATGAAGTGGATAGAAAGAATGATAACTCCTTCTGTATATGATTTTAGTGGTATTTGATGTACACTTTCTGAATTTTAATCTCATTAATGTTAAATTTCATGAAAATAAAAAAACTGATGAAGCATTGTATATATATATTATTATTATTATTTCATCTGTGCATCTGTTGTTATAAATATTTAAGTTTCTATTATTAAGATTCATTTTGATTTCAAAATTGAAAAATTTGTTATTTTTCAATTAAATCTAGAAAACTTTGTAGCATTTAATAAAGAAGCTACAACCAATTTGTTTGAAGTAACATTTCAACTTTAAAAAAAAAATCAACAATGGTTTATAATTGTATTTTTTAAATATTAATGAAAGTATGGTCAATTTTTTAACATCGGTTTTATAAATTTAAATATACTGTTAAAGAACAATTAATGAAACTTAATAACACTTCTGATAATTAATGTGAAAAAATATTGGCAATATTGTTATTTATTGGCTTGTACTTCCCTGATTAATAATGAGTAATCTGTCTCAAAAAACATAGTGAAGACATAACTGAAACTATGGTTTATTTATGCCATTCCAAATGATGAAAAATATCTGATATTATATTTATTCAATAATCTGTCTCAAAGAACATCAATAGAAGCATAACTTAAATTTTTTATTTATGTTATTCCAAATATTGAAAAACATCTGATATGATATCTTTCTTAAAAATTATTTACAAGTGCAAAATCCCCGTTTAGTCTGTATATTAAAATATAAGCACAGGTCAAATAATTATCAAAAAATTGAACATTTTCAGTAAATTTTTGATTTCAACTCTGCAAAAAAGTAAACTCAACTTTTACATGCATTAAATCTTTAATCTGAATTTAGAAATGTAGCATTTTTTTTTTATTAAAAAATAATGAAAAAGTATTATTGAATTTAATTGTAGTAATCTCTTTTTAACATGTCTTAAAAAACTAAATAAAATGTGTTTAGTAGTCTGTGTTTAATAATCTCATTATAACTATTATAAATTATGAAAAGAAGATTAGATCATTGACAAAAATGCTTTCAGAAAGCTAGATGGGTTTTGACTAATAAATAATCATAATGGTCAATTGACATCTGAGTGTAGCAGTTTCATTCAATTGTTCCAACTTAAGATTTTTTTTTTTTAACTTTTGTTAATTCAGGGTCAATTGTAGAACTTATAACTTTGGAATCTCTAAATTACATAAAATAATGAATAATATGATCAAAGATTACAATTACATAATCTTATTTTTTATTTTCTTGCATTTTTTTTTTCTTGATAAATTTTTAAACCAATAAAAATCGTGTTTATTAGAATTATCTAATAGTAACTTAAAATTCATGTTAATTCTGAATAATTTTCTTTATCAAATGAGGTTTACATAAAATCAAATGTATCTAATGCATATGGATAACTTATAAACAGTTCTGCATCGCAAGTATAGAAATAACTAATAGAAAGATTTAAATTTTATGGTCATTTATCATCAAAAAACTCAACTTTATTGTAAATAATATTTAATCAATTTATTTTTTATTTGTTTTCAAATCCTGGTGTGCTTTTAAATCCAGTAAATTTTAAGCACTTGACAAATTAGATGACTCGCTTCTAAATTTGATCTCAGATCATTAATTACTCATTGTATTCCTAAATCTTCGAAAGCAAATTTTTATAATTCATGGCTCAGTTTCCAGGCTGATAATATAAGCAAGAATCTTTTTTATTAATTTTTTTAAATTTAATCATAGAACCATTCTCTTAACTAATATTTGAAATTGGGGGGCTTTTGAAATTAAAATTACTTGTTTTGATTAGATTTGACTATAGTAGTAACTTCAAAATATTGAGAATGTGGTACACAGTTTTGCCTTTTAATTGTCTTTGTAATCTTTTTTTCTTGTATTTATAGAAGATGTGATTTGATAATTTAATTTAAAAATAGATTAATTGAAATTCTTTTATTGTTGGAATTTGTATTACATGATATTTAAATGCTATCCGGGATCATATCTGTCCAGTTTTAAAAAATATTGGAAATTATAGTTTCTATGATTTGTTTCAAATTGTAATTTAGATTTCTTAAAACATTACCATTAAGAACAATCCAGCACGCAAAAATGATTTTTTTTTTTTCAATGTTTCTAATAAACCAAAATGCAGAAAAATTTACATACAAAATAAATGTTAATTTTCAAAACTTTGCAAATCAACATTTCTCATTGCAATATTTAGCTTAAGCAAAATAAGCCAATTAAATGCTTAGGCATCCAATTAAAAAGCTTTTATTATATGTAAGTTTCTAGTTCTACCAATAATTTTTATATTATTTAATTATGGGCTTTTCTCATTTTATATATATGTTCGATGAATTTGTTATTATTATTGTTATATTTCTGTAGTGTTTTTGCAGTATTATTTTGTATTTCATTTTATAATTGCTTTATGAACTAGTTAAAAATAACAAATTTTTTACTAAACATTTATTTTAGGAAGCTCCACCTATTGTAAATTTAGGAGAAATGGGACCTGTGCGCTGTGTTAGATGCAAAGTATATATGTGTCCTTTCATGCAGTTTCTTGATGGAGGACGTAGATTTCAATGTGTGTTTTGTAAAGCAAGTACAGAAGGTATGTTATAATGTATAGAATGTGTATTTTCTTTAGTTTTATATATATATTATTTTTACTATTGTTTTTCATATAATTTCAATAAATAAAATTATAAATATAATTTGTCCAAACTTCAAACACTTTTTAGCAAAACTCTTTATTTGTACATACACAGACACCTACGTTTTGACTGACCTGCAATCTTCTTCAGAGCAAGTCTATTTTGATCTTCCAAATGAAAATAAAAATTTGTTGTTTTTTTTTCAAAAAATTATCTTATAAATAAAATTATAAAGAGGTTCACAAAAGAAAAAAAAATTAATCAAAGAATTTAAATAAACTTTAAGTTCTGATGATTATTCCAATATTTTTCTCATTGATTTTTCTTATTAGAAGGGGGAATATATATATATACAAAAAGTATTTAATATAGGGTATAGGAGCACAGACTTTCACACCACCCACCTCTCTCCACTCTATCTAATAACACTGATACACCCAAACACATATATGCTGAAAAGATAAATAATCACCAATATACGTATTTCATGCTAAACCAGCAATCATCAGTTGGTCCAGACTATCATCTTTACACACATATATAGTATAAGTGCTCAGATATATATTAAGATAGACTATCCTCATAGTTTAATCGACAGGCTTCAATCCACTCCACACTCCAACTCTTCAACCGTCCATCCAATTGAAAATCTGATGATGGAATGCTCAAAGGCCACCCTGAGGCCGAGATTATTGTCACACCCATGTTGACCTAAGGTCAATCTGAACCCCAAATGTACAGGACATAATCCATTTAATACATATGCAAGGATGGGCAGACATCTCTATAATGTAATAACTGAAACACAGGCTTGTTATATACCTGTGGCTATATATATGTAATATAGGGTATAGGAGCACAGACTTTCACACCACCCACCTCTCTCCACTCTATCTAATAACACTGATACACCCAAACACATATATGCTGAAAAGATAAATAATCACCAATATATATATTTCATGCTAAACCAGCAATCATCAGTTGGTCCAGACTATCATCTTTACACACATATATAGTATAAGTGCTCAGATATATATTAAGATAGACTATCCTCATAGTTTAATGGAAAGGCTTCAATCCACTCCAACTCTTCAACCGTCCATCCAATTGAAAATCTGATGATGGAATGCTCAAAGGCCACCCTGAGGCCGAGATTATTGTCACACCCATGTTGACCTAAGGTCAATCTGAACCCCAAATGTACAGGACATAATCCATTTAATACATATGCAAGGATGGGCAGACATCTCTATAATGTAATAACTGAAACACAGGCTTGTTATATACCTGTGGCTATATATATGTAATACAGGGTATAGGAGCACAGACTTTCAGACCACCCACCTCTCTCCACTCTATCTAATAACACTGATACACCCAAACACATATATGCTGAAAAGATAAATAATCACCAATATACTTATTTCATGCTAAACCAGCAATCATCAGTTTGTCCAGACTATCATCTTTACACACATATATAGTATAAGTGCTCAGATATATATTAAGATAGACTATCCTCATAGTTTAATCGACAGGCTTCAATCCACTCCACACTCCAACTCTTCAACCGTCCATCCAATTGAAAATCTGATGATGGAATGCTCAAAGGCCACCCTGAGGCCGAGATTATTGTCACACCCATGTTGACCTAAGGTCAATCTGAACCCCAAATGTACAGGACATAATCCATTTAATACATATGCAAGGATGGGCAGACATCTCTATAATGTAATAACTGAAACACAGGCTTGTTATATACCTGTGGCTATATATATGTAATATAGGGTATAGGAGCACAGACTTTCACACCACCCACCTCTCTTCACTCTATCTAATAACACTGATACACCCAAACACATATATGCTGAAAAGATAAATAATCACCAATATACATATTTCATGCTAAACCAGCAATCATCAGTTGGTCCAGACTATCATCTTTACACACATATATAGTATAAGTGCTCAGATATATATTAAGATAGACTATCCTCATAGTTTAATGGAAAGGCTTCAATCCACTCCAACTCTTCAACCGTCCATCCAATTGAAAATCTGATGATGGAATGCTCAAAGTACCACCCTGAGGCCGAGATTATTGTCACACCCATGTTGACCTAAGGTCAATCTGAACCCCAAATGTACAGGACATAATCCATTTAATACATATGCAAGGATGGGCAGACATCTCTATAATGTAATAACTGAAACACAGGCTTGTTATATACCTGTGGCTATATATATGTAATATAGGGTATAGGAGCACAGACTTTCACACCACCCACCTCTCTCCACTCTATCTAATAACACTGATACACCCAAACACATATATGCTGAAAAGATAAATAATCACCAATATACGTATTTCATGCTAAACCAGCAATCATCAGTTTGTCCAGACTATCATCTTTACACACATATATAGTATAAGTGCTCAGATATATATTAAGATAGACTATCCTCATAGTTTAATGGACAGGCTTCAATCCACTCCACACTCCAACTCTTCAACCGTCCATGTATAACTTTTGAGATTTCAGCCAAAGAATGACTTTTTTTTATAAACTGGAGCTAAATGTTTGACATTAGATAAATAATCTTAAAAAATATATTTTTTAGTTAGTTTTAGTATTTTATATATATATATTTTATTATTGTTTTCTATATAATTCAATAAATAAAATTATGAAGAATCTCAAATTTGTAAGTGTTAAAAAAGATTTTAATTTAACTTTTGTTGATAATTCAGATATTCATTAAATCTATTGTTCCTATCAGAAGATGGAAAATAATTAGTTTCATACGACCATTATTTCAAGTTGTAAATATAATTAGCACTGATTATTCTTTTTGAAAACCATTTTCCAAACTTGTCTTTAATTTTATTTTTAAACCAGATGAAAAGGCTGGCGTTTTGTTTTTTTTTAATTGATTGTTTTAACAAATTATTTTTAAGATATAATATAAATTGAAAAAAAGATTTTAATATTACATAAATAAATGTGAGAAATTCACGATTGAAAAAAAAAATGTTTGGAACAACCCGGCCTGTTTGATACATTTCAGAAATGTACCTGGCATGGTATCAACAAAGCTAAAATAATGAAGTTAAATTAAAATTTCAATATATCTGTTATATTTGATATGTGAATTTGACAACATTACAGACAATTGCTTATAACTTCATAAAAAAAAATTATTTTTATTAATGCTGAATTACTTCCTTCACATAAAATATGCTTTGTAATAAATATTAGGATTATTAGATATAAAGAGCAGAATTACTTTCTTTGCATAAAATGCTCATAATATAAATTAGGAGTTTAATTATGTATAGTTATTTATTTATTCATAGCATTTCAGATAAACATAATAGTTTTTTTTAATTGGTTGTGAATTTGGCACATGGCAGTCTTATGGATAAATATTAACATGGATTTTATATTATAGATATTCATAACTACTTTTTTTTATATATATTTTTTTTAATCAATATTTTTATTCTTTTGCTCTTTTTACCTAATCTTTCGTAGATCTTTCCAGTGTATGCTTAGTCCTATTGCCATTCCATTTCATAATTGTCTTAGTAAATAATTATTCTTTTCAATATTGGCAACACTATTTTTCCAAATTATTTTCTCTATTTTTTTTATTTTAGCTTTCCTTCAAATGTAAATCTTTTAATTCTAATTTTAAAAAGCTCAAAATAATCTATGTGTATTAAAATCCTATTTACAACATTATAGATTTTTTTTATTTCTATTTTTATTATCTGATAATCATTTGCTAAATACTGCATTAATGTGTTCTATTAATTCCTGTCTATTGTCACTCAGTCTTTTATTATCTCCATCTACAATTATCTATTGCTTTAAATTTAGGGATATTTGTTATTGTGAACTTCCTACTTTTTAATCCAACTTAATAGTTTGATGACTTAGTATCTATGGCTACTGCCATTTCAAGGGGAAAATGCAGTGAATTTTTTTCTTTTAATACTAACTCCATCTTTGTCAAACCACCAATTTAGCAATTAAACGAAATAGAAGATAAGTGAACTTTTGTTTTGCAGCTTTCCTAAAATTTATATTTTCTCTTAAAGCCAAAGGTTAATCATTTAATAATTATCTTTTCTTTCAATCCATATTCTTTAAATATTTTTTTAAAAAATCAATGAAAATGAATATTTTTTGCTTTTCCTTTTTCTGTATATCCTTCAACATTAGTCATTATTATTTGTCTAATATCTTTAGTCTTATTAATTCAAACTGCTCTTCAGATATCACTTTGACTATCTAACTGCATTGTTCTAAAATTGTTATACTTTTCTATTTTAAGCCTTTTTTTATAAAGAAGTCTTCTGAATCATAAATTAAATTACAAATATAATTTCAATAATGTAAATGAAAATTTATCTCATGCTTTATGTTGATCTTTATTTCTGTTGTAACCTTATAACCTTATCCCCCATTAATGCATGATTTGTTGCATCTATATTTACCTTTCATAGGTTTTTTTAACTCATGAAGACTTATTAATTCATTACATTTATGATTTCTGCTAATAAAACAATTTTGTTGATTTAATAGTTTTTCGTTTTTATTTTTGTAACTGCATTTTTCATCAAATAGTTGTTTTTTGTTTATTTGTTTTTTTTTTTGTAATTATTCTTGCCTTAGTAAAATGCATCTTTTTTAACCACACTTTTTCAACATTATCTGTTAGTCATTTTAGCTCTCTATTAATCTTTCTATTTATACTTTATTAATAATCTCATTGATAACATATTTTATTATTCTTATCACCTACTATCTGATGAAGCTTCAGTCAAAATTTTGATGAAGTCTTCCCACCTTTCATATTCTTATCGAATAAAATTGAAAGATTTTCTGTAATGCTTTTTTTTTTTAGATTATTAGTAATATATTTTTTATTTGGTATAAAACTTTCTGTATTTTTAATTGTTCTGCTACAAATAAATTATGGTCCTAATTAATATTAGTTACAAGCTATCTCTATGCATTCATAATAATAATATTCATAAATCTAGAAATTATTCATGTGGAATTTCCTTCTTTTTGATTTTTTTTAACCATCTGTATTATTATTTAATTCCTTTTTGTTTTTTTTAATAAAAAGTTTATATTCGTATCACTTTGATTTTTTAACTTTTTCCTATGAATTTAAAAAAAAAACATAAGATACTGCTTTAAATGACTCAAAAAGATAAAAGTTAATAGAAATTATGCCATAACTGTAAGAAATCATGGAATACTTTCTTTGAATAATAAAATAGTAAAAATACTGTATTTTTCTGTAATGATAATGATTTTGTGAAAACTATTAAAGCATTAAATTTGTGGCTGGAAAATATCAAGAGTATTCCAGTTATCAGTAATATATCAAAAAGCATTGAATCTACAGAGTGTGTCTCTGTAAAAAGATGACATATTTCAAATAAAATAATGTTAAAGATAAGTTTTATAATAACTGTTCAAACTGTTCTGTGAATTCCATATATGTCTAAATATATCATTTATTTGTCCTTTAATCTCTTTATTTGATATATGTTGCTTTTTGTTTCTGCTCCATACTTTTTAAAAAACTTCAGTTCTTTACCTTATTGTATTATTTCTATTGTATTCTATCCTTAATCATATTCTTCCAGTGAATATCTCAAATAATCTTTATAATGTAAATAGAGTGTCTCTCCCCAAAAAAACCCATAGGTTTGCGCTAAATACTTTTTTAAGAAATTTATTATAATTCATTCACTTCAGCTGAAGAACATAATGAATGATCTTAACATTATATTTTATAGAAACTTATGGAGCAATTTTAAATGAAATTTTTCAATGCCTTTATGTTACATTAATAATGAGTCTATGTATCACTTTTATATAATAAATTATGCAAAAGAAAACAGCTTCCCTAAGACAAATTTTACTGCAGTAGTTATATCATTGTGATGGAATAACTTTTAATTTAAGTATAGCAGCAACACATTACAGACTATTACATTCAGTATCCAAATTTGTCTTTATATCTAAAAAACTTAAATATTTAAATTGATTTTCTCAAACTAATAACAATGTAAATTGAAGATTTTTCTTCCATCACTGGCTGATAAAGCACTTGAAATTTTGATTATTAAGGACTTTATGTAATTTGTCTAGTTTTTCCAGCATACTATAAATATAGTATAATAAAATTTTTGTTATTACTTTTAATTCTTTTAAATTAAATACTGCCATCTTACCTATATTTTCTTTGTGTTACCTTCTATTACCTATATTTTCTTTGTGTTACCTTCTATAAAGTGTACCAAGGACCATTATCCAAATATGAAAAACTAAGTTGGAGCTGATACATGCCCATGTTTAACACCATTTTTGTATTAAAAAGTCTCAGATTTTTCAACATTAATAATAATGTTTCTTCTTATTCCATTGTATAGGAATTTAGAGGTTGTATTGTATGAATAAACTTCAGTGAATAATCAGATTTATTTGCATATTGGACAAATCCTTCTGTTAATTGAGTTAATGCTTTGACCGAATCAATAAAAACAATATATATATTTCCTTTTTTTTTTGCCTTTGCTTGCTAAAAAAAAATGTTAGTTATGAATATATTTACATCATAACATTTCTGAATAATAATTGATTTTTATCTTGTTATTTAAATAAAAAAGATTTTAAATTACATTGTAAATTATTATTAAATATTTAGTTCCAGCTGAATACTTTGCTCATTTGGATCACACTGGTAAAAGAGTAGATTTATTTGAAAGACCAGAACTGTATCTTGGCTCTTATGAATTCATTGCAACTAAAGAATATTGTAAAGTAAGTATTTTTTATAATGGTATTTTAAAAATAAAAATGTCTTTGTTTTACATGCATATATATAAATAATATTTATAATCAGCTTTACAACATTATTATCATCCTGAGTAGAATTTTACAGAATATATATGTATTTAATTTTAAAATGTTAACAGTTTTATTCATACAAAATTTTTGCAATCAGAGGTAAATTTTTATTGTTATAGTTTAACTTTTTTTATTATTATTTGTTTAAAAGCTAGAATTTACATCATATTTAATTATTTTTTTAGAGCTCTTCAAAAACATCGGCTCTAACAACTACTGAATTTTTAGTGGAAATATTTTTGTAGCATAAAAATAAATTTATGCTTTTTATATATTTTCCCCTCATATTGAATTCAGTTTTATTAAAATTGCTCTAATAATTCAGTTTTAATGTTAAAATTTTTTACAGAAATGCAATTTTAGAAATATGATTGTTTTTTTTGTTGTTGTTGTTGTTGTTTTATTACACTACCTATAAATACATACTACAGCAGCCATTTGTTAACAAGTATGGCCATTCCAATTCCAAGAAAATAAAGGATTAAAAGAAAAATTACTCTAGAGATGAGTTTTGCGATGAATATATAAACCAAAACCACAAATATGACTACATATAGAACAAGGTGGTTCGTTTTTTTTATTTATTTGATGTTTTGAATTGATGTCTTTTAATTTTTTTGCAAACTTTTCTCTTTGAAATATTTCAATACCATGTTTGATTATAGCTCTCCATTCTATTCTTAGTATATTTCCCATCTGAAAATAATCAACATTGCTCATCTTCAAAATGGTTTTGAGATAAACCTTATAACATAAATGAAGTCTATCTCTGTCATGAAAACCATATTCAAGTTCACAATGAAACACTTTTAAGAAGCTTTATATTATTTATTCATTTTACATGTCCATTACAATGAAGATATGATTTTACAATAGTGAAGTCTTCCAGAAAGTTGAAGAACATATTTATTTTATTATCTTGCCATGGTATTTTTAAAATTTTATACAGCATTCTTAAGTGAACTTTTTCTGTCTTTATATTGTATCATTATTATGTCTTAAGTCTCATTTCCATATAAACTTTACTTTTAACTTGATAAAAGAAGCACATAGAAGTCTTTATTGTATCTCATTATCTAAGTTTATCTTTTTATGTACAAAACTAACAAAATATATTCAAATTGGTTTACATTCAAATTGATAATAAATCCAAGCTAAAAGTTGTTGAAGATTATTCTTCCTTGACTGGCTGATAAAGGACTGGAGATTTTTTGAACTGGAAAAAGTAGCATAATCATCAGCATACTATAAATTTAGATTCCAAGATGTTTTCATTTTTAATCAATTCAAAGTAAAAATTCCATCATAAGATCTTTATCGTATGTTGATTTTATTAATATGCCTATAAATAGTTCCAAAGACCACTGTCATAAAATTTAAAATATTGTTAAGACATGTATCCATCTTTGTTTAACATTAGTTTTCATGTCATATATGCCTTAGATTTTTCACTTGATATAATATAGATTTTTCACTTGATATAATAATATTTCCTCTTATTCTATCATGTAAAAGCTTTATAATATAAATGAATTTTTGTGGACCACCAATTAATTTTAAACAATGCCATAGACTTGCTAGAATGCTTTGATCAAATCGATAAAACTAATATATAAATCACTCTATTCCTGTTACTTGGTTTGCATTTGTCTGTGTGTCTCCTACATAGTTTCTGATCATTATTCATCTATGATTGGAAGCATCCTATTCATAAAATCCTTAAAGTATTTTTGCAGTAACGGATTGTAGTAATATTAACTATTATTTTTGTAATAATATTATTTTTAAAAATTGTAAAAATATTCCTAAAATCAGATGGCATAACTTCATAAGTCTATATACTCCTAAAAAATTTCAATATTTTTGTTACTAAAATATCACTAGCATATTTTAAAATTTCTTCAGATATTTTTTTGAGACTTGCAGCAACTTTTCCATTTTCTAAGACAGCGTTTTTTAAACTGTGGATTGTAAAGCGAATAGTTGGGGTCGTGAAAATTTAATTCAGATACATGAATTTAAAGAAATATTTGTCACAATCCCTTCATTATCTTTAATATATAACGTTTTCTGTACAATACAATTATAAAATCATAATGATGGCCAAGTTGAGTTCTAAATTATATTTACATATTGAAAAATAATACTAAATGCATCATAATAGTGGTGCTGCATTGCAATTTCAGCATATAAGTTATTTCAGAATCAAAATATATGCTGCAGTGGAGAAAATAGAGTTGGTGCCACAGTGATTATATAATGCATTTCTGGTCAAGTTATTTGTTTCAGTTTCATTTCAATAAGTGTCCATATCCCAAAAACAATACAATATTGTATTTTACTGTTTTACTCGACTAAGGTTAGTATTTATTTGAATAAATATTATGAAAGTTGGTTATTTTTTATATATAAAAATGCTTTACAGAGAGCGTACCAATAGCTCAAACAAGCTCTTAATTAATAAGTGCGGTATGAGAAAATATTTAAAATCTCTATCCAGGACACTCCCATCTCCAGACCAACTGGTTTCGAGCTTATAGCTCACATCAGTGGAGAGCTAGAATATTCGGACACTAGATTTTGAATATTTTCTCATACCACACTTATTAATTAAGAGCTTGTTTGAGCTATGGTATACTCTCTGTATTGCATTTTTGTAAATACAAGCTTATAAAATCACGTTATATGACTTTTTTTTTTTTGATTATTATAAAAATGCTTGTATTTTTTTTTTCTCACTTTTTTATTCAAAATTTATCATCCTATTAGTTATTATAAAAATTTATTTTTTATTTGAAACTTACTGTCATTTATTAAATATTAAAACATAAAACATATGGGAATATTAAAAAATAGAACATACGGGAGTACTTCATATAATTAAACAAAAAAACGGCTGCCACTTGGTGTCTCTACTACCTAATAAAGACTTATTTTATTTATATTTTAGGATAAAAATACTTTTTACCCATGGATAAATGATTGAACTTGAGTACCAAACGTAATGATGCAGATAGCAATGCTACAAAGTCTCTTCAAGCAGGATCTCATAATCAAAAAGAGGCATCTAAGATATGAAAAAGAAATATAATGAGACTTTTCTCCAATTGGCTTTACTTTCAACAACTGTGATGGTAATGAAACCATCAAAATTAAAAAGGCATTTTGAATCCGAGCATCCTTCATATGTCAATAAACCAAAAGAATATTTCGAACGACTGTTAAAAACTTTAAATAAAGATAAACAATATTTTGAGAAATTTATAGCTGTTAATGAAAAATATTTACTTGCATCATATGAAGTTTCATATCTGGTTGCTAAAAATAAAAAGCCATACACCATTGGAGAAGATCTTATATTATCTGCTGCTATTAAAATGGTAGAAATACTTCATGGAAATAAATATGGTGATGAAATTCAGAAAATTCCTTTGTCAAATGACACTGTCACTAATAGAATTTCTGAAATTAGCAATGACCAATTTGAGCAACTTATTACTAGACTTAAAGAAAGTCCAATATTTACAATTCAGTTGGATGAAACAACTGATATTTCAAAAATAGCTCAATTATTAGTATATGTCAGATACATTTATGAACAAAACATTGAGGAAGAATATACAAGAGGGGAAGACATATAATAAAGTAACAAATTTTTTAAAACTGAAGGTTTAAAATGGAAAAATTGCTTTGGAGTATGCACAGATGGTACAAAAGCAATGACTGGTGAAAATATTGATTTTAAATCATTTGGTAAAGCTTCTGCTAATAATCATGTAACTTTTGCACACTGCCTGATCCATCGAGAGGCCCTTGCAGCAAAAAAATTAGCAACGGAGTTGAACGATGTGCTTCAGGATGCTGTCTCAAAAGTATAAACTTTATTAAAAACTGTGCCCTTACCAGCCGTTTATTTTCAAATCTTTGTAAAGACATGGACTCTGAATACAAAAATTTAATATTACGTGCAGAAATAAGATGGATGTCAAGAGGGCAAAGTTTAAGAAGATTATTGTTATTAAAAGAAGAAATTATTGCATTTTTAACCGAACATAAATCTGATCTTGCTGCTCTCTTTCAAAATGAGATGGCTATCAAAGCTGTGCTATTTGTCTGATATTTTTGGGAAGCTAAATGATCTTAATTTGTCTCTTCAAGGAAAAAATAGCAATATTTTTACTTCGAATGATAAAATTTAAGGTTTTATTAAAAAGATCAACATTTGGCAGAATAAGGTGGAAAATGAATCATTGGAAATGTTTTCGACTATCGACAATTTTATAATTGAAAAAAATAATTGTAAAATTTTAATTGCAAAAATTATTATACATCACTTAAAAATCCTAAAAACACAGTTTTGCAAATACTTTATATCGAATTTAGATTTCAAAAAGTTATCTTGGATTCAAAGACCATTTTTGATTGGCATTAATGAGATTAATCATCTGCCATATAAAGCCCAAGAATGCTGAGCTATCGAGTGACTCAAACTTAAAACTTGACTTTCCATAAAAATCCTTGACTGAATTCTGGATCGGAGCTAGGACTGAATTTGCCACAATTTCTGAAATGGCATTAAATGTTTTTCTGAAGCATCACATATTGTTCGACGCTGAAAAACATTGAAGATGCTTTACATCCAGCAGTATCAAATATTTCACCAAGATTTAATTTATGTAGCAAAAAACAAGCACATTTGTCTCATTAAAAGTGATTTTCTTTCATTAATTTTTGTATACTTAAAACAAATCCTAAAACTACTTATTTTCATATGTATATTGTTTATCAAAGAAATAAATTATTCATGGGAATATTTATTTCTACATTTTATATTTAATATTGGAGGTCACAAAAAAATCTCGATGATAAAAAGGGGTCATGAATGAAAAAAGGTAGAGCACAGTTCTAAGATTATAAAGAGCTACTTTTACTTCATTAACATAACCTTGTCCAAGACTACATAAGTAGATAAAATGGATATATCATTAAGTTTTCATCTCAATTCTTGTATCATTATTCTAAAGATGATTAAAATACTCTTTTCACTTATTCAAAATCTTGTCACTATATATGAGCTTGTCAATGCTGGATTATACTGTTTCTCAGGACCATATGTTGCTTTTAGTGGATCAAAAAATGATCTAGAATGACCAAGGTCAGAGAATGTTTATCTTTTTACAGTTTTAATCCCCAATCATTTTTAAGCTTTTATTAGTTGTTGAACTTCTCTGCCTTTAAATCTTCATCATGAAGCTCCACATTTAATTTATTATTCTACCTATCAGAAAATGCCATATTTTTATTTAATTATATTATTAATAATAAAATTATTGTGAGAAAATGGGTCATACATTTTTTTTTTTTTTGCATGGACCCAAGAATAAATTTTCTTGTATCTATAATACTCTCCTTAAGAGAATTCTGCACTTTAATAATAATGTCAATTCTAAAGGGTTCAAATTAGCAATTTTACTGTTTAATAGTGGGTGAAATTTAACACATATGGTAGATAATTTGATAGAATGAACATAAATTTTCTTGTGAATATGATTATTAATGAGACCTATTTTATAATGCACTTATCATTTTAATCTTGGAGTGTATCCAACAATCTATGCTTATAAGTACTCATGTATTATGAATGTCTCTTGTATTCTAACTCCTAACTATAATATAATATATTAAATGCCATTATTTTGAGCAAAGACTTTTATAGTGATTTTTCTGACTAAGCAAAATATTTGTAATCAATTCAAGTATTATGCAGAAGATTCAATAACAAAAGACCATTTGAATTTACAGCATATTATTTTCAATAACTTTTTCTAAAGTCAACTATTTGTATTAGCACTGCATTAATGTCTTCAGAAGAAAAATTTGGTTTTTTGATTATACTAAATGTCTTTTTTTTCTCTGATATGTACTAATAAATCTTTATGCAAGCCAAGTTTTTATATGATTCACCATTCATTAATACAATGAGGAATTCCAAGAATAAAAAATATTAAATTAGATTTTACAGCAAATCTATTCTTCTTTAATTCTGTCCTTCCAAAAAAACTTGTAGCTATTTACCTGTTTTATTAAACTTTCTCTGGAAGATGAGTTTCAGTAAGACCAATTATTTTGATTTTAAATCTTGATAGTTCCTTATCTCCCAATACTGTTTTCTGTTCTGTTCTTGAGTTTGTATCGAGTAAAATTTTTACATTTCATGCATATATTTGAAAAAGAAAAAAAAAATTATAATAACTTATCATTAGTACTAATATCACTATTACTGATAATATTAATTTTTATTGCTTGCACAACAACCTAACTAGATTGTGTGCCATGGGCTATTTTTGGAACAAAGTGATTCTTAAGGTGGGCTGCCTAAACATACAATCCTTGCCAGCTGCCATTTCTGTTTCTAATCGAATTCTGCCTTGAGCAAAGATCATGATTAAGGCTTTCTTTCCTACTAAACCTGCTCATAATTGCTCTCTAAATTCTTGAGGGCTTGAGCTTTAAAAAAAAAAAAAAAAGTCAATTGCATTTTTAAATGCTACGCTTGTAATTAGAGGATGGAAATATACTTGCACAAGCACACAATCTCATTATCACGATTAGCGTAGGAATATGACTTATAGCAAGTTCATGATGGTCTTGCCATATAATAATTTGAGTGACTTAAAGAATGAAAAACAAAAAAATTTATTGAAAACAAGACCTAGCCTTTAATTAACTAAATCCAGTTCTATAAGGCAACAAGAAATATTCTTTGTCAGGCACTGTTTATTTATTATTCACAGTTCTGAAGGTCATTACATTAAATGTCATTTGTATGTTGTAAATATAGCTAAGACACTTTTTAAGTTTAAATATGGGGATGTGGTGTGGTGGGCATGAAAATTTAATAACATATAAGCCCAATTGTATAGGTTCAGACATGTTGAGAAAGAAAAATGTTATTTATGTTCTTTGTGTTATGAAAACTAAAAAAACCCCAAAAAAATTTTTTTATTGATTGATAAATACAAAATGTTTTATATTTATATAAGTAAATATATATTTGTTTTATATTTATATATAATTTTTTTATATGCATATATAGAATAATGTATTACCCAATCCACCTGCCTTCATTTTTATGATAGATGTCAGTTATAATAGTATAAAAAATGGAATGGTAGGATTATTGTGTCAAAGTATGAAAGATCTGCTAACACATTTACCTGTGTAAGTATTTACCATTAATTAATATATATAGTTCTGTCTTACTTAAAATCTATATTAGTTTGTTGTTGTTGTTTTTGTAACTTTGTTTTTGTTTTAATAATTTTATATTCTAATCATTAGCTTCCGATGTTTTAAATATATATATATATATACATATATCATCATTTTCTACCATTATTGATCCACTGCATGATTATCTCTTCAAATTGGGCTTTGACTTTTAAAAAATTATTTTAGTAAATCGAAATTGTGTAGACATTCTATACCAATTCCTCAGAACAATTAAATAATCAAAGGTGTATATAATTATATTTTAGTAAGTTTTTTTTTTAAAAGACAAAAAAGACTAAAATTTTATATTTTAAAACAATGGCTTAATAATTGCTTTTCATGATCTTTTTAAAATTTATCCATATAACTACAAATTTTCAAATGCAATTGCAATACCATTAATTAATTTAGATGCTATATATTTAGCAATATCTAATATACAGAAAAAACTATGGTTGCAGTTTACTTAAATCGGTGATCACTGTAGATGTTTCAAGCAACTTTTGTATTTATTTGAATAAATCTCTGTTGACTGTCTTCGCAACTAACTGTACTTCGTTGAGTTTTCTAGAGGTTCATGAAACTCATATATGATTGTGTGCACAATCAGATTTATGCATTTTTATAAAAATTAAAAATAAAAAAACAATCTGACTTGAAGCTTAAATATTTTTTTAAAATAAATTATATAATACATTAATTTATTGAGAATTTAATAATATGGATAATTCTACATTTTAAAAAATATATAAAAATTATACTTTTTTATTAACAAAATTAATTTGATATATGATATGACTGAGTATTATGTGTAACATACATCAAACTATCATATAAATATACATTATATCCTCATATCTGTCTTAGGAATCTTTAGTGAATAAAATTATGATAAATACTATCATTTGTTTACTAGGCACTTTAGGGTGTTTGACTGAGAAATAATTTGAAAACATATTGTAAAAATTGAACTGGATTTTAAGATTGATATTTTAGATGCTCACACAACTAAAGGATCATCTTAAATTGAAATATTGCAAAAATATGTTTCTCATGGTGAATGTTAATATCATATGAAGTAGCTTAACGTCTATGTCCGAAAAGGTTTACTTTTTTCATATGAAATAGTTGCTTGTTTTTAGATATAGCTGAATGCACTTTCAGTGTTATTCACCAGAATTATAGCTCTGCCCTACTTGAAGAATAATTATATGTGCGTGATTATTTAAATTAAATTTTTTACATATTCCATTTGGTTGAAAGTTGAACATTGTTTTCTTTTTTGTTAAAGACATAATTGTGATTGGCAATAAATCATGCTTTCTTAACTTTTCTCTTCCTGTCATCTCATTCCATGCAAACTAGATTGACATTCTGTGGATCAAAGGCATGATCAATTGTTATTCGTGTTCCCTGAAGACCGTTTTATATTCAGGGTTATTCTTTACACACTTATTTAAGTGTTTGTGTTGAGCAACTCGTGGTAATGTTTGCTCTTGATTTACCATAGCATATAGCTGTACAAAACAGATTGTTGCTTTGTGCATGTCTTCTGATGGCAGTTTATTTTTAGTATTATTAATTAATCTGTTAAGATTGGAGATGTTTTCGAAAATGGATGAATTTTGACACACAGATCTTCTTTATTTTATTTATTAATTTAGGAATGTGCGTCAAACACACCCATGACTTAGTCTTTTTCTAGGGTTGAATAGGCTGTTTTATATTTTTATAAAATTGTTTTAAGTACATTTAATAGGATGTTTTTGTTATAAACTATACTACATAGATCTTTGATATAGAAGTCTATATTTGCTTTCTTGCCTGCTTCGTATTTTCAAAGGTTTAATTTTTTTTTTTTAATAAGCTTTTGATTTCGACTAGTTTATGGGTCATAAGTGTATAAGATTGAGGGAATCGTACCTCTAATTTTGAGTAGCTTCACAATCATTTTGTAGTCAAGTGAGTCTTGTTTCTCGGGATTAATAAATTCAAATACTTCAGGCTTCATGAAGAGTATTTATGTTCAATAGCTCATGTTAAGGCCATTTGTTGTGCTAGTAATTTTTTCAGGGATATATATTATCACTTTGTCAACATATCATTTATATATAATATACCGATCTTTATATATGAAAATAGGTATAATTTTTTCTTCAGCATTAGTAAGTATTAAGCTGCACATAATAGACTTATAGGCAGTCCCATTGGCTATGAACTTTCTATCTATAAAATCTATTGTTGAATTTAGCTCTTACGTCTTTGTCAATCCAGTGGAGAATGTCAACAATAAAATCTTTTTGAGAATTGTAGCCTGTTTTAAATAATAGATTTTGTATTATTTTATAAAAATATAAAGCAGCTTGTTCACCCTAAGTCATAAGTGAGCTTAGCATATATCCCTAAACTAACAAATAAACTAAACTATAGGAACATTCAATGTCAGCCCCATGCAGCAAATATGCTCAACACAAATATTTAAATAAGTATGCAAAGAACAATCTCAAATATAAATTAGTCTTCTGGAAACATGAACAACAATTTGATCATGCCTTCGATCCACAGAGCCTAAATCTGGTTTGCGTGGAAGTGAAATAACAGAAAGGAAAAGGTTAAGGAGGCATGGCTTATTGCCAATCATATCATTAACAAGAAAGACAACTATTCAACTTTTGACTAAATTGAATACATAAAAATCTAATTTGAATAAGCATGCATATGTAATCATTCCTCAATATTAATAGGGCTGCACATCTAGCAAAGTAATGATTCTGGGGAACTACCCGAAATTGCATGCAGGTATATCTATGAAAAAAATAGTAAAACCTTTTTCTTTGTCGACATTAAAAGTGTTTTGCTAAATTAAATTACGAATACAAATAAAAGGGGGAAAATAATATAAATATTTATTTTATTTTTTTTTTTTTTCGTGCACATATATAATCATATTCCCTTCCTATCTGGTTTTTTGGAAGGGGGGGGGGTTTTTTTTTTTTTAATAACTAAAAAAAGGTGTTTCCCCAATTTGTTTTTAAGCAGATATGAATGTGATAAATATTTATTGTAAATTTAGCATATTTCTTAATCAATAGTTAGTGGTAATTATGAATTATATGTTTGAATAAAATGTAGAATATTATCACTTTAATCATATAATGTGTCATTGAAATCTGAGAAATATTTTGTAAGTACTGCTATAAAACCTACTATATGTATTTATACTATTTTATATGAATGCAATAATTCTAATATTGTTATAGTTTAAGCAAGTGTAAACTGATTCACTATCACATTTATAATGTTAAAAAAATTAGTATATTTTTTTAAATTTCTAACTTATTTTAATATATCATTTTATATATTGTAAATGTTTTTGTTTTTTTTAATTTAAATTCAAAATAACTTGTGATTTTAATCATATTAGTATCATAATGCTTTTGCTTCATTTATTGCATTGGCTAGATTAATATATAATTGAAAACGAATTTATGAATGAATACTGTTTATACGAATAAATTCTTAAATATTTGCTTCTTTTTTTTTTCTATATTAGGGAAGGAAATGTTCCAGAATTATCTGTTAAAGTTGGTTTTGTCACTTATAATAATTCTGTGCACTTTTATAATGTAAAAGTAAGTATATAATATTGAAATAATGTTTTCAACTAACTTTTTGATGTATATATATCTATGTGATTTCTAGTATGGTTACCCATGATTTTAATATACATTATGACTTTATATATGACATTTGGTTGTAAATTTTTGCGTAGATATTGAAATTCATTGATGGTAGCACACTTTATATAATTTATTTTTAATATACACACAATGCAGTCATTTTAAATATATAAATGTATCTATGATATAATTGAATTTAAAGATTGCACATATTTAACATTGAAAAAAAAAAAGAATGATGCAGTTACAAAAAACCCAGGTGTAATTAAACTGAGTTAGAGAGGAAAGAATATTTACATATGTATGTACTGTATTCATGTCTGGATATAGTATATATGTGAATGTGTTTTCACAATCATTTTCAGAAAAAAAAAAATTTAAGTATTTTCTTTTTCATCTTTTTTATAATAAAAATAGATAATAATGAAATGGAAAAAATAAAATGGCTGTGATATTAATTTTATAAATTTTACACCTGTACAGCCATTTTTAATGCTATTTTGTAAATTAAAATTTCATTTAAAATGACTCCAAAGTTCAATGTTAACTCATGATAGCAATTTTGCCAACCTTAAAAGAATTTCTAATTGTATATAATCATTGTTTCTTGCAATATCACTCTTTTCAATCGATATTTTGCAAAAAAAAATTTTTTTTCATCTTTTATGTTAGTGTCTACCAGAATATTATTTTTGTTCATATCTTTCATCCACAAATATAATATTTTTTCAGTCTTACTTAAATATGCATTGTAATTTTAAAAGAACAAATTACTTTAATACAAATTTCTTAACTATTTAGTGGATATTCACCCAGATTCACTCACCTTTTTTTTTTTTCAAAACTAGATTAATTATTTTCATTTCATCACTTAAAGGAAGTATTTTAGCACTTTTTTTAGGGTTTGCAGAATAGCTATCTATCATCATATACTTTTGTGTAGCACCAACATAACAATGTCTAAGACATGGGAAGTTGTTGCTAATATGCTATTAGAGACAAGTGCATATGACATTTTTTATTTTTAATCATATGTGAATTACCGAAAGAGTGAAGTCACTTGTAAAAATAGTAATATTTTAAATTTAAAAAAAATAAATTAAAAATTTTTTCAAGAGTATTCAAAAATTAAAAATAATAAATATTTTTGCAACTATATGTATGAGAAAAGAAAGTCAAAGATTGATTTTATTTAAATTATTTCCAAAAATTTAATCATTTTTTTGTTTTTATTACTTATTTTTTTAAATATATATATAATTCCATAGAAAGAATTCATTGATATTCAAAATGAAGTTGATTTTATTACTTTTTGAGATTGAATACATAAATCTGGTACATTAGTATTAGCTTAGATGAAAAATAAGTGAAAATTAGCTATTATAGGAATAAATGTACTAAACACTTTTTGTTATTAAATCAATTTCAATAAATGGAAGGATGATTAATATGATATAGTGCAAATAGAAGTTAATGGTGGGCTAGTACAACTTATCAGAAGAAATATTTGAATTTTAATGATTTAAACTGTGAGATGATATCTTATAAATTAGAACAATGTCTAATTTTTGAAAAGAAAGTTCAGAAATGTAATTTTAATTCTTTTTTCTAATTTTTGAAAAGAAAGTTCAGAAATGTAATTTTAATTCTTTTTTTTTTTTTTTGTATATGCGATTGATCATTTTCAATGATTATTAATCCCCTATGGGATGAAGAATCTCCAAGTTTAATTCAGTTTCTTCAATTTCTAGCCTCTCTTCTTCCCAACACATTTGCAAATTTTCTTATTTCATCCATCTCACATGGTCTTTTCATAGATCTGCAGTGTCACAAAAAAAGAAAAAGATTTTGAAGAGAGTAAAAAATTAAATAATTAGATAAAACTGAAATATATGTAAAGCACAATTCTGAGTGTCTATTTCAAAATATTAGATTGCTATTATTTCTAAATTGTATATCTTTATGTATAATAGATTTAAACTCTGCATAATATATGATAAATTAAAATGGTTAATGAACTATGCTGATAATTAATTACCAGAAATGTTTACATCTGTATTAAAAGAATTATTATTATTCCTCATAGATTCATAATATTTAGTTGAGGGCCTTACAAAACTTATATCATTTCCAAAACTTTATTTGATCTAAGAAGTCATCTAAATGCAATGTTAGTATAATCTGTTAGTCTTTACCTTAAAAAACTTTACATAATTGTGCAAGAGAATTGAAAGCTGTTTATATAACTTTTAAAAATCTCAGGATTCTAAAATTGTATCTATTATGGAATTAATCTTAATAATCAAAAGATGTTAAAACATTTAACAACAGAACTGATTTGAATTTGTAATGAAGAAAATTTATTTAAAGCTGATCATTTCAGTATTGAATAGTGGCATAATCATAGCATTATATGACTAAAGGAAGTTGAGATCTAGATTTAAAGTTACTTTTGAGTATTAAATAATAGATTATCATAAAAGTGAATTTTTTGGAATAGTTTACTTACTAATTAATGACGGAGATGGTCGTTACAAATGCCATTTTTTAGAAAGAGGGGTCTAGAGTCCTTTTTATTGATGGTGTGATGATTTTTAGCCATTGACCATGCATCCTTCCCTTTTCTCTTTCTGTCATCTCTCTCTGAACAAGTGATGTCAACTATAGAGAGATCAAAGTGATGACCTGACTGCAACTTGTGATCCAAGAAAATGGAAGAGTATTTGTTGCTTTTCTTGGCCTGGTTGTATAGATAATTATGCTGGACATATTTAATCTTAGAAAATATGAGATGAAAATTGAATATTAGTTAAATGAGTCTTATGCAAACAAAGATTTACTTATTGAAATGGAGAAAAAAAAAAAAACTTTGCGGTGCATTAACAAAAATCTTACATTAATATGTTAAATATTGATTTTTATCCTCGTTTGTATTTGTAATTCAAATTTTCATATGTAATGAAGTGGTTTCTTTATAACCTAATACTAAGTGCACTAATATTTGGCTCATACTATATTATTATTAACTATACTCTCTTTTTGGTTATCACAGTTATGCACATAAAAAGTAAAAGATGCCAGATGATAGTACTTAATAAATTTTTATCCAGTGCTATTCTATCCAATATTCCCTGACTAGTTTATGGCTTTTGTCAGTGTGGAGCTTTGGATCTTAGAACAGTGCACCTGGATCTTTAGAATTAAACACTCTTTTCTTCTTGCAACATTATTTACTTCTCTGTTTTACTATTAAGTTAGCAACCCAAATTGAAAAACATATAAATGTTTTTAATTTAAGCTAATTTGCCTTTATAGTCACATAGATATATTGTGATATTCTTGGTTTCTTTTAACAATTATACACAACTCTATCCTATACATGAATCAGCCAGTAGTGTGGTGCTGGTGTGCTAATCTTTAGTTGGCGCCTCTATACTCTTCTCCTCGATAAAAAATCACTTTATAAATTCAAATTAGTGAATAAAAATGAAGTACAAAATGTATTAATTATATGTTTATTGAATAAAAAGCAGGAAAAAAATATATTAAAAAACAATATGCATGAATATTACAAAAAGAACTTAGCAAGAAAATTATTTGTGAGTTATACCTTATATAGTTGTATGCAAATTAACAGATAAACTTAGTGTTTTATAAAAAACAAAAATATTAAAATATTTTTTGGTACTAAATTAAACTAATATTTTATTTGATAAGAAAATCACTTTGGCATTTGTACTTTGTATAGATATAAATAAAAAAACAGATAAACTTACAAGTATTTAAAATAGGAACATATTAAATATTATTGGGTAAAGAAATAATAAATCAATATTTAAACAGGAAAAAAAAATCATTTAGTGCATTGAACTTTTTTGTTTTTTATTAATGAAAATTCTAGAATAATATTATCTATATCATATTGATCCAAAATATCTGACTCTGTTAATATAATGGCAAGATATGAAAGTGCCTTGTACCATTGTGAAGTGCAAGTAGTGTTTAATAAATTTAAGTTTAGAAGTGGATTGTGTGGCAGATGGTACAGATTCCAGTAATAACAAAAGAATCTGAAGTGCAATACTAAAGTTTGGGTAAACCGTAATTGAATTGTTTGAATAAAGATAATAAATTATCTAATATATATATATATCATTTTTAAAATTAGAAATAAATGGTTGACAGTATAAAATTTCTTCAAATAAATTGTTTGTGTCAATATCTGAATAATTTTTGTGTGTTAATTTTTTGTCTTAGCTTTTTACAAGATAATAAATATTTTTTATTTTGTGAAGGATTTAATAAATAGAAAAACTCAAATGAATTCATATGTTTTTTTTAATAAAATAAATCTTTCCTGCAAAGATTCTAATATTTGATGCAGAGAAAAAAATTTGCTTTAAATAAAATTTCAAGATCTACTATATTCGTAATCAAATTGTGTTGCCTTTTTACACCGCCTTAGTGGTCTACTATTACAAAATACAGATTCTGGGTCTAATTTTGCTGCAATTAATTTTGAGCTTTGTAGAATTTCTTTGAAAGTTTCATTAGACTTATAATTATTTAAAAATTGATTTAGATCATTCAATACATCTAAAGCAAGTAGGGAGAAATGAAAAGTGCAATATTTTGCTAACAAAATTCATTATTTAAAATATCATACCAAACTCTAATATAACAAATAAATGTAATTATAGCAATTTTTTCACCTAGGTATTTTGCCTAATATGTGGATTGTTCATGCAGTTTTGAAGAGACATTACAAATAAAGCATCACATACTTCAGGTCTCTACCACCATGTTTCAGATAATGACTTTAAGGTTAAATCAGTTACATGAATAGTTAAAATATTCCATTTCGTAAAGAAAAGGAAAAAATTTATATAAGTCTTGTACTACATTAAAGAAACCAATAATTTCATGATTGATATTAACAGCCTTTTTCTTGTAAATTTATATTTTTGCCATACATATTAGAGACATTATCATAGCTCTGACCTCTTAAGTGTTTTATGTCTAAATTTACTTTTTTCAGTAACTCAGTAAGAAATATTGTCAATTGAGCCCCTGTAATATCTAAAATTGGATAGAATGCTAAAAAAAAGTGTTCATTTATTTCAAACTTTTATATTCTGAATTGAAATAAATGAATCTGACTATTTGTTAGGTATGTGATACGTCTAGACTACAATCTAAAATAATTGAAAAATATTTGTTTTGTTGACACATATTAATAATAATTATTTTTAATATTTGATGCCAATAAAATGAATATTTAATTCTTTAAAGTTTATCTCCAAATAATAAGGCATATTTTTTAGTTGGGATCATTACTGATATGTCACATGTATTTCTATATAAAAGAATCAAATTTTTCTAACATCTCAATCCATTTTTTAAAAATGCCATTATTGAAGAGCTAGATTTTGTTTATCTAAAAACTGTACTACAAAAATTATCCTTTTTATAACTTCATAGCAATATTTCCTTTTATTATATAAACTATTGCAAATGATCACTATAAGTTTTATTTTTTTAAGGATGTAATTAATTATGTCCATTTTTTGTAATTGTTAAAATGATTTAAATTATTTTTCATGACAATTAAGGTACATTGCAAGATGTTGCCAGTCATTAAGTCCCTGAATAAAACAATAAACTGCATTTTTTGAAACTGAATAAATTAATCAATTTCTATTGTTAAAACAGGCAAAACTCACTATACATATGCCACATACAGCAAGCTAGAGTAATCAGTGGATGCCAGAAGGCTTGTGCATAAAATCCCCATCTAGTGCCTACTCATCCAATATTCCCAGACTAGTTTCTGGCTTGTGGCCTTCGTCAGTGAGGAACCTTGGATCTGAGAGCACTGCATCTAGATCTTAGGATCTAATGCAACCCTCCAGCAACCACCTTTTATCTCCATTTAACTACAAAACTATGAGTCTTAAACTGAAAACACTTTAATGTTTCCAATTCAAGCCCATCAGCTTATATAGTTATATGGGTCTGAACCCAGTTGAGTTTCCATACATTTTGGTGTCTTTGCTAGAACCAAAGACACCAAAATGTATGGGGACTGAACTGGGTTCAGACCCATATAACTATATAAGCTGATGGGCTTGAATTGGAAACAAAGTATTTTCAGTTTAAGACTCATAGTTTTGTAGTTAAATGGAGATAAAGGGTGGTTGCTGGCGGGTTGCATTAAATCCTAAGATCTAGATGCAGTGCTCTCAGATCCAAGGCTCCTCACTGACGAAAGCCACAAGCCAGAAACTAGTCTGGGAATATTGGATGAGTAGGCAGTAGATGGGGATGTTATGCACAAGCCTTCTGGCATCCATTGATTACTCTAGCTCGCTGTGTGTGGCATACGTATAGTGAGTTTTGCCTTTTTTAACAACAGTTATATACACAAGCATAAGAGATGGTGGTCATGTGATGTTTATTGGCTTAATCAATTTCTGTTGTATTCTTTGACATTTTTTAAATGCTTTTTATGTGTATGTGAAAATTTTTATGTGAAAGTATCGCATGGAAAATTAAAATCTTTAATTTGTTTAAGACCTGTTTCTAAAGTGTTTTGCCTTGTTGTATGAGAAAATATTTCTGACCATAGTATGGGATCATCATATTTCAGTATATTCTTCACATTCCAAATTAGTGAAAATATCTTCAGCATCTTTATTTATTGTTTCTTTTGTATTGTCTAGGCGTCAGATAAGCCTAGTTTCTTAAGCATATTCACTGTCTTCATTTGAATTATTTTCCAACTGGCTGAGTGTATCAAAAATATCCTTACTGCCTCCAAATTATTCTTCATTACTTATTTAATGAAGTATTGACTAAAGCATTTCTCTCTCTTCCGGTTTTCTTTTATTTATTAAATTTTGATATCTAGAAAGTTTCTTTTCCTTTTGGGACAGCTACTTGAAGAAAAAAGAAAAAAATTAGAGTAAATTTTATTATTAAAATTTGAAATTAGGTAATTTTTTTTTATAATGAATGTTCCAGGCATAAATTTACAAACTTAAATAAAAATTAATATTTTAAAGAAAATGTCAAATTATTAAAAATATATATATTAATTTCTTTAAAAAATATTTCATTCCAATATCAGCCTTTCAAGCTAATTGAGCACGTGCCTTTTGAGAATGTTAAATAAATGAATACTCTCCTCTTCAATCCAAGATATAGTAGTATTTAACACTCTCAAAAGGCACGTGCTCAATTAGCTTGAAAGGCTGATATTGGAATGAAATATAATTGCAAGCACAGCGCTAGATAAAATATTTGCTTATTTAAAAAAATATCTAAAAGCATGAAAATTTAATTTATTCATGACAGGTTAACAAAACTAAAATAGAAATATATTACATTAAATGTACGAGAAAAGATTGAATATCTTACCGATCTTAATTCAAATTCAAATTTATTTCTTGTTCTTGTGTTATTATTGATACACTGCACTTTATTGTCCTGTCTACAACTGATACTTTTTTGATTAATGTTATGATACAATACTACACTATAACAGCAGAATAAAGTTAAAAATTGCAGCAAATTTTCGTGCATATGTTTAGAGCAAATGTGAGTTTAAACAAGATTCAAACGTGCATTATTCTGTAAGCAGTAAACTCAAGCAAGTTGACATTTGTATTTGTTCACGCTAAACTACTTGTTAGAGCTGGGATTAGAATAAAATAAAATTTAAGTATTCTCTTTTCATCTGGAATCTTTAGCACCTGTGTACATCAGACAAATTGCACACTGTGTGAGTTTGTGATCCTATGGCCACATTTAATATAAAATCAAAATATCACATAACTAGATAGTTATGTGATTATTATTAAATGTAAAAAAATTTAATTTTTTTTTTTTATCTTAATATAAATAAAGTAAAATTTCTGGGTTTTTTAAAAATAAATAGAGAAACTTATTCTTAAATTAACTTTGGCCTATTTCTTGGTAAACAATTGCATTCTGTAATGATTGTATAGATATTATGATTTTGCTTTTGAATGAGATTTTAAATGCTTTCAATTAATGGGAAAATAAGATATAATACTGTATTATATTTTGTAACCAAATTTATAATTATAAACCATGACGATGTCTCAGGAATCTTACATTAGTTGCTACAAATTTTATCTTATAATTGAGATTTAATTTATTTAATTTTAAGATATGACAGATGACTGGATATTCATTATAAGCATTAAAATATATGTAATTATATTTCAGATAGATAGGAATTGTAATCATTTTTATTTTTTAATGCTATTAATCTATATATTTATTCAAACAAATTTGAAATGAATTTTTAACCTTTTGTAATAAATAAATTAATGCATACATTTGCAACAATAACAAAAAAACTTAATAAATTTCTATAAATATAAAATCCATAGTTTCTCTGTTGTCTGATTGGTGAATGACTGTCTGATGATATCACAACCACTACGTTTAGACAGAGGAAGTAATTTCACTATTAAATAAAAAATGCTGCTGGGGAAAAAATTAGTACAAATGATCTTAATTATAGGGATATAATATATATTTTGGGTAAAGATTCACTTCCAGCTGCAGAAACATTGATTCCTAATTTGACATTAAGACACTTTCATGATCTGTCAATCCCCTAATATAGTTCGGATGAACAACATACTTAGCAATTAATAAATAGTAATTTAATTCAGAGGGCATTCTAGTAAATATATATTTCAAGCCATAAAGACTTTATGTCAATATGCAAGATGGGATCATTGTATTAGGAGAATTGTTGAGTGTTATAGTGGCAATGAATGGGATAGAAGAATAGATGTATTAATAAAAAATAGGGAGTTGGAGAGATGGAGAACTAGAATGGAAAGTAAAAAGAGATTAAATATATATATAGAAGTAAACAATATTGGATGTGAATTGATTTGTGATAATAGCAAGGAAAGTAGTTTACTGTTTAAGGCTTGAACAGGATTGCTAGCAACAAGGGAATGTACTCATAAATGGAGGAGTGTGTGTAATTTAGTCTGCAAGTTATATAAGGAAGGTGTAGAAAATATTAGGCATCTGTTAATTGAATGTAAATGTTCACAAGCAGAAAGAGTACAAATAAGTAATTGGAGAATAAATATAAACAAAGTGATTATACAGAAAGTGGGTTTTTGCTTTTTGTGCTGGGTTTGGAAAAGGATAAGAGGGAACTAGATATAAAAACCATAGAGTGGCAGGAAATGAGATGGAGAAGAATATGGGCAAACTTAAGAGTGGGGAAAGGGAAGGTAAGATGGCTAACAATTTTCTCTGGACATAGTGGCTGAGAGATTCCTGACTGATAAAGAAGCCATAGTGCATCGCATAAAGCTATCAAATATAAGATATATTTTAAAATGTAAAATTAATAAATGGTTTAACTATTAATAAAGCTAAAAAAAATTTATAATTGACCGACTGTCAAAAAAACAAAAATCCATTTTTTATTTAGAGGACACTCCAGTATTATTACAGATATATTTAAAAATGTAAATTTTAATTTAGCTTTATTAAAATTTGGAAATTTATTTATATAATATTAAGATATTTTGCTTAATTTAGATCAAATCATAAAAAAATTTGATAAAGCAACCAATTCTGCAGTAGTGACAGTCTTCGCCATTAAAAAAAATGTGCTTTTAATTACAGAGATATAGTATTTAAATCATGAAAAAGATGTGATTACAGTACATAAATTCATGTTTGAAATGTGATATTTAATGGGGGGGGGGGTGCTATAGTAACATATTTACATTTAATTTTGGTTAGCATATTATTATGTTTACGAAGAATTAGTAAAAAAATGCTCTGAAAAAAATCAGTATAAGGGCTTGAACCTTAGGTATAGTATTTAAATCGTGAACGAAATATGATTACATAAATTCATATTTAAAATGTGATATATAGTTAGAGGAAACATATGCTTCAGTACCATATTTATATTTAGTTTTCATTATCATATAATTAAAGTCAAAACGTTGGCCTTTCAGAACAGCTAATTTCTCATGTTTAATATATAATATTAAAAATCTTTTGTTTAATTTATATTAAATCTCAAAAAAAAATTTGTTAAAGCAATGATTACATAGCCTGGATGCAGTCTGGTAAATTAATAAAGCTTATTGCTATGAACTGCTTGATTTTTTGCTGTCATCGCAACATTTGAGTTTACAATAAGGAAGTTAAAAATCTTGAGAAGTCCAAAAAAAGCACCAGGAATTTTGAATAGAATTATTTTACTTTTTTATGTGTAAAGAAGTTATTTAATGTGTACTTAATCATCACTACTAATTATTGTATTTCATCTTGTACACTTGAAAATTAAATGAATCTATTTAATATAGATATAATTCGAGAATATTCTAATTTGGTTATTATATAGAACTAATAGCAGAGGATGTTTACAGTTTCATTCATAATAGAGCATTTCTCCTATTTCTGCAGTTTCAGTTATTTGCTAATAAAAAAAATATTTAATAAAAAAAATTGTATTCATTTTTTTAGTTCATGATGCTTTTACAATATATACATGCATCTGTATATGTGTGGGTAAAGTCATAATATGATTCATTATTTGCAAATTTTAATATCTGTACTATATCTTGAAAGCAAATATTACATATGAGATACTACCGAGTGAAACTACTGCATCTGCACTCTCAAAATCTGCTATTTCACTTACATGCTATGCAAAGAAAATAATAAGCAAACAAAAATTAAGAACCTTAAATTTCATAAATTAGTTTTTAAAAAAAATTATTCTGAAATCAGTTGTTTGTCCAAGAAAAATAAATTGTCTGTTAATAAAATAATAAAAAATTATTCATATCATTATAGTTGTTTCTGAAATATTTTGAATTTATGAATAAAGTGGGGAAAATGTTATAATAGATACTTAGTATTGCATCAAAAAACTATTACTAAGTTTCCAATAGAATTTTTAAAAATTTATCAAAGCAGATTAACATATACCATTATTACATGCATCCTTTTTTAGGAGTCCAAAAATTAGGAAAAAGTTTACTTCCAAATTTAAAACACAGTAGGATTTTAAGCCAGAAAGAAATTTACAAAAAAATTTCTATTAAAATCTGAATCATTCTTCTAAAATAATTAATATTTTTACAAATATTTTCTAAAAAAAAAATTCTGGAATTGGCAAAATAACATTAAAAGATTCTAAATATTCGTTTCACTTTAAAAATCAAAACGAAAATACTGGAATTGGCAACATCAACAAAATAATGTTAAAAGATTCTAAAGTATTCATTTTCATTTTAAAAATCAAAACTGAAATATCAGAATTGTTAACATCTGAAAAATAACATTAATAGATTCCAAAACTTTTTTTTTTTACTTTAAAAATCAAAATGAAAACATCGGAATTGACAACATTGGTAAAATAGCATTAAAAGTAGCGTTTGAGAGTTAAAGCTGTTTATAAAATTAATCCAAAAAATACTGATTAAAAAATATTTACTACACTATTCTACACAGAAAACTATGATAATACTATGTGCATGTATAGCGTAAAGCAAAGATCCACAGAAATAATGCGTTAAAAATTTTTGTTTCAAATTTAAAATGCACCTTATTGGGGGGGGGGGGGTACATCTTATATTCGAAGTAATACTGTGTACTGCTTCAAAAGGTCAATAGTCTAGCATTTTCTCATTATCCATTTTCATAGCAGATATAAAGATACTCTTTTCTTTTTGTTATTTTTGAGGAATGTGATTGAATAAACATTTACCAGTGCACACATATGCTTTCAATTTATTATTGTATTTTTAAACTGCATTATTCTGTTGTTGTTTTTTAAATTTTTTTTTGTTGATAGTCTTACCTTGTATATACGTATATGTATGTTAAAATGCACTTTACTTGTTCAATCTAGCACAATATTGTAAATATAGTGTGAACTATTATACATAATCTACTAGGGCCTTAGAATCAATTATAGAGAATTGTGGCCCACTATACCTTTTTAATCAATTAATAATAATTGGTATTGTGTAATGTGAATAAAAATATTAATCATGAATAATTTTTTTATTTACAATGAACTTTATTCAGAGCATCCCCTCCCCCTCACATTGAACATGTATAATATATAAGAGCTCATATTTTGTTGATAAACATTGCTTAGAATAGAGTGCTTGTTATTTATTGAACTGGAAGTGCATAGTACTTTTCAAAGCACATATATATATATATATTGTAATGGTATTAGAGTAATGGATTTTAAAATAATATAATTGCTAAAAAAATTGAGGGAGAAACATTTACATATATTTTATCAAGTGTATATTCACTCATGCATTCACTGAAGCAAGAAAAATAAAAAAATAACTACTGTACTCTTATTTAAATAAACTGGGTGCTCCCTCCCTTCTCCCCAAATACCTAATCTAACAAGAAACAGATTTTTTTTTTTGAATCAGTTTTTTTAAAGTTTTGTAAAACTTTTAACATTAAGCCTAGAAAATAATTTATTATGTGAAATACAGCTATTCAAATTTGGGAAGGATAATAAAATGTATGTGCTTTCAACATAAATGGAATAAATTTTAGTAATATATAATTGTGTAGAGCGCCCAGAGAAAAAAGAAATCGTCTGCTGGATTGAAAAATTTGAGAATTTTAATGTTTTTTTTTTTTTGTTTGTTTACATTTTTGCTTAATTATATACATTGCAGTTTGCTGTTCCATCTTATTTTATATTTGAAAGTGGAATGTACTCAAAATACCAAATTTATATTCCTATATTTCCTGTTTAGTGATTGATAGTATTTTTTATTTAAAAAAGAATGCTTTTCTGATCAACTATAAAATCATCTAATGAAAGACAGTGTATAGCTGAACATAGTTTAACCCTTTTATATTTTGAATGCAGTTATTTAGAAATAAAGATCTGTACTTCCTCTTAAGAATTATTTATTTGTTTTATAGTGTATCATTGTTATTTTTTTTTTCTAATGCCAAATTTTTTAAACAAAAATTAATTAATCTTATATAATTTTTGCCTTCACTCTTTGGTTTACGTTGAAGTAATCATATTCTTTTCTGCTTTGTATATTATGTTGTAATATTTAATTCCAGCAGACCATTTAGTCTAAATTATTTGGATTAAGTTTTGTGTGATCTACAATTTAATTTCAAATTAATGTCTATATAAATAATGAATCTTTATTATGTTCTTACTTTATAACAAATTTGGAAAAAAAAATATTTGAAATATTTGTATAAATATTGATATGATTTATATTAATATTGAATATTACTGTTTAATGTTAATTATATGTGTATACTATTTATACGTGTAATTTTAAAAAAAATATTTTTTTTTTCCAGGGAACATTAGCTCAACCTCAAATGATGGTTGTATCTGATGTTGAAGATATGTTCATGCCACTTTTGGATGGATTTTTAGTTAATGTGTCAGAAGCTGAAGCTGTGATAGACAGGTTATTATTATTGATCACTTCATTAAATAACTCAATAGGCATTGTTAGATCATTGGAAACTTTAGAGTTATAATTTAAATTTTTTTTTTTTTTTTAGATTGTTTTGTAAATATATGTACCTTTAAAAAAAAAAGGATTGTAATAAGTTAAATTATTTTTATGTACATGAATGTATTTTATTAATTATATTATATTGTAATATGATGTAAAAAAATATCCATTGAATGGAGATGCAGAATAGCTGGTCATTTGATTTTATAAAAAAAGAAACACCTTGATAAGGTTCTAAAAAGGAATGAAAGCCAAGCTGATATACTAAATAATTTTTTATTTATAGCAAGTAACCTATTTCAATTAAATTTTATATATAAAAGTTAACATTATTGACAAATTTTAACATTGAAATTTGATTATTTAAAATATTTATTGTTTTGATTATTTGCATAAATAATAATACATGTTATTGTACAGGAAAGATTAATAGAAGGAAAGAAATTTTTATTTTAAAGTTTAACCATGAAATATAATATTAATAACATATGGGCATTTTTATATACAAATTTGGATAAAATGGGAGACTTGAACACAGACTTTCAAGCTCCCTTCAGCCATCCACTCTATCTCATACAATCAACATAGATGTGAAAAAGATAAATGATCTCCAATATACATATTTTGTGCTGAACCAGTCAGTACTCATCAGTTGATTCAGATCATCATCTCCCATATATACATATATATCAGTGCTCAATTTATATTAAGATGGCAAATCTTCACCCTTTAATGGACAGGCTTCAATCTATTCTTCAGCCATTCATACCATTAAAAATCTGATGATGGAGTGCCAGTGAAGCCTGTTCATTAAAGTGTGAAGATTTGCTCTCTTAATATAAATCAAGAACTGATTATATTTAGGCGTGCGTAGGAGATGATGATCTGAATCAACTGATGAGTGCTGGTTCAGTACAAAATACATATATTGAATATTTATTTTTTACATATGTGTGTGATCATGTGTATTGGTTGTATGAAATAGAGTGGATATCTGAAGGGAACTTGAAAGTCTGTGTTCATATCCACTATATTACATTTAAACTTTAGCTATGTAAAATATATTTGTATTTAAAATATTACATATTTGGATAATATTAATTTTATTAGATTTTAAAAGTTATGAAATATACAAAGAAGAATTGAGTAACTAAAATATCAGTTGTCATTTTTAAATAAATAGAAAAACCAATAGAATTATGACCACATTATATCGATTTAAAATTAGTAATGAGAAAATTAATATGAATAAAAGTTTGTGTAATAAATAAAATTCAGAGAATATTTTTGGAATGGTTTTTTTTTAAAAATTGTAGAAATAGATTGCAGTATTAGGAAATATAATAGATAGAAGAAGTATTTTAAAAGCATGTATATCTGGAATTATTGGAGAATGTTAATCATAATTTGACTTAAAATAGTAAATTACAAAATAAGCTTTATTAAAAATATGATAATAAATGGAGATGGTTGTGTTCTAAAAAAATGGAATTGGGCAAAAAAAAATAGTTAATTGTTTTGTGTTAGAAAATTGTAATAGGGAAAAAAATGTTAATAATTTTGTAAATATGTCTAACATTAATTTTACAAATAAACAATCTCAGATTTTAAATAAAGGGATTAAATATATACCATTTTAGAATAGAGATATTCAAAGTCAACACTTGTGAGTGTGGAAGCAGCAAGTATTAATAATAGTTTGAAAGCAGAATTATCAAAAATTAATAATGTTATTAATAAATAGCATAAATGTAATTAAAGCAGGCAAAACTCTCCATATAGTAGTAACACTCAGTGCCAACCAGAATAATCAATGGATGCCAGAAGGCTTGTACATTGATTACTCTGGTTGGCACTAAGTGGCACTACTGTATGGAGAGTTTTGCCTGTTTTAATAACAGTTATGTGCTACCATAAGAAATGGTGATCATGTGATGTTTAGCATAAATGTAGTTAAAACAAATGGAAGGAGAAGTCTATTATAAGACAAATTATGGAAAAGATAATTAAGGGAGATTTAATAGTAATAAATGAAGATAAAGGATCATGGTTTGTTGTTTTGAATGAAATGGACTATGATAGGACATTAAAAGAAGATATTGTAAAGTATTCGTACCAAAAGATAAATAAAGATCCAGGAAATAGGATTAAAACAAAATGTAAGATTTTATTAAATTATATGAAAATGAAACAATTAATTAATGAAAAGTAATATAGATGTTTATGTACTACAGCCTTTGAACATTCATGCATATTTGGGAAGGTTAAAAGACATAAGGATGTCATGCCAGTAAAAATAATATTATATTCTTAAAGATTTATGTGTTATAATATATAAAAAGATTTCCACTGCAATAGGTTTTGGCAAATATTGTATTAGGAATTCAGTAGAACTTGTAGATAAATTTATATAAAGTTAAAAAGAAATGGAATGATTATTTCATTTGCTATTTAAAAAATGTATCGTAGTATACCTAGGGAAGAGAATATAAAAATAGTTATTGATAAAATAAAAATAGTATAATTTCAGAAGAATGCTTATGTTATTAAAGAGGCATTATTACTGATAAATAATGCTTTATACTTTAAATATAAGGAAGAATTTAGGAGTCTTAATAAAGGGATGAATTATGGGTTGCTCTGTTAGTGGTATTTTATCATTCATTATGATTGACTATATAAAGGAAAATATAATTGATAAGTATATAAAAATTAAAGAAATAATAGAATGTCATAGATATGTTGATGATATAATTGTAATAGATAATAGTAGAAGTATTGTTAATGCATTTAAAGAATTGAATAATAATAAATACAATATTAAGTTTACAATAGACAAAGAGGAGAAGGAAATAAAGTATTTAGACTTTTTTTTTAAGAAAAGGAATTAATGGTGAAATACTTATTGAACATTATATTAAGATTAAAGAAAAAAGATATATAATTGATCCAAAATCTCAGGGTGGTTTAGAAAATAGAAGTTTTGAAAGAATTTAAGTTAAAAAATGATACATTAACATTGAATAAAGAAGCAGCATTTGAACAGAAATTGGAAGTTGAGAATGATTATGTTAATATAAGCTAAAAAAGAAATGATATTAAAAAAATTTTCAGAAATAATAATAATACAAAAGATTGCGTAAGGAATGGGTATGTGAATAGGAAGTGGGTTTCAGCTCCAAATTCAGAACATTTATATAAGACATTGATAAAAGAAAAGTTACCTGATATTAAAGTAAGATGGAAAAATAATAAATGGTACTAATCAGTACGCTAGGCCAGACGGCTGGTAGTGTTGTTTCTCTGCTAAAAACACAGAAATATGCCGTTTCCATGGCCTAATATTTCTATGCTTTTGCAGAGAAACTTACGGCCTATAGAATAGTACTTTTCGTATTAGCTGCTGCAGGGATATATGGCGTTGTACACCAATATTACGGGCCCCGCTAATGTGCTTTGCGGTACTATGCAAATACGAAGACTTAACAGATCACTATCATATGATGTGAGGGTGGAGAGAATTCAAGTGGCCATAACTGTTGTAATGTGCATTCTAATTAAAGTACCCGATGTACTATTTGATACTAATAATTGTAAGACCGTCGCCGTGCTTCCCTACAAATTCTGAAAGTTGAGAAAAATTTCAAAAGCTATGGCCAAGCACCTTTTCTCAGAACTCGCGCAAATAGCCACATAAATTATGAGACAAATAAAATGTCTGAGGTTGCACGTAGTTTTGGAAATCATTAACTCTGTTTGATCAGTGACGACAAATTATTTGTCAACCCTCCACTCCAAAAAAAAAAAACATTAAAATAAGATTATAACTGTTGACTTTTTCAACTTTGGGTGTTTTGTTTTTTTTTAAAAAAAAAAAATATATGGCAACTTTTTTTTTTTCTTTGGCTATATGGCGATTTTGGTTTTGGCTTTATTTGTATGCTGCTGATATACTAAAACTTTTATTTTTAAAACCAATTTTTATTAACCATTTTTTAAAAATAAAAAAAAAAAAACTTTTGTCTCAGTGACGACAAATTATTTCTCCCCATCTCCCCCCAAAAAGATTAAACTAAGATCAAAACTTTTGACTTTTTCAACTTTGGTTTTTTTTTTAAAAAGTTTTTCAAATATGGCGGCGACTATATGGCAATTTATGTTTTGGCTTGATTTGTATTATGCGATGTTTTTAATTTTGCCATTTTTTAAAATGAAAATGTATAAATATTTGAATCAAATCATGTATCGTAAATTATTTACAAGACTATCAAAATATTAGTTAAAAAAAAAAAAGGTCATATCAAATGTCAAAATATGTCGAAAAATGAGTAAAAAAGTGTATCAAATGTCAAAATCTTTTTTTAAAAGGCGGAGAAAATGTCAAAATACTTTAAAATAAAAGTCAGACAAATTGGGCAAAAAAAAAAAATATTTTAATAAAAGTCTGAGAAAATGAAAAATAATTTAATTAAAAATAGTTGGGCCCAGATCGATATAATTGTGTGTTTATAGCAGAGAAATAATGCCACCAAGCAGCTGGCCTAGCATACCGATTTGTATCTAATAAATCTTTAGGGAAATGGAAGTTGTAAAAAGATAGGTAATATTAAAATTAGAGTAGGGTTAGTTTATAAAATTAGTTGTAAATTTTGCAGTATGATATATGTATAGGTTAGACATCCATTGAAAGAGGTATCGTGCAATAGAGCAATTAATAGAAATAAAGTTAAGATCTGTCCCATAGATATATTTTTTGGATACTGGACATAAAAAATGGAATTGTGTAAAAAATATTCAAGTAATAAAATATGTTAAAAATTATAAGAAAGAAAATATGAAACTTTGCATATTCAAGAAAATTTAAGTGCAGCACAAATCTAGGGAGAAAGTGAGCATTGTTAGATTATTGGAAACTTTAGAGTTATAATTTAAATTTTTTTTTTTAAATTGTTTTGTAAATATATATACACCTGGGTCTCTTTTTACGTGGACTTATTTAACACGATTTTGAAGTTACGCGATTAATGTTTCACCGGAAGTCGATCTCCGAAAATGCGCTATTACTTTCAATAATAAATTTCGCGCACTTATGTTATATTGAAAGTAATAGCACATTATTGGAATTCGACTTTCATCTTAGTAATTTCAATATTTTCAGTGCTTTATAATAGTAAGATTTTATGCAATAATGAAATTAAAATCATGATTTCCACATTTTTATGTATACACACATTAAATTTTACAAGATTATAAATGTAAATTTGTTCAAACATTGTGCGTGTTAATTTTGCATTTTAAATCACATTCTGTTTTTGCTTTTTAAAAAAGAACGTAATCAATTATTATTTTCTTATTAATGACACTAATCATTAACGTGCTCTTAAATTCCAACGAGAGCTAAATGGTTGTATGTCTGGATATCGCGAGCTTCATAAACAATTAATAAAATCATCGTCTCAAAGATTAATTACTAATTACGTTGTCACCAGAAAATCATTAACACAACATGAGAGTGAAGTTGGTGCTAGTTGTATTTCCTCTTGAGAAGAATCTGATTTTTTTACCAGTTTGCAAACGAACTTGTTTATCGATAATAATTAAAACGTGTATAAAAAAATGTAAATTACTGTACAGTAAATTATGCATAAAAATATATTATTTTGAATAAAATTAAATATTATAGTTAAAAAAAGTTTGTCTTGAATCAATTTTTTTCAAATTTGAAATTTTTTATTAGTCATATTTTATTTCCTTATTTTTTTTTTTGCGCGAATTTTAAAGTAATTTTATGTTGGTGCTTTGCTTTTACGCAAATTTTGAAAAATCACAGACCGCATCCCCCCTTTTTCAATGTAAGTTATGTCTATTTTTGCGCGATTTCGTTTGCGCGTGTTTTCTGAGGAACCTATCTGTTGTGTAAAACGAGACCCAGGTGTATCTTTAAAAAAAAGATTGTAATAAGTTGAATCATTTTTATGTACATGTATTATTTTATTAATTATAGTTATTGTAATATAATGTAAATAATATTCATTGGGTGGAGTTGCAGTAGAATAGCTGATATGTCATCTGATGAGATTTATCACTTGAAATGTTTAAATAAGTCTAGGAAGGATGTAACAGATTTATGGTTATATAGACAGTGTGTAAATGTGATAAAAGAGGTGAAAAAGTGGGTTCTATGTGCAGATAGTTTAAAGAGTAAGTCAGGAGAAATGGACCAAAACGTAAGTGAGAAAGATTGGGTAGAGTATGGTTTTAATTGAGTGATAGGAGATACAGGTGGAAAAATTAGTAGTGTAATGGAGATGGTTAGACAAAGAATAAGTAAGATAGAGGAAGAGTTAAAAGATGTAGAGGCAAAATTAAAATCATTAGAGACTAAGTGTGAGCAGATAAAGGAATTATTGAGTAGGAATGATTAGGAAGAAGTAGATCAGGAAGTCCAGAAGTTGGTAGAGAATATTACGGATGAAGTTAGACTATGAGACAGTATGGATAGGAGATTCAATAATTAGAGAATGTGGAGATATAATTGCAAGAGAAAATAGAAATAGGTATGTAAGAGTATGTCTGCCTGGAGCTAGAATTAGGGATGTTACAGATAAAGTAAAGAAGCAAGGGAATAGAGTTGTTTATGTTATGGTAAGGACTAATAATTTGTCAGAACCATCTGAGAGAGTAATGGATGAGGACATAGAATTGATTAGGATTTGAGTAAGATTAAAGGAAGAGTAGGAATAGTTGGATTATTACCAAGATTTGACAAGAGTTATATGTTAGATAGGTCATGTTCTATAAATGAGAGATTGAAAAAATTCTGTTAGAGAAATGATATGTTTGTGGATATGTAGGATTTTTTTATTGGAGAGAGGGAGTTATACAGTAAAGATGGATTGCACTTAGAAAAACAAGGAAGTGAAGTTTTAGGGAGTTTGATTTATAAAGAAATAGTTCGGGAGTAGTTAGGAAAGAAGAAATTGTTAAAATTGGGTATTTGAATATGCAAGGTGGTAGGAGACCAGAAAAGTGGCTGGAAGCAATGAAGAGCTTGAGGTATTAGCAGTAATGGAAACACATCTAAGAGAAGAAGAACCTATCCTGGACGATTTTGTATGGCAGGGTATAAATAGAAAAGAAAAAAGGGGTGGTGGTATAGGAGTTTTATCAAAAAAATACTTAAATACTGTTAAATGTCAAGAACATTTGTGGTAGATAAGAATGGATGGTGGCTATAGGGTATATAGCCACTGGAGATAGTCACATTATAATGGAGTGGAACGGTAGCATGTATGAATGCCTAGTTAAGTATATACAGAGTTTCAAAGAAAAGGAGAAGAGAATAATGATTATAGGGGATTGAATGGCCATATTGAAAAAATTGATGATGTAGGTAATAGGAATGGACAGCTTTTGAAGAATTTTTGTCAGAGAGTGAATTTGAGCATTGGAAACACATGGTCTAGAAATAATATATTTCATACAATAGATTATGTATTAGTAGAGAAAGATGGAATGAATAAAGTATGGAAAATTAAGTTGTTTGGTAATAAAAAGAGAATATGTAGTAGTGATCATAACTTCTTTATAATAAAAATGGTTACAAATGTGATGGAAAATAGTAAAAGTAGAAAGGATAGTGAAAGATGTGGATGAAGAGTGAATGATAAGAATAAGTTAGAAGAGTATAAAATAAGAGTTGAAGAAACCATGGAAGAGTTGGTTGGGGATAAGTATAAGGACTGGTATGGTGAAATAGAAAAAGTGGCAAATAGGGTTTTAGGTGAGAACATTCAGAAAAATAAAAATAATAGGAAAGTGAAGGTTAGTAAAAGTGTAAAAGAGAGGGGGAAAGCCTGCAGAGAACATAAGTGTGCTAGTAAAAACAAAGAAAATGAAAAAGATGTTAAATGGGAAAAGTACTTAGGAAAAAAGAAATTGGCTTAAATGGGAAAAGTACTTAGGAAAAAAGAAATTGGCTAAAATAGATCATTATAGAGAGAATGAAATTGAATAGTAAATTGTTTGGAGGAGATTAATAAAAGTGGAAGAGATGGTGAGTATGAATTAGAGATAAGCTTAAATAAGTATGTAATAGATATAGAAAAGATGTTAGATGTGAAGGACAAAGTGATAGCAAACATGAAAGCATATAGTAATGGGAATATTAGATTTACAGAAAATGAACTAAATGAGGCTGGGAAGAAATTGAAAAGTGGAAAGGCAATAGGTTTGGATGGTTGGGCAAGTGTGAGTAAAAGATGGTGATTAAATGTAGTGAAGAAAAATCAAAATTAAATGACTAATACTGGGGAAAGAGAAGACAAAGAATTTTTATTGGGGATATAAAGTTAAATGTAGTGAATAGGTATAACTATTTGGGAATCATCATAAGTAATCAGAGAAATTGCTTGGATGAAAGGGAATGACAGTAGCAGGATTAACATATGGTAAAGATAATTCAAGTTTTTATATGAGAGATGTAAAAAGCAAAATGAAAATGTTCTGTAGATTGCATTTTATGGATAATAAAAGAATAACCAAAATAGTATTTAATTGGGTTTTGAATAAAGGGAAGGCAACAAGATGGGTGAGAAAAGTAGTGCTGTATGCAGAAGATTTGGATAAAAACTTTATGTCAGTATACTTATACAAAAAATGGTGCGATTGTATTAGAATTGTTGAGTGTTATAGTGGTAATGAATGAGATAGAAGAATAGATGCATTAATAAAGAATAGAGAATTGGAGAGATGGAAACTAGTATGGAGAGTAAAAAGAGTTTAAATATATATAGAAGTAAATGGAATATTGGGTGCGAGTTAATTTATGATAATAGCAAGGAAAGTAGTTTACTGTTTAAGGCTCGAATGAGATCTTTAGCAGCAAGGGAATATCCAAATAAATGGAAAATGTGGGTAATTTAGTCTGCAAGTTGTATAAGGAAAACATAGAAAATATTAGGCATCTGTTAATTGAATGTACATGCCTGAAAGCAGAAAGGTTACAAATAATGAAGTTGTGGAAGAATAAATATAAACAAAGCAATTATATAGAAGGCGGGTTATTGGTTTTTTTGCTAGGTTTGGAAAAAGATAAAGGGGAATATAGATATAAATGCCATGGAGTTGACAAAGATTATGTTGTGGGATGGAGCCAGATATGGGAAAACTTAGGGCTGAGAATGGAAAGGGAAGGTAAAGTGGCTAACAGGTTGTCGGCATAGTTGCTGAGAGATTTCTGACTCCATATAAGGAGACGTCTTAGTGCATCACATCACGTGATTTTGTAAAAAGAAACATCTATCTTATTAAGTTCTAATAGAGAAAGAAAACCAGGTTTATTTATTAATTTTTTTTTTTATTATTTATAATGAGTTGTCTATTTCAGTTTTGTTTTAAAAAATTAATAAAATTTTTAGGCTACAATATATATATATTCAAGTTTTAATTTATGTATATATATATTATTACAGGATTATATAAATATTTGTCTGTTTATCATTTAATCGATTTCATTTTCATAATTTTTACTTTAGTCCTTGTAAAGAAATACAAAAATGTTTTTTTTTTTTTGTTTTTTTTTTACTTTATTAAATAAATTTCAATTTCTAATACAATTGTGTATGTTGTTTTTTTTTTTTTTTAGTCTTATGGAACAAATTCCACTAATGTTTGAAGAGACTCGAGAAACAGAAACTGTTTTGGGCCCTGTCATCCAGGCTGGCTTAGAGGCCTTAAAGGTAATTGTGATCGGTATAGTTAAAAAATATTTTTGATTTAATTATTAATGGTTAATTTTTTTTTTAACTTGAATTTTGAAGGCTGCTGATCGAGCTGGTAAATTATTTATTTTTCATTCATCATTGCCTATTTTTGAAGCTCCAGGACGTCTAAAGAATAGAGATGATCGAAAATTATTAGGAACAGATAAAGAAAAGGTAAAGTAATATTGCAATTCAAACTATTTAATTTATTAAAATTAATGCTAATGTATACAGTGTTAAAAAACATTATTGTATATTGTATTTAGGAATGCCAGCATATAAATTTTTTTGGAAATAAATTCTATTTTATCTGAAAATATATTGTCTTTAAAGTGTTAAATAAATAAAAATTTTGTGGTTTACCATTTGCTATATAATGGCTGGACAAAATAATGGGAACACCTAGTGTATCTTCATTTGTAACAAGAATTGCTTGTATTCTATATGACATGGAATTAATAATATTTGAAGTAATTAAAAGAAAACTAATCTATTTATTATAAGGAAAAAAAATTCTTTACATTCATTAAATTTTATTGGAAAATGTCAATTCTCCCTTATTCAAAAATGACTCCATACTATTTGAATCATATTAATTGTGAAGACTGCCAATAATCTATAGCTTTCAATCCAATATTTACTAGATATGTTGTATGAAAAGGAGCATATATTTTCTGAAATACTATACTATGAGATAAACCTGACCCATTTATATCTTTGCAAAGTATCATAGTTCTCTTAGAATATGGCTTTTCCATTATCATGTTTGCTTGAATGTTTTTAATGGTGGCATTTTAGTTGTATTTATATATTGGACTATTTCCAACATCTAACATTAAATCATGAATATCTTTAAAAAAAATTTGAATTTTATTTAAATTTTCAAATTACATTCAACTGTTAATAGTAGCATATATGTTGTATCTACATGTTTTGAATGGTATAATTATCTCTTTTTTAGGTATTGCTGGCCTGATCAGTGACAATATACTCATGGGGATTGAATCTCGACCTTTAGATTCTTGATTATTGAATTTTTAGGGAAATTATTCAAGTGAGTGCATTTTCTTAAAAATTCAGTATTCAAAAATCCGAAGATTTATGTTTGATTTCTATGAATGTACTGTCACTAATCAGGCCATCACCACCTGAAGAAGAGAGGATAATTATTTCACGTTAAATGTAGTGTAGATACTAAACTGTGTGCTATTAGTAGCAGTTGATTGTAATTGGAAGATTTAAGTAAAATTAAAGTTAAAATGCTAATTTGATCGATTTTCTCAAAAAAAGAAAATAAATCTTGGTAATCATGAATTAAAAGAAGTTAACAACTACAAATACCTTGATCAGATTATAAATACAGATGGAAACATAATGAATGAAATTAAACAAATAATCAAACTTGAATGGAATACTTCTGAAAAAATAATATTAAAAGGAAATATGCCTTATGTGTTAGATGTGTTTGATAAGTTTTAAATTAACAAAATACTTGTATGAGAAAATAAATAGGTATCATTGATATTATTAAAAGAATTAAGAGATTGACATGGATATAGGCTGAATATATTGCTAGAAAAAGTGATAATAGTTAAACTGGATTGTATTTGGAAAGCGGGCACGTATGAAGTGGGTAGTTTGATATAGAGAAGACTGGGAAAAATGGATTAAACTTGAAAAGACCATTTTGTTATCAACAATGATTGAAAATTATGGTTGATGATGAAATAAAAATATATACATGTTTATTTTATTACCATATAAATATACATATGTATATCCACACATTTATGTGCAAATGGGTCATTCTATATCAATTTATTCAATATTTTAACAATCTTCAACCTGATAATTTTGAATTTTTGTCAAATGTTGCTCAAATTTAAATAATAAAAAAATCTAAATTTCTCAATTTTTATCCGCTATTGTTTTGAAATTACAAATATTTGAAAACTAAAATTGTTTTTTGATTTTTAATTATTTTTAGTTTATATTATATATAATAAATGCTATTTTAAAATTACAAGTGTTTGAAATCTCCAGAAAATAACAATTTTGCAATCATACACTATTACTCAAGGAATGATTATTCAAACTAGAATTTTTTTTTTTTCTTAATTATACAGTATACAATGACTATATAGTTCATATACACATAATGTTAAGTAAGTATATTTATTTGAAATCCACTAATGAAAATACAACTGTAGCCCATTTAATAAAGCTATGCTCTAAAATATTAGAATCAGTCTCAAATCAGTTACATAATAATTTTGTGATATATCAGACATCATTGAAATTGATATAAAAGTTTATGGTAGTTGATAGAAATGAATAAAGCCAGAAATTGTTAAATATTTGACCAAAGAAAATATCTCGGTACCAATAGCAATTATCAGTATAGAGATCATAATCAAAAAGCTGAAAAATTTATAGGTTTAGAAGTTAACTTAGAGTACCTCAGTGTCTTGGCAGTTATGGGCTGTCTGTTGCCAAAAAAAGATTGCATGCACAAGATCAAGCAACGATATATATATAAAAGTATCATAAATAATAATTTTGATTGTAAAGCGCTAAATAAATTGAACAAAATGTATTCTTAAAGGGTACTCACACCCTAATTTTAATATTGTTATCAAAAAGCTGGGTATACAAAAAAAATAGGAGGAATTTGAGTTAGCAATAGGATTAAAAAAGGGATATTTGCAATATTATATTCATCTAGAAAGTTTTTTTTAAAAAGTCTATAATAGAAAAAATTAATAGTTTGTACAACAGTAATTATATTAATTGTCTTGTGAATAGGAAAAAAGACTGATATAGTGAAAACAAATTATAAGACTGGAAATATGTGTGCTGAAAAGAAACCTGATATTGGGAGATTTAAAGTAGCTGTTAAAAAGAAATATCTGCTGAAAAGATAGAGTTTTCAAAGTTTGCTGAATTAAAGCAATTAAACATTCTGCCTTAATTGGAATCTATATTTGCACAACATATTAAATAAAAGTAGTTTGTAGTTTATAATTTATAAATTTTAAAAACTAAATATATAAATGTATTTTTATTTATAGTCCTAAAGAAAATTTCTATACAATTGATGTATTTGAGATAGATAATAAATAGAATTTATTTTTTAAAAAAGGATTTTAATTATCTGTATACTATATTTTTAAAAATAACATCAAAATATCCAATGCTAAATAGAAAAAGAAATATGTTGTGAATAATTAGTGATTAAATTTTGTCTTTTTTTTTTATGTTTTGACATTTATTTACAGTAAATTTTCTACTAATTTTTTAATGACATTAACATATATAGTTTGGAAATATATTTTAAAAGTTTGTTTCTACTTTTAGTCTGAATCACTATTTTAGGGAAAAAATGTAACTTACAAATTCGTAGACAATTTTCTCTTTTAATTCACAAGAACTAAAATTAAAAAACAAATAAAAAAACAAATGCATTAACATGCCAGCCAAACATAATATTTTGTATATTGTATTTTTTTATATTTTTTTTACTGTATGTTTTAATTTATTCATTATTAAATTTAAAATATTACTAATGTAAATCATAATTCATACTAAAATAATGAAATCTGTTAGTCATGGAAATTTGAGCCTTATTAAAAGTGTGTCTTCATTAAAAGCGTTGCAAATTATTGTATTCCAGATAATCTATGGAGAAATTCTATCATGTGAAATTTTATTTATACAGTTATAAACTATCTATAAACTTTAGATTGTATTAACTATTTTACACAGTGATGTATAAAGATAAAATGGCAAATGCAAAGCATATTATTATAGGAAGAAATAGGCAGTGATATATTGAGTATTGAAAGAAGAATTTTGAGTAAAAATGAATCATTAAGATGTGTATTTAGTGGTTTATTTAAAGCAGTCATTCGTAATTTATGTCTCATGCATTTGAAATGACCCACTAATTGTTTTTTCCAAGAAATAGGTTTTTATTGAATTGATAAAATTGTAAAAATAAACTGTTACTTTCATGGATTCATATTTTGTCAATAGTTATTTATTTTATCAATTAATATTTAATAAAATTTTGCATTAATTTTACTCTGCTAATATCTATCATTGATCAAGAGAATTTTGATGAAAATAAAGTTATACAATGATGCACCATTTTTTTTTTTTTTTTGGACATCTATAACCTGGAATTGCCGTTAATTGATTTTAATAAGTTTTTTAATTTGGAGTAGTAAATTTTTTAAAAAAGCAGAAAGAAATTGAAAAAAATTTTAATTATACTAATAAAATTATATTGAAATGTTGGACATCTCTTCTTGAACAGTTTTTAATAATAATAAAAAAATATCAATATCTATTTTAACTATTTTTAGTTCTTCATACATCTTTAAATAAGTCTTTTTTCAAATGAATTATATTTCATAAAAGTGTCAAATTACAAGCCAGATTTAGAAACTTTGTACTGACAAAAACTGTATCAAGATAATGATTGACCTAATTGCTGTTATAATTTATAATAAAATTTTCAACTTATGTAAATATAATTTTTGTATATTTCTATTGTTTTGTATTTTTTTAAAATTAATTTAATAAAATAATTTCAAAAATGTTTCTTCAAAGTGTTCTTTATTTTTTGCAATTAAGTTTGCATTTATATTTAATATTTCATTTTTATTATCGCTTTTATGCTATATGCAAATTTTTGAGAACAGTCATAACTTTATATTATTGACTTATTTATTTGACCCACGAATGAGATACAAAATATTTGATATGGAAAAAGTGACCTGGGGTATAAAAAAAAATTGCAATGGGGAAAAAGATATTTATAAAAATTATATTGGAAATTGGAAGGATGGAGTAGTATGATAATTAATATTTATGATTTTAATTTGTTGAAGAAGCAATGGCTTGAAAAAAAATGGTGATCAATTTATACTACATTACAGTATTGTTGAGAGAGAATTTGTGTTGTCTCACCCTGTCCTAACAGTTTTGTATAGTAGTTTAATTCAAATTCAAGTTTAAATTTCGAATATTAATGATATTTTTAATAGAGAAATTTTCGAAAATTTATAATCTTTGGAAAATGACAGCTTAACTGACAAGAATCAGTTGTTTAAAATATAAGCTATAAATACAAATATTTTTTTGTTGTTGTTGTGTGCATATAAATATCTTTGGCTTCATAATAAAAACAAAAAGAAAATTTTGTCAGTGGCAGAAAAAATGAAAATGTTGATAATAAAGTACATGGCATGTCATATTGTCAGAATAAGCAAGAGTTTGGCCAAATTCTACAATTAATGGTTTGATCCCACATTCAAAATCTGATGAATCTGTATGTCAGATAAGATCTTCTGTTTGTATAATCACTAGTTCAAGTGCTATTTATTTCCACCACTATACTGCAGTTGAAAATCCTACATACTGAGAAAGTTAATAATTTGTTAATATTTTATGTTAATAGAAAATATTGTGAAATATAATTGGTTTTGTATTACCAGTATTTTCAACTAACTTTATCACATTTAATATTGAATGATGCAAAACAAAATATCTATCGATTGCATTAGGTTTAGAAATATAAACCTGGCTATGAAGACATTATTTTATCTTTTACATTACAATTCCTGAACTAACATTGTTTTGCAAAGCCCTTTTCAAAATAGATCCTTGTGGTATTTCTTATTTCAATTCCATTGATGAAAATAAATTTTTAATTGTACTTTTATAGAGATTAAATTTAATAAAGAACTCAGTCTCATTTTGGAATGATGTTCAAATTACTTTTTAAAAATTTTGCTCTATAGATATTTTATTCTAAATATTAATATATTTTTAATTATAGTAAATACTTTAGTATTTAGTTCTGAATATCTTTTCCATATTTTTTTAATTTACTTTTTATTCAGCTAATAATAGAAAAAGTCTTTTTAGTTTCTTTATTGTTTCTGCCTTTGTCTCATTTATATAAATAAAGTTTTTTTTTTTTTAATTATATATATATATTTGTTTATTTTTTAGATCATTTTAAGTCCTCAAATTCCTTTTTATACAAAACTAAGTCAAGATTGTGTAGCTGCTGCTTGTTCAGTAGATTTATTTTTATTTCCAAATGGTTATATGGATATAGCCACTATTGGACAAGTATGCAGTATAACTGGTGGACAAATATTTAAATATAGTATGTTTCAGGTAATTAGATTTAATATATAAATTATACCTCTATACACCTTTTTATCCTGTTTTGTTGTGTAAAGAATACATATGTTTGTATGTATGTGTTATGTGGGTATATAGATATTCTTACATGATATGTTCACAGAAAATTAATTATCCCTATATAATTTTGGAGAAATGGGGTTATCATAATAAAACAAAAAATGAAAAAGAATGCATTAACAGTTGATAATATTATTACAATATTCTAGTGAATAAAAAATATTTATTGTGGAAATTATTCTTTATTAATTAATAAATCATTTAGTCTGAAAATTAATATAACATTAAATAACTTGATACTTTTTAGAAAAAAATACATGACCAATATAAAATGTTGCTTACATTTGAAAAAGAATGTTTTTATTTATATAAATATAATTATTACTTATTAAATAGCTTGTATAATTATTGTATACATTGAATTAAAAGTTTTAAAAGGTGAAGAAAATATCTAATGAAAATTACAACAGTTTTACTAATGCCAAAAGATTTATAAATCAAATAGTGTACTAGAAGTAAAAAATTTACATCTTTCTTAGAAATCAAGCAACAAAAAATAAACTTAATATTGAATTATCTATTTATTTATTTATTTTTTTTGCCCAAAAAATTCATTTTTATTAATTGTGTCGTTATCTCGTCCCCTCCCCCAAAAGAAACTAAATAAATGATTATGTAAAAGAAAAGAGAGGAAAATTATTAAGTTGGAACAAAGTAAATCTAAAAAAAGATATATGTAAATTATAAAAAAAAAAATCCCAAGTTTTAAATCCAAACTGCAATATGTATATATATATTTATAACTGAAAATACATATGCCCGCACCCTTAAAATATCTAACAATTGATAGGCTAATGTAAATTCATATAAAACTTTAAAAATATGTGGGCAAGCTAAAGTATTTTATTTATTTTTGATTGTTTGTAAATTTCACTAGGAAGAATAAGTCTCATAATTTTATATAAAGTAGACTACAATTAATCCAAAATCCCTATTTAAAGGAATTTTAGATTCATGAATTTTTTTGAATTTTAACAATAAATCTTTTTCTCCCTTATTATAAACCAACGAACAGCTCCAAGCATTACTGAAAATACTAAGCAATAAATTTGATGACTACTTTTGAAAGTTGTTTAGCAGATTTTGGTTAAACAACAATCAGATAGAAATAGTAATCAGTTTTTTTTCCCATTTACTAACACCTTTTAATCCACCTATAGTATCATTTTGAGAATGATTATTTTGACTTTATTTGTTTGCAAAAAAAACTACTTGTTGGTTTAAAATTATCACTAGTTTTTTGTCATCTTTCTAATGTAGTATTATTTCGATTGAAATACAAAAAAAAATATTGTTTTCACTTCATTATGGTCAAGAAAGAACTAGATTGTTTTCTTTGATTTTACTTTTTTAACCTACCCACACTCATTCTCCCTTTGTAATGTCACAAAAAAACTTCCATGTTTCAATTTTTGACAATCACCTGTGTATATGAACAAAAAAATCTAACATTCACTTGACCTGAAAATGGTGCTAAGCCCTAAAAAAGAAATCTAACAGATACCATCTTAACCAAAATGAAGTGAAAATAATAATCTTCTATATGTGTTTCAATTGAAGCAATACTACACTAGAACGGTGATAAAAATTATTGACAATTTTAAGGCAAATAATAGCAATAACTTTTGAGATGTTAGTGGTGGGGGTCACTATTTTTTTCTGGCTATTTAACCAAAAACTGCAAAGCAAGAACATTGTCCAAAAATAAGCAACAAATTTATTATTTAGTATCTTCAGTAGTGGTTGGAGACTTTGATGGTCTTAGCGTATCTAAAAATGTCCAGAGCGCCTACTAAATGATTATTCCCAAACTGGAAAATTTAAGCATTAATTTTTACTATCTCTAGTTTTGTATATATACTTTTTGTATAATGTATATGTTTATTAATAACAATATACATTTTAAAATACAGAATATTCTTATATTTATAATTAACAAATATTTATATAGCAGAAATTAAAATAATGAATTAAAACAATACTTTGTAATTAATTAGAGATATTTGAATTAAATATAATCTAACATATATATTATAACGATCCCATTCCAAAAATATTTCTAGGCATTTGAGCCTAGAAAAATTTATAAAGTAGGCAGATACGCGCTGTTAGGATTCCACTTTATTTACATATTTAGATCGTTAGCCCATTGTCACTAGCTCAGCGGAGACGCCGAGATAAAAATCTATAAATTTTATATCTTAAATATAAAAGAATAAAATAATAAAAGCCACTGCCAGAAATTAACACAGAAAAATATTTATTTACGCACATATAAAATCATTCTAAACTCGAGGAATAAGTTTAACATTTAGATTTTTATCTTAATTTTTAATTTTACATTTAAAATAGCTTGCTATAATGTTTAATATTTTATTTAGAGGGTCGAGTATGAATGGACTACATAGGTCTGCATTTGAAAGGAAAATATTCTTCCCTGATTTAACCTTAGGCAACAAATTTCGCAATCAACTGGCGCCAATCCATCTGATACATTCATGTATTCAATGTAGCATGATACGACAACACAAAATACTATATTGTCAGGAATGTACATCTGAACAATAAGTAGAAATAGAGAAGACATTGACTCTCCACCGACAGGAATGTGACATCTGTGGGCAAGTAGATCAATAAACTAAAAACTCCATAGGAATGGACTGGGTCTTCTGCCGACTTACAAACCCATCCATAGGCAAACAGAGGGTGTGTGGCGTATATCTATAATCCTGCCCGTAGCGGATCTCATACTACATTTACTAATTACACAAATATATCCAATCCATTGAACCAATTCAACTACGAAATGAATAACCTAAGATTACCCTCCCTTAATACAACTTTACAAAACTATATAGCCATTCGCGCCCGATTAATTTTAACATTTATATACGTTCGCACAGATTTGTTTACAAATGTTGGGTATAGATCGATTACACAGATTCCACGGTCAAAAACATTTCAAAATAAACATAAACGATCAAAATACAAAATTATTGATACCGACAATCGCAGAGGGAAACTTATAAGTAACCCAATAGTATTCACCATAAGATACTCGCGTTGTCACCAATAACTTAAAAGACATCCGAATAAATACATTTTAGATACTCACCGTAAGGTATCATTATTTATCGAATGTCTATATATTTTGATCAAATATGAAAACCAAAATATAATTAACCGCAAACGAATCCATGCAAGCGTCTATAAACAACTTAAATTTCATACATTTAAAATTTAAACAATAAATAATTTATACAATTAAAATAAATGGAAATGATTTTTTTTATCAATAACAAACATATAAAATTAAACATCAATTGATTTTAAACTTAAAGGTCAAATAGAAACTCCATTTTAACATTTAAATTGCTTTCACGAAAGTTCTTAATTATTTAAAATTTTTTTAAGTTCATTGTTAACAGCTTACGGAAGAAGAGTCCAGGTTCTTGTTTTTCCACGGAGTCCTTGTTTGAAACCCGGTCAGATGTTCCGGAGGTAGCATTAGCTGGTTCCTTTCGGTATCACAATCAGTTCATTTTTTAAAATAGAGAGAGAGTGTGTGATATTGCGTCTCTATCACCACTCTCAAAACAAACAGCTGGAACTCCCAATACTCAATATTTCTCCTTTTTATATTATCCACACGGATTCAAACAACAAAACGTCACTAATCTGTTTTTTCGTTATGGTCCGGGCCAAGGCTTAGTGCTTCCATTTGTCAAGCTAAAATCTCTTTCTTCTCTTATCTAACTTTCCATATGACTTTTTAATTAAACAGCTTTTAGATAATTAATAAACAATCATTTCCTTTTATAGATTACAGGAATTAATTAATACATGTTTTTATTTTAACTTACGTTATTTTTTTATTAAAATATTTTTATATTTCAATCTTGTATTTTTTTATTTAAAAAAAATACATTCAAATACTTTTTTTTTTTGTTTATGAAAAAAAAATATTTTTAAAGTTTAACATCTGTGCGAATGTATACACGTTTAACAATGTTTTAATTTTAGCGTTTAGTTTTTTACTTTTAATTGCGAACTTTTAAGTTTTTATTTTAAATTAATGTAACGACATATTTATATATCGTTACATATCAGTAAACTTTCTCAAAAAACAAAAAACATTAAAAAAAAAAAAAAAAAAGAATTTACTTAGTGTTAGTAATTACGTTATACAAATTTGTTATATATGAAATTTCAAAAGGACAAAACTTTTTTTTTTTAAAAGACAAAACAGTAATTACAAATATAATGATAAAAAAAAAGTTGACTGATGATTCCTTACTACCAGCTAAATTTCTGCCCCCTCCCTTCCAAGTTTCATTTCTTCTACCTTTAACTATTCTTAGGCAAGTTGAACGATTAGATTTTAATTTAACAAGACTTTTTTTTTTTAAAAAAATTATGATTTATAATTATTATTACGTTTTATTTATTACTTTTTATTCCTCGTATTTCTCTTTACATATGCGCAATTTTTCTTACTGGCAGCACTTTTTACACAAAATTCATAACTTTATATAATACAAACAATATATTCTGATTTCAGAAAAAATATTACGGGCTTCATTTATTTTTAACATTCTCAGGGCACTCGTGTTTATTCAAGATAGGAAATTTCAGCATCAATTCCCCTTCTCAGGGTCAATCTCTGAGGTAAGGCCACACTTGGGATGCCAATTATAACGATCCAAACGAAGTGGGAGATCGCATCGCACCGCACCGCACTACCAAAGGGCGCCATCTAGGCATTTGAGCCTAGAAAAATTTATAAAGTAGGCAGATACGCGCTGTTAGGATTCCACTTTATTTACATATTTAGATCGTTAGCCCATTGTCACTAGCTCAGCGGAGACGCCGAGATAAAAATCTATAAATTTTATATCTTAAATATAAAAGAATAAAATAATAAAAGCCACTGCCAGAAATTAACACAGAAAAATATTTATTTACGCACATATAAAATCATTCTAAATTCGAGGAATAAGTTTAACATTTAGATTTTTATCTTAATTTTTAATTTTACATTTAAAATAGCTTGCTATAATGTTTAATATTTTATTTAGAGGGTCGAGTATGAATGGACTACATAGGTCTGCATTTGAAAGGAAAATATTCTTCCCTGATTTAACCTTAGGCAACAAATTTCGCAATCAACTGGCGCCAATCCATCTGATACATTCATGTATTCAATGTAGCATGATACGACAACACAAAATACTATATTGTCAGGAATGTACATCTGAACAATAAGTAGAAATAGAGAAGACATTGACTCTCCACCAACAGGAATGTGACATCTGTGGGCAAGTAGATCAATAAACTAAAAACTCCATAGGAATGGACTGCGGTCTTCTGCCGACTTACAAACCCATCCATAGGCAAACAGAGGGTGTGTGGCGTATATCTATAATCCTGCCCGTAGCGGATCTCATACTACATTTACTAATTACACAAATATATCCAATCCATTGAACCAATTCAACTACGAAATGAATAACCTAAGATTACCCTCCCTTAATACAACTTTACAAAACTATATAGCCATTCGCGCCCGACTTAATTTTAACATTTATATACGTTCGCACAGATTTGTTTAAAAATGTTGGGTATAGATCGATTACACAGATTCCACGGTCAAAAACATTTCAAAATAAACATAAACGATCAAAATACAAAATTATTGATACCGACAATCGCAGAGGGAAACTTATAAGTAACCCAATAGTATTCACCATAAGATACTTGCGTTGTCACCAATAACTTAAAAGACATCCGAATAAATACATTTTAGATACTCACCGTAAGGTATCATTATTTATCGAATGTCTATATATTTTGATCAAATATGAAAACCAAAATATAATTAACCGCAAACGAATCCATGCAAGCGTCTATAAACAACTTAAATTTCATACATTTAAAATTTAAACAATAAATAATTTATACAATTAAAATAAATGGAAATGATTTTTTTTATCAATAACAAACATATAAAATTAAACATCAATTGATTTTAAACTTAAAGGTCAAATAGAAACTCCATTTTAACATTTAAATTGCTTTCACGAAAGTTCTTAATTATTTAAAAAAATTTTTAAGTTCATTGTTAACAGCTTACGGAAGAAGAGTCCAGGTTCTTGTTTTTCCACGGAGTCCTTGTTTGAAACCCGGTCAGATGTTCCGGAGGTAGCATTAGCTGGTTCCTTTCGGTATCACAATCAGTTCATTTTTTAAAATAGAGAGAGAGTGTGTGATATTGCGTCTCTATCACCACTCTCAAAACAAACAGCTGGAACTGCCCAATACTCAATATTTCTCCTTTTTATATTATCCACACGGATTCAAACAACAAAACGTCACTAATCTGTTTTTTCGTTATGGTCCGGGCCAAGGCTTAGTGCTTCCATTTGTCAAGCTAAAATCTCTTTCTTCTCTTATCTAACTTTCCATATGACTTTTTAATTAAACAGCTTTTAGATAATTAATAAACAATCATTTCCTTTTATAGATTACAGGAATTAATTAATACCTGTTTTTATTTTAACTTACGTTATTTTTTTTATTAAAATATTTTTATATTTCAATCTTGTATTTTTTTATTTAAAAAAAATACATTCAAATACTTTTTTTTTTTGTTTATGAAAAAAAAAATATTTTTAAAGTTTAACATCTGTGCGAATGTATACACGTTTAACAATGTTTTAATTTTAGCGTTTAGTTTTTTACTTTTATTTGCGAACTTTTAAGTTTTTATTTTAAATTAATGTAACGACATATTTATATATCGTTACAATATATTGTCTTCCATTCCAAAAATATTTTATTTTGTATTTATAATTTTCTAAAACAGGAGCAAAAGATTTTCAAGATAGGTTTATTTTTTTGGTGTTATAATAATATATATAATAAAATATATGTGCCATTTGGTCTGCTTGATGGAACTGCATCCTAAAAGAAAAAAGTATAAAAAAATAAAATGACCACATTATTCATTACAGGAATATTTTTAAAATAAATCATTTATTTTGGTCTAAAAAGAATTTATTTTATAAAACAATATCAATTATTTATCAAATAATTATGTTGATGACTTGAATTTTTCCATTTAAAAAATGAGGAAAAAAGAAATAGAAATATTTGCATTTTTTATTAAGAAAATAAACATGTAATTTATATAATTTCATAATACACAATGATTTTTTTTAAAAAAAAATGATACATTCAAAAACAAGAATTTAAAAGTAATTTATTTTGAGACTGAATCTAGAATCTAAGGAAATCAAAAGTATTCTAAATATAAAGAGGAAAGCAATATTTTTTACACTTACTTTAACTAATAAAAATATTTTTTTACCATTTTGTGAATTTGAAATGTTTTATGTGCTTCTTTATTTTTTAATTCAATTTGCTCTCGTCAAGGGTTTTGAGCATTCCGTTTTCGGATTTTTCAATGATATGGATGGCTGAAAAGTTGGAGAGTGGAGAAGATTGAAGCTTGTCCATTAAAGTTTGAAGATTTGCTATCTTAATATAAACTGAGCATTGATTGTATAATTGTGTAGGAGATGGTGATCTGGTTCAGCCCGAAATACATATATTGAAAATCATTTATCTTTTTCACATCTATGTGATCATGTGTATTGGTTGTATAAGATGGATTGGATAGCTGTGGGAAGTTTGAAAGGCTGAGTTCAAGTCCCTTATAATTACATTAAGTTTATTCCTTTGTCTATAATCTCCTTTCCTCAATATACCAGCAAACTTTCTTATATCTGTCTTCTATCTTATATGCAAATTTTTTCTAGGTTTTATAAAAAATTTTGCTTTTATTTTAAAACTTCTTTTGACTATCTAATGTCATCTCTTCTAGCAGTATGTCTACCCTAGCTTCACTTCAATTTCTTAATTCTTTCATTGATGTCAATGATACCTGTTCTCTCATCTCTCTTTTTTCCAAACTCTTGTTATTCCTGACATGCATCTCTTCATACTGGTCTGAAACTTCTTGATTGCTCTTCTATTAAGTGTTCAAGTCTCAGATTCATATGAAAGAATGATAGATCACATCTATTTAAAACTTTCTTTTTCAAACACATATACATTTTTTTAAAATATTATTTCTACCAAAAGTATTCCATCCAAACTTAATTCCATGATTATTTTCATCCATTATGTTTTCATCTGTACTAATAATCTGACCAAGATATTTGCAGAAATTTTATTTTTTCTAATTCATGATTATTAATATTTATTTTCTTTTTAGAAAATTCATTGAACATTAGTCTTTTAGTCCTATTTTCTTACTCTCATCTGATAGTTCTTGCAATATTTCCTGAAACTCAAATGTTACTTGCAAAAACTTCATCATCTGCAAATTAAATAATTTATCTTTACTCCCTTAGTTTTTCATTTCAATCCATAATATACTTCATGTAAAATAGCTGTAAAAACTTTTGAAAATATATCACTATAATCTAATTATTGCTTTTGCATTTTAATAAATATTCAAAATATGACAATATCCTTGTACTATATCTTGATGATCTAATGCTTTTATTGCTGTAGAAGCTTCTTAAAGAATCAAATACATTTTTATAATCTATAGATCTGAACCGTAATTGCAACAATTTCTCTCAATGCGCACATGAGATCTTTTGTATTAAAACCACAATTTACCTTGTTCTTTTGTTTGGTTAAAATACAGAACTCATTGTAGATGAATTATAATTATTTCAGTAAAGATTTTATACAGAACTAATAAAAAATTGATGGGTTTCTAGTATTTTTTTTATCATTTTCTTAAATGTTAATATTTCTACTATATTCTTCTAATCATTTGCAACATCTTTATCGTTTACATATTTGGTATACAACTTTGCCAACAATTTTTCTATTTCTTCATCTGTTTTTTTTTTTTTTTTTAAGATACCGATTATAATTCTATTTTCTAAAGCTTTTACCCTTTTTCATAGATAATGTCTTATTTTGTCATTTAAAATGCCAAGCAATTCTGAAGGTTCCTTATTACCATATAATTCTTTATGGAGCTCTTTACATATTTCATGATATCATTTCTTATGTTCTTATTGCAAAAATAATTTTCCTACCAATACCAAATTGTTTTACATTTTTGGAACTTGTATTTTTTTCTATGGCTTTTCTTGCCAATTCACAATTATATTTTTTATATTGTTTATTCAATGCTTCAAAATGGATCATGTTAAGGTGTTTTGTATTCCTTCTTTTTTTTTTTTTCCATACATTCTCAATAGAAAATTTGCTGATAAATTACGTGAAGCCTTGATATCAGCTGTATTTTGTTCTAAGACCCCCTTGCATATATCATATATGTAACTCATGTTTAGATGATAAAATTTGATTACAATAAAATATGTATTGTTTTTAAAATGCAAATATATAGTATATTCAACAAACATGTATAACACGTGCTTTTTTTTATGTATATAATAAACATAAATTGTGATTGTTAGTATAAACAAAACTATAAAAAATTAAGGAAGTTATTAATGATAAATTGAGGAAGCACATTTGCATAAATGTTTACTGTATGTTTACTCAATCAAAAAATAATATAAAATTGTATATATATATATTTTTGTAAATACAGTGAATAGTGAAATATTATTTCACAATTAAACATGCTGTGGATGAATCCCTCATCCCCTAAGGAAATATTAGTAGCAGTTTTGTTATCAGCAGATAATAGCCTATCTGGTTTTGATTTTTTAAAGACCATATCAGTTTTGGAATTTATACAACACCTCCTTGCTATTTCTCATTTCAATTTCTGATTTAAACTCTTTAGTTTTGTTATACAATAGTAATAATGTTTTGCAGTTTTTATTTTTTGCCTATACTAATTACTTAAGAAAATTTTATAAAACTTCAAAATTTACTTTTAAAAATATTTCATTATACAACTAATATATGATATTAAAGTTATGAATAAAATATGTTTTTCAATTTAACCCAAAGATAAATTATTAAAAATGTAATCACATACAGGATTCCAAATTGAAAAATAGCTGTAATCATTTTGTGAAATTTATTAAATTTTACAAATTTTAATGTTTTCATTTTATTTGTTTACTTATATATATATTGGATATCATGTTATTGAAGTAATATATAGAGCATATATTGCAGCTTCATTGTATTATTTTTTTATGCCAGCTATCTTTATTGCAATTCTTAATAGTGTATTATTGTAATTGCCTTATATACCAAATTATGTTACTATATCAGCTATATTTTTATTATTTTCATTCATTCAAGTGTGAACCATCATCAAAATTTATTAATAGTTTAAAATGATTTGCAAATTCTAATTTAAATTTGTTGGAGTGTTTCTGAAAATTAGGAATATCAATAATTAATACTATTTTTTTTTTTTAGTAATTGTCATCTCTAGATTTGCTTCTAGATCTACATCTTGTAACAGTGATACTTCATGTGTTAAACTATTAAAAATATTACAATCTTGAAATACTTATTTTCTATTAATCAACTTGTTTGTTTGTTTTCATGTCCATTTCTGTTTATCTATCCTCAAAGAAAAAATTCATAATATAGAGTTTTTGTGCAAGTTCTCCAACTTTGTATCCTCTCTCATTTCTACTATCATAACTTAATTTCCCTCGGTACTTTCATTTTTCAATCCATTTACCAATTCTTACATAAAAGTCTCCTATGATAATTTTAAAATGTTATTTTGTCTGATCTTATGCATTTTATATATCTATATAAAAATTCTTTATTTTCTGCTATCTTACATTAATTTGAATTAGAAATGTTGCCACTGTATTAAATATATTATCAAATTCCGCAATGTATTTTTTTTTTCACTTTTTATTTATAAAGAATATCACTATTTGTATTTTCAATATTTGTGTCTTTGTATTAAAATACATGTCTACTTTTACAATCAATTGTCTCTTCATAAAGTCGAAAAATATTCTATTTAATTTTACATATTACTTCCAATTCTTTCTTCACTTGAAAGTGATCTGCAGTTGTGAATACTTAAATAAAAAATCATTATTACATAGTGGCTTAGGTCTGCAATCAGGAGATTCTTAGTATCCTTTATCTTTAGCAATCTATCGCTGTCTTGGCAGATGCTTTTTTAACCTTTTTGGAAATAAATATCTATAAAAAAACCATTTATGTGTCTAGCATTGGTAGCCTAGTTGTTAGCATAACTGCTTTCCAAGCAGCTGGCCCAGGTTCGCTTCCCTGTCAACGCGCTTGACACATGAAAAAAAAAAAAACATTTGTGTTTACATCATCCTGTCTAAGAAAACTTAACCAATACTTGAGTTAAGAACCACAAGGCGACTAAGAAGAAAGACCATGGGGTTTTTAATTCTAAACTCTGAGGTAAAAAAACAATAAATTCACCACACTGGCAATGCATGTTAAGGAGTAATCCATTTATATTTGTTTACTATTTGAAGATTATAGTAATAACTGCTGCAACAGCCTTGTTTGTTTCCTTTAAGACTTCAAAGAGGAATCAAAAGATATCCTTTCAGTTAACAATGAAAACAAACTCTTTCTACAGTCATATAATATTTAAATAAGCTAAATTATAACATCATCCATGTTTTTTTGTCCAACAACAAATGTGATGTTTTGTAACCAATCGCTTTATTACGTAGTGATTGCAAAATAAACTAGAAAATTAAATTTATTTGTTGTACACATTTTTAATTTTTTTATTTTAGTTTTATTATTATTTTTTAAAAAGATGTTTGTAGCCTCATACACATATTCTTAAAAAAAAAAATCCAATTGCAGTAAGTTGCCTATTATATTTTTTGCTTTCTTGTGATGGCTTTTAATTCAACTGAAATAACTGGTGTTAGAAATAATAAATTCAGATCTAGAGCTCTCAAGAGATACAAGATTAATGAACTAGCATATTTTTTGAGGTGTTTTTTTTTTAAAGTAAATCAAAGAACAAAAAAAAAAAAATTGTGGTGCCTAATCAAATTTTTTAGTTTCAACATAACAAAGAATAATAGTAAAATTTAGAAAATTAATTTGTTTTTTATTTATTTCTAATTTTTTATTCTGTATTTTTTTCCCCCAGTTGTGGATATGAAAATCACTGATAACTATTATATCTAATATTATTATGGATGAATGCCTATAAGGGCTCTCTATTCATTGTAAAAATAAGATATAAGCTATTATATATAATTGCCAAACTCCAATTATTTCTCATTTATAATTCAGAATTTGACTTATGAATATGTAACATTTTATTTTCACAATGAGTTAATGGGGTATGCATAAATGCTTTCATTCATGATATATATAAGATATAAATTTGTATACTTTCAAATCTGTAAATAAATAACAGCTATAAAATATATAGCACTGATAATATGAAATCTTATTCACAAATTTAATATTCTAGGGATATGTATGCAGTATTATCATATCTATGTAATGATGATTTTATGCATAGACATTAAAATAGAGAACTAATCATTGTAATTAAAAGTAAGAATTAAAATCTATATGTGAAATGAGTACTCTCTTCAATTTTTTCACTATTATAGATATATATATACCTATTGTAGAATTAATTAAAATAAAATGATTTCCTTACACTTAAACAACATTTGAATATAATAATGTTTTTTTACATCAATATTGTTAGTCAATCTAAGTAATTAATGGATATTGTGTGGAAATGCCAGATAATAGACTAGTTTTCAGTGATTACTTGTCTTTAGTAAACAGCCTTGCATTGTTATTAAGTAGTGCTTTTTTTTTTTTTACTTTTATAGGGTCATTTCATGTAAAGTAATCCATTTTAAAAGTCTGATCATTTTTATTTTTTCCCCAAATTTGGTTCATCACATGTACTCCAAAAGTAAAAAGTCCAAATGTTTAAATTTTTAGTTGATATAATTTTGAAATTTCCAGAAAATTGCAATTATGCACTCATATGCAATTACATAAAAAATGATTACTTCAGCTAGAATTAAGATTCAAGAGAATAAAAAGTACAAATTGTAGCATATTTTAGAACTTTTATATGATGTGTAATGTGACTATAGGTTTTAATGATCATTTCATAAAGTTTTTGATGTTAATTGACTTAAAAATGAATGTATCTTGGCACAATTTGTGGATGGTCTTATGGTAGTATCACAAAGGGAACATTTTTTTTTATTATTTTTAAAAAGTATTGTACACAGAGAAAACTAAACATATGAAAAACAATTTGTAATTTTAATTCAAATATTTTGGAAGATGATTACTTCCATTTTAAAACAGAATTGTAATAAGCCCAATAAGCTAATGGGGGAGGGAGGCTTGAGAAGAGAATCCTTATCATAATTTTAATTTTTGTCTACATAATTATTTAAAATATTTTTAAGATAGAAAAATATTAAACAATTATGGAACTTTATATATGCTAGCATTATCACAAATATTCTATTTGAACCAACTTAACTGTTCTTTCCAAGATAATTTTAAGAAACTGTAGTGTTGCTGTGTTTATTTTTTATTAAGATAAGAATTTGTACTAATGAGACACACAGGATTTACTAAAATAAGAATTTGGGGCTTTGACCTCTTCAGATTTATCATCAATGTCACTTGGTTACTTAAAGAAAGGAGCATGACTTTTAGGGTGAAGAATTTTTATTTCTGTTAAAGAATTTGTTTTATGCTTCTCTTAGTTAAAAAAATTTGCATAATCCCATATTTTTTGAAAATTCTTGTATAGAAAGAAAACAGTAGAACTTCTTTGTGCCTGATATTTAGATTTGCATCTAAAAAGTACTTTTTTAAACAATTTCTTTTGCATGTATGGATATTATTTTTATTAAAAAGAAAAATATCCTTCAAATTCAGTACTATGTAAACAGTTGAAAAGATATCACAATTTATTTGTTCTTCATGGGGGTCTTTTTGTGTTATGTCTTTTCACAGTTTCTTCCAAATCATTACATATCTTTTTATGCTTGTCTGTCGCTTAGAAATACTACTTAGCCTCGATTCCAAAATCATTTTCATGTTTTCATATATTGAGAATTTTTTTTTTGATTTTAAACTATGTTGCAAAATCATTTGAAAAATAGAATATGTATTTCAAATCTATTATCAATTTTCAATGTTTGATTTGTGAGAAATTCAAGATCAAAAGCTTAAGTAAATAGGCTTGCAGTTGAAAGCTTAAAAAAACTATTAAGTGTTACATATCATATGAAGTCTAAGAAATCAGGTGCAATTTGGTACTTTCTGTAGTCTTCTACTTTAATTCTGGCTTGAATACTTATTTATTGTGTAAATTGCTTATGAGTACAAAATTGTGATGTTCTGAAAATTTTAAATAGCTGTGATTTTAAACTATATGAAATTTTAATTTAAAAATTTGGATTTTGTTATTATTTTTGGTAATACATTTGCTGGGTTATATTTGAAAAAATTCAAAATGATCGGCAACAATTTCAATAAAATATTGAATCATTTGTCATGGAATGATCCTGTTGTGCTATTAAATTTTCGAGCATGTTTAAGATTTTGAACCAAGTCATGCTTAACTAATTACATAGACAGACATTTTCTCAGTAAATATATATACCTTAATGATCTCATATCTAAACACAAGTATCATTGATTCTTAGAAGTGGGGAAAAATATTAAAACAAAATATTGGATGACTTGTACATTTAACAATAGTAATCTATATCATTATCATTGTACTTCTTAGCTTTCTAAGTAAATCTAGAAATTCAATCATTATCAGATTAATTTCAGTTCTAATATAAGTTGATATGCAAATGTCCGATTTAAAATTGTTAGATATTTAGCTTAAATAACATAATAAAAATAAAAAATAGCTGGCCATTGGACAAAACAAGGTTTCCTGTCAATCTTGATTAGCTATCCATTCATGCTTGCATTGATAATGCAGAAATGGGTTGATGTGAATGAATTATTATCAAATGCTATAGAAATTTAATTAGTAATATGCTAAAATTATGTTTAAGTGATAAACTTTGATATTTATTTTCAGTTATGATTAGTTATATAATAATTTTATGTTATAGGCAAATATTGATGGCCATAGATTTCTGGAAGATTTGAAACGGGATATAAGTAGGCCCATTGCTTTTGATGCTATTATGAGGGTCCGAACAAGCACAGGTAATTTATCTTTTAATGGGGTGTGTTGTTTTGTTTTTTTTTAATCATCTTTGATTTATTTTTTTTAACATAAATTTAGTAATATATAAAGTATCATTTATTAACAAATTGTTTGTAAATTCATTTATGTAGACTTCTTATAGCCCCATTTTGCGTGTGTGATTTTAATTGAAATTGATAGTATACTTTTGTTGGTTAGCAATGAAAAATAATATTTCAATTAAATCTTTTAACTTTATTAACTTTTATTCTTTTTTTTTTCTTTTCAGTATACATTGCCTTTCAACAGTATTTTGACTTTTCTATTTTTTCTGATATATTAATCATTATTGTAGTGGCAAAGATCTTTTTATTTTATTCAGGTTTTTTTTTTTATTATTTATTCATTTTTAATGATTTTCATAAACTGTAGAATTATTCTGAAAGGCTATTTTTTTATTGAACATTTTTATTTTATAGTCATAGATAATCCTATAAAAATTAATTTAAAAAGAACTAAATTAAATGTGGCTCAATGATAATAGGTAATGGGCAATCTATAATAAATAAGAGGACAAAAAGGAAAAAGTTTGATGAATATTTTAATTTGAGAATAACAAATGAAAACTTTATGTATTGTTTTAAAATACAAAAAAAATAATATCAAAATTTAATATTGATAGTTGATATCAGTTCAATTTAAATAAATTTATTTACGCTTCTATTGAATTGTTAAAATGGATAGATAATAAATAGAGCTATGACTTTTCGAGATTTGTAATCATTTTGGAAACACAATACTTTTTAGCTTAAATATCAAGAGGTTTATGAAAAGATTTTAAAGTTTATAACTATATCACATCTCGTGAGTATAAATTCCAATCTTATATAATATTAATATCACATATAGTAATGATGCAGTATTAATGTTTTAAATAAACCAGGAGATAGCTTATAAATATGCTATAGACTTTGATTGAAGACATTACTTAGCAATTTAAATTCTGACATAAATGTTTTCAATTATAAATTCAAAATAATCAGCAAAATCATGATGAAGTTAAAATTTTAATATAAGCAAATTGAGAAATTGATTAAAAAGATGGATTATGGACTCTAAAATGTAATAAATAATATCAATAGAAATAAGCAAGTTACAAGAATCATTAATTATTTTCTTTATGGAATAAGATTATTGAATATAGAATTCGAAAAAAAATAATGAAAAAGGTTTTTGTTTTTTTTTTTCAAAAATTTTGAACTTAATCATTTTGAATTTTTTCCCAAATTTGATTAATAAGATGTACTACAGAAGTAATCGAAAATCCAAAATTTATTAATTGTTATCTGATGTAATTTTCATGTTACAGTTGTAAATCTCCAGAAAATCACAATGGTGCGCTAATATGAAATGATTACTCATGCTAGAATTAAAATAGGTGATAGAAAGTATTAAATTGTAGCTGTTTTTTTTTTTTTTTAGGCTTTTATATGATATGTAACATTACCAGTTGTTTGTTTTTTAGTTTTTAATTTTAAGATCATTTGACAAAATTTTGAGAAAAAAGACTAAAACATATAGATCAAAATAATGACAGTTATAATATTAGTTGTCTTAATACTGAGAAAAAATACTGTTTTAATGAAAATAAATGATAAGTCTAGAATATATATGCAAAAATATAATATCCTGATGAAAAGATTTTTTAAGTTTGCTGAACCATGAATCGGTGGCTTTTATTTAATCTTTTTACATAATATATCAAAATATGTCAAGTTAAAGAGCATTAGGTTCAGATATGATAATAGCAATGATTGATTGTAAATATTGGTTATTACAGATAATGTATGATTAAGCAGATATAGGATGCCATCTTAATGAATGTTATATTCTGCAAATTTGAGTAAGTATATTATCTAATTACTTATAAATAAAGATTTTTTCTTGACAGATATACTTTAGGAACATTTACCAAATCAGGAGAAAAGTTTTGTGGAATTTTTCTATGAATATTGTTGGAAAATAGATTGTTTTATAGTTAAAAAATAGTTTGATCACTACAATTAATCAAAAGAGAATAATAAAAAAAGAGAGTGATGCATCTTTTGATTTGCAGAAAATTGTTTTTTTTTACAAAAGCAGATCAGTTTTGTCATTGGAACAATAATTTCTGGTAATATAAAATTTAAAAATATTGTTTATAACTTTAAAGAAACTTAGATTAAAAATCAGGCTCAATATCTGATTTTAAAAAGATATACCATTTTTCAGATAGATCTGCTGAACGTTTTGAAAAGAAAAAAAAAATTGCATATATATGCCATCATATAAGTGATTTTGGAATCAAAGTTGAGGGGCATTTCTATACAACAGCCTATAATAAAGGAATATGTGATAGTCTCAGAGGAATCATAAGAGACTTACTGCAAAGACAGTCTCCAGAAACTTATGAAGAGGAAATTATGACACCTTTTCAACTGTTTGCAAGGAGTAAGTCTAATATTGATTCCATGGAATTCTTTACTTTCAATTAAAAAGCATGTAGAAATATGATCATTGAATGGTATTTTTTAAATGCATTATGGCTACCTAAAAGTTCCATTGTTTTCTTCCTATATCAGATAAAGCAAAATTATTTTCAAAGAATGAGAAACAAGTTTTTTGTCAAGATAAACTCTGAAACAAATTCATATGTACCATATGAATACAATTATCATTGGTATCTTGGCGTATCATGCAAGTGAAATTTCTTTGTCCTAAATATTCTTCTTATTTTATGTACCCAAAGGAATGATGATTAGCTTGAAATGTTTGTCCCAAATTTTTACCTTAGTGAATCCCATGTACTCTATTGAGAATACTTACTATTTCTGCAGAAAAGGAATGAATGCAGCAAATTATGGTGGATAGTTTTTACATGAAATAACTTTGATGATAGTAATATGCATAAAAGTATCCAGTTAAGATTTTTCTGTATTAAAAATATTTTAGATAAGTTATTAAAAATAAATAAAAGTTACTATGTGGAAGTTATATTGCTAGGATTTTTGTTACCTTTCCAAGCTCTTGCCCTTCTCCAGTTAACTTAAGTTCACTTTGCTGTACTAATTGAAAATTTATATTAAAATTTTAAATTGTTATTAAAGGGTTTGGTTTTTCTGTTTATATAATAGTTTTTCAAAAATAATAAAAAATATCCCCTAACAAATGATGTTGAGATTTGTTTTTGATGCTTTTTCCATCCAAATTTTTTTTAAAATTTAGGTTTGTAAGAAACAGAAAGTCAAAGATAAAAACTAGAAATATTAAATAACATATGAGAGCCTAAAGAATCTAAAGAATTATCTATAGTTTGTTACTTTTTTAGCTAGCTTTCCATCTTAATCTAGCTTGAATAATCATTCTTTATGTGATGCAAAATTGCTAATTTCTGGAGATTTCAAATTACTGTAACTTCAAAACTACAGCAAGCAAAAAAATTTAAATTTGGATTTTTTAATCTATCTGTTAGAATATTAGATGGGCAACTTTGGAAGAAAAAAAAAATTGAGGTTGGTCAGGTTTTTTGATCGGATCACTTGATATTTGAGGGAGAATAAGTATAAATAGATTTGCCAGAAGTGTCTATATGTGGAAAGGAAAAACGTTGGTATATGACCTTAATGGGAAAAATGTTGTGATTATTTAAGGAGTAAAATAAGCAATTGAAAGGTTTTTAGAAGATGGTCTGTTTTAGTGCATGATGTATGTAATTTGATAGATAACTAATAATGAACATATATTGAAATGAACAATCCATTCTTCATTTCAATTAAAAAAAATTGTTTTTTTTCTTTAAGAAAAATGATATGCAAATTTGGTTTGAAAAAAACTAAAATGAGGTTCAAGAAAGAAACTAAATTTTGATTTAAAATCAGTTTTTTTTATCTTTTGATCAGAAGGGAATATTACTTATTCAAATCCCTGGATTTTCACTATGCTTGGAGAATAAAAAGGAGGGATACTACTAACAATTAACCAGATTTAATCTGAAATACTTACGAATGATACTTTAAATAACTCGAAATAGTCATATTTAAATGATGGCTAGAAATTACAAGACTATAATATCACCATAAACGGACTTTTAATATTTGTCAGAAAGAAGTAAATGACAATTATTTTGTTTTGGTGTCTCATATTTAAAATTTGATTTGTACTTTATTTTAAAAATAATCTGAATTAGTAAATAATGTTTGTTATCCAGATATTATTTTGAAAGAAATTATCAAAGAAATGAATTTGTAATAGCTTCTCTTTACTTGCTATAATTATTTTTAAAAAATTATTATTATTATTATATATCACAAATGTATGCTAAGCTTATGAATTTTATATAAATTATTAATAAGAAGAAATGGTAAAGAAATAATGATAGTCATGTAAATGCAATGCTCACTTATAAATTGCCTAAGTCTCAAATAACCATAGTTAATGATATAATTATTTCCATTAAACTCATTAATTCAAAGTTAAACTTATATTTGATTACTGAAAATTGGATTTTATGTAAATGGATTTGATTGTTCAATGTTTAATAGTTTACATATGTTCGTATCCATATGGGAAAATACATTCCTATCAGTTTAATGAATTAGGGATCGATCTCGGAGGGATTGTTGTTTAATTAAATTAAGTTTAGAATCAAAAAGCCATCTTTTTATAATTATTATTATATAAGCAGTTATGTTTAAGTTTACTGAAGTCGGAGTTAAAGGTACGGCAAATGTGTTTTATTATCTATGAATATATTGATATGATGTCAAAAGATTAAAGGACTCAGTTAAAGAAATAAATTGCATATCAATTAATAATTGTACTTTGTAAATAAATTACTGTTTCATGATTTGTTAATTTTATTAAAGAAAATAAATTGTACGTCAATTAATAAGTACATTTGTAAATAAAGTATTGTTACTTTGTTTATGTAAGATTGCATGGTTTACCATCATTCATCAGGAGTAACTTATGATCTCTGCGATTTTGCCCAGCATTACAAATGGAGTTGTGTAATGGTTAGATTATTATATTGAATAAAATATTGTTTTAAATATACGTATTAGTTTATTTTTTGATCTTAATGCCAGGTGGCACTTGTGCAATTTATATAAACAAATAAATAGAGAAAATGTAAAGACTTGAAAATTTGTAGTCTGACCATTACAATGCATAGGCATGTCTAAATATGGATGATACATATGAAAAATTTTGAATTACAATAAACTTTAATTAAACTGATATTTTGTTTTGCAAAAAATGTATTGATTGAAAACTTTTGTGATACTTATTGCAGATTTTATCATTGAAAAGATGTCATCAAGATATAAAATCATCACATTTTTTTTCTTTGGGCAACACTTACTTGAATTTAAGATGTATAAACTATTTATGAGCTTCATTTGAATACCTATTTCTATTGGTAGCAAATAACAAAGGTCTATATTTATTATGTATGATTTTTAAATAAGTATTGTGAGAGTTTTCTTTTTCTGAATTATTTAACCAACATTAAACTTAATGTTTTGCCCTATGTTTTAAAAATATTGTTTTTAATTGTACATAATTATTTATTTTATAATGACTTTTTTTATAGAAAAAAAAAGATTATCTAAATGCAATATTTGTCTCTAAAATCAAAATTAATATGTGTGGCTTACTCAAGAAATACATACTATTTTTTTTTTTAATTTAAATATAATTGTAAATCTTTAACATTAATATCTATGCAATTCTGTCATTGAAATTTTAAGAAACAATATTTTTAAAAAGAATAAAATGAACAACTAAAGCAGAATGATGTCATTACTGGAAACTTTACTAATATAATTAGGTAAAAATATGTAATTATCAAACTTGTCATTAAAATTCAAAAACTAAAAATATGTGAAATTAGTAACATTATAACCACAAGTAAAAATTATAATGAAATGCTGTTTCTAGAATTTTGATACATTTTCAATTAAAAGAATTGTATATATCAGTATAGGAATAAATAGTGGACTCATAAGCTAAAAATGGTCATTGATCAGTTATCAGTTGACTAAACTAAAAAAAACAAGAAAACTATATAATCATTAAATGAAACTGTTGTGCTTAATCTGCCATTTGGAATTCCAAGTATCAAGTGATTATCTCAGCATCTAATCATGTGATTATCTTTTAAAAGATTTATCTATTTTAACATTTAGTAGGCCATAAACCATCTAAATTATTTTCTAATAAGGATTATAATACTGGCAGAAATACATTAATGCATCGAATAATGTGTTCTTATTAAATTAACTACATAAGGAGATGTTATTGTTATTGTATGTTTATATGCATATATACACACATATATAGACATGTATAGAAATAGGGACAGGTTGTGTTCCACTTGAATTTTAATTTTTCATTATTGTGATTAATAAATTCATTGTTCAAAAAAATTAAACCATTCACATTATTACAATACTTTACATAGAGTATTTTAAAACATTTACTTGAGAATAACTGTCTAAAATTTTGCCTATCAATGGAAAAACTTATGTTTGAGTAGTCAATGGATACTAAATAATAGTATTATAACCATAAAAGTTTATACTCTGCCTATGAAAAGGCCATGTTTTTTTTAATTGGTTGATTTAACACATTTTTTACTATTATATAAATAAATGTGAGAAATGTACCCAGGTTATGCATAGAAAGATCATCATTTTTTTTAATTGGTTGCTTTAACAAATTTTTTTTAAGATTTAATGTAAATTAAACAAAAAAAAATTAATATTATATAAATAAATGTGAGAAATTCACAGTTGAAAAATTAAAAGAAAAAAAAAATGTTTGGAACAAATTGGCCTGTTTGGTATACTTCAGAAATGTACCCAACAAGATACATTTATGAAATGTACACAATAAATTAAATTATTAATAAAACTAAATTTAAAGTTTTAAGTTTATCTATTATATTTGATAATGTAAGTTATGTACAGTTTTCTCTATAAATAAAATCCATTCTTTGTTGTGAATTTGCCAGTGTTATAGAAAACAGACAAAGTAAGGACTTTATATAATAAGATTATTTATTGGAGTGCCCTCTGAATAAAAAAAATTCAGAAGATACTCTATTAAAGTGTTTCTTATAAACATATATTCAGACAAAATAAGGATTTTATATATAAGGATTCACAGACTAGTTTTTGAATTCAATGTTGTCATTTGCAAAGACATAAGTTAGAAATCATTAAAATGGCAGATATTGTTATAAAAACAATAATAGTAACAAAACAGAAAATAATGGTAATGATAAAATAAAGCTTTTTTTTTTCTCTAAAACTTTTAATTCATTAAGCATTGATAATCCTCACTCATTTATCAAATGAGCATAACTTTTTTTTCCCAAGTTTTTTTAGTAATTTTCTATTCCTTTTTTTTTTTTTAATCCATCAAATTTTTACAAAATTTTATTTCCATAGTTGAAATGTATATTCACACAAGGTTTGACAAACTCTGCATAACATAATTAGCTATAATCTGTTTTTTAGTTTCAAAAAGAACTTTATTATTGATAAAAAAAATTACATTTACTCTTCTGAGTTACACTGGATATATATGTTTATATTGTAAGTAAAAGGAGATAATAAGGTTACATACATAGAGAAAACAGGAGGGAGGGGATAGTTAGTTAGTGTTTTTTTTTTTTTAATTCAAATTAACTTTATTAGAGAATTATTAGTGAGAATTATGTAGAGTATTTGGAACATTGGTTTATTGGTGTTTTCTTATTCAAGGAAATCAACTGCTTTAATAACATTATCTCTATTTTCTATGAGGTTTGAAGACAATGGTTCAGTTCATTCCATGAGTGATTATAAGCATGTTTGGATTTTGAACAGACTCCAGGTGTTCTCATAAAGGAATTTTGTTGATAGAATTTCATTTTTTTTTTAAATCTTCTTAAGAATACTGATGGATATTGCCTTTGCGTTCGGCGGTGGGATATTGAAGGTGATCTTGCATCTAGTTATCTGCAGTGAGTATGTAATAAAGATTGACATTCTTATGTAAAGGATGTTTCAATTCATTGAGGTATTTTGGGCTATCATTAGCCTTACTGATGTCAAGTCTGTGCAGAATAGAATCATATGCTTGAATGTTTTTTCCTATCTGTTACAAACAGGACAGGAAAGATCTATGTTTTTTAGAAATCTTCTGTAATGAAGGAAATAGTTTGTTGTAATTGAGTTCAAGTTAGCTTTAATTAAAAAATCTTAAGATTGACTCCATCAATAAGAACTTGAATGGTGTAGTGATTTTGTGATTTGTTACTCCAAGCCTTGGTCTTAATTGTGAAGGTTGGGGGTTCATTAATGAGTGGGCAGTCCAAATGGAGATTTTGGTGTGAAAGCACTCGGAGAAGTTGCTATTGAATTTGTAAAGATGGGAGAGGATTGGTCTATCCAAGAGAACTTTTCAGGAGGAGGCGTATCGGTGGGAGTTATTGGTTTTGTTGTGAGGATGCTATCATATTTTTGTGTCAGGTTGACTACCGCTGTGTGTGCTTTTTGATAGAATATTGCCTGAATGGAATGAAGAGACATTCCATTCAGTTTCCTATGGAATTGCATTTTTGCTGTGCTGATGGAAGAAGTGCAACTCTTCCAAAATAGTCGCACACATAACCTGTAAACTCTGGATAGGAATGTCTTGGTGATGGTAATGAACAAAAGATAGTAGGCCATCTTGGCCATTACTTACATATTTAACAGAGCCACCTTGCCCTTCGAAAGCAACTGTGTCAGGTGGTCGGCTTGTTCAATAATGGTATTCTGAATATTTTTGAACATGCGAGTTGAGACTTATATATAGGGAACCCCAAGAAATTTTGGGGCTCGGCAAGAAATTTGGATTGTATTCTCTTCCCGTTTAATATTCGTCATGTAGAGGACTTGCTGTGGTTAATGTGTAGTTGACATGACCTACAAAATTTGTGAAGGAAAAGGTAAAGCGGTTTAAGATACTTATGTAATGGGAGGAATATTATGACATCATTCATGTATGCAATGGAGGTCATGGATTTCTTGATTCTTGGCATATAAATTCCTGGGAGCATGAAAACAGCAACGCACTAAGCGGAGACCCTTGAGGTATGGAGCTTAGGCGTGAATCCATTTGTGAAGGTTCCATTAAGTGTGAGGTGAATGAGTCTGTTATATAATAGGTTATATGATCTCCTAAGGAAGGTTGCATTTTCATAGAAGTTCAAGCAGGATGTTGGAATTTACCGTGTCAAAAGCCTCAGCTATGTCAATCTGGACAATCGGTTTTGATAGCCTATTAGATCTGACATAGTCTAGGAGTAATTTAACTTCTGTCAAGGCAGTAAGGGTTGATGAACCCTTTTTAGCATACTGATTTTTTGAAATGTTATAAATGATTTTGGACTCTTATTTTCTCTTTAATGACTCCTTCTATGATTTTGAATAAGATAGGAGCCATTGTTTTTATATCTTGATTATAATTATCTTATACATGCATGCAAGCCGGATGAACCTAAAATTATGTGTAGGGAACGAAGTGATCTGAAAAGAAAAATCAAGGAGGCATTTTTTATTATTTCGGACGAGCACGCATTGAATAAAAGAGAATCGTTTTATGCTTTAGCAAAGAAGTAGCGTGCTGAAGCGATTTAACTCTCATTTTCATATTAGCCTATATTATTTTATACATTTGCATATTAGTATACTGTTTTGGAAATTGTGTTGTCCTTGATAATGAAGGGTAAGCCTTCGAAAACGTTTGGATAATATATAATTTGTTGATATTTATCTATATATCATATTTTGTCGTTTGAGATATATTTTGAATTAATGTGTGTATTTATTTTAACGGATTTAAATTTTACATTAGTATCTTTATCACACATGTGTGTTCGTTTTACTAAAATTTGAACTGAGTTTCATCTTCCTTTCTTGAATAATTTTTATCACTTCTGTATTTTTATTTTATTTTATTTGATATAGTAAGAGTGAAACTGTATATTTTCGTAGTCATTATAATATCTGTATTAATGATGGTTGATCAAAATCATCAACAGTAAGACATCATTTCAAGCTGAGTAATAGAAAGCAATGATAATTACCTCTTTATACTGTACATCTCAAGAAAGTAACCATGCATCAAGTTGGATTTTTTCAAGTCTAGAGGTTATTGACAAAGAGCCAAAAATATTTATTTGCTGGGGTCATTATGTAAGATAGGAAAATCCAATGCTTCAAGGAAATCACCATTGGAATAATGGATGTTTAGAGTATGGACCAAGAAAAACTTGATACAGTAAGAGTGAAACTGTATCACACTTTGACAATTTAAAGAGATAATTGAATAATGTAGACTGGTCTGAAATGATATTAGATCAGGAGAGCAAATTATTTGTCAGTCTATAGATAAGAAAGAAAAATTTTTATAATCATCATTGCCAAAAACAGTATTATTAGGTCTATCATAGAACACAATTGATTCTGTGGTCACAGATTTAGCATTACTGTTATAAAGGTTTATGCTCCAAACAATTGAGTCAGATGAAGCAGGAATTGAAAAGTTTTATAATCAAAGCAACCAGAAATTGATAATTTTGCAGATAAGATATATTTTTTATGAATGTTCACTTGAATATTAAAGTTAAAAAGGAATGATATGACTTTGGATAATGTGGGCTTTTATGAATTTAATGATTTTTTCTAATTACCATAAAAAAATTTCAGGCATCCAAAACTGTTTATACACGGGAACTCTACCAAAAGGGTATTCCCAAGAATCAGTAGATAATATTAACTTCAACAATGAAAATATTTACTTTTAATAGCAAAAACATGGTCAGGAGATTGTGGAACAAATCATGATTTATTAATCTATATAAATTAAAATAAAACTGGAAAATTCAAATTTATCTACTCTTCTATACCTAACTCTGAGAATATCTATATTTTTTTTTAAGAATATCGAAAATCATTAGGATATTTTAGATATGTAATGATGATGAGCTTAATATGTTCTATATCTAGAAAATACTAAGTGAAATGGAAGTAGTACCAAATGATGTAGACTAAAAATCTTATATATAAATTGCTAATATGAAATAGCCATCTTTATAAAAAAAAAAACTTATTATTAAAAATTTGGGGGGGGGGGGGAGCACCTGTAATAAAAAATACAATATTCTGAAAAAATATTAATAATTATTTATTTAACAGTAAACTTGTTCTGGCGCAATTTGCATTTTACGAAATAATTAAGGATTTGTTTAATGCAGGAAAAATAAAAATTAGATTTCTCTTCATAAACAAATAATAATTTATTATGAATATTTTTGGCAACTCTTGTAAGATTCTGATATATAACGTTTCAGAATTAAGTGTGGGTAAAATAAAACTTTTAAGCAGAAACATAGCATTTACAGTAAAAAAAACTATTAATAGTTATTTATTTAATAGTAAATTTTTGCTCTTGCCCAATTAATAAAAATAAAATGTGTGAATGTTAAAATATATATTAAATAAAAAAGGATAAAATTATTTTATTTTATTTTTGGAAAAAAAAAAAATATCAGTATATTAATTTCTTTATAGATTTATAGTATCTGACAATGCATTATTTTTATTTCATTTATTTTTGTTTTTTATATAATACATTTATCATATCACTTTTGCACTTATGTCATAAAAAATTATCATATTTTATATTGATATTGTCTTTTGATTGTTTTAATGTTATGTAAATCATTATATTATTTATATATGCTCTCAAATGTTTTAGGTTTTTTTTATTGCATATTTCTGTGTTTTTATTTTTTTAGTTATAAGCAGAATAATTTTAATTGTTCAATAATCCAAGTTAAACACATTTAAAATATTGACATACTTTATGCCTAACCATGATTGGATTCATATATATATATATTGAGTTGTTTTGTTTTTTTTATGATTATTAAATTAGGAATTAGGCCTGTTGACTTTATTGGCAACATGTACATGAGTAATACTACTGATGTCGAATTAGCAAGTATTGATGCCGATAAAGCTGTTGCTATTGAAATCAGACATGATGATAAGCTGACTGAAGAAGATGGAGCTTACATACAGGTAAAAAGATTTATCTTCTTTTTTTTTTTAAAAAAAAAAAAAAATTAGGGTCAATTCTCATTTCTGATTGATTTTAAATTATTTGTTGTATTTTTAATTAATATAAATAAATCAATAAACATCACATGATCACCATTTCTTATGCTTGCTCATAACTGTTATTAAAACAGGCAAAACTCTTTATAGTAGTGCCACTCAGTGCAAGCCAGAGTAATCAATGGATGCCAGAAGGCTTGTGCATAAAATCCCTATCTAGTGTCTGCTAATCTATTATCCCCATACTAGTTTTTAGCTTGTGGCTTTAATCGGTGAGGAACCTTGGTTCTGAGAGCACTGCACCTAGATCTTAGGATCTAATGCAACCCTCCAGCAGTGACCTTTTGTCTCTACTTAACTACAAAACTGAGAATAAAATTGAAAACAATAATATTTTCAATCCAAGCTCATTAGCTTATATAGTCACTCAGTTCAGTACCCATATGCTAGAGGGTTGCATTAGATCCTAAGATTTAGGTGCAGTACTCTCAGAACCAAGGCTCCTCACTGATGAAAGCCACAAGCTAGAAACTAGTCTGGGAATATTGGATGAGTAGGCACTAGATAGGAATTTTATGTACAAGTCTTCTGGTATCCATTGATTACATTGAGTGGCACTACTGTATGGAGAGTTTTGCCTGTTTTAATAACAGTTATGAGCAAGCATAAGAAATGGTGATGATGCGATGTTTAGTGGTTTAATACCAATCCTGCCTAATAGGATAGTGGTGGCTATGGTTATTAAAGAACCAAAAATACCAAAATGTATGAGTACTAAAGTGAGTTCAGACCTATATGACTATATAAGGTAATGAGCTTGGATCGAAAGTATTATTGTGTTTTCAATTTTATTCTCATAGTTTTGTAGTTGAGTAGAGATAAAATGTCGCTGCTGGAGGGTTGTATTAGATCAAGGGTCCCCAATCCTATGCCCACGGGCACCGTGGCGCCCACAGACCATTTTACGGGTGCCCACCGCTATCTGAACACGATAAAAAATTATTTATTTGATGCAAATAAATTTAATTTTTAAAATTTTTTATAAATTATTGTATTATATTGTAATCAAATTGTAGTGCATACTATACTTTTACAGCGTAAAAGAGTCTATCTCTCGGTCTGCCAAGTGCAGTCTTTCTCTGCATACTGCACTAACACCGAATAAATAATGTTAACACAGGCGCCAATCTCTCTGCTTTGCGCATGTTTATAAATTGTATCTGCGTATACAAGTTCGCCATTTTGAGAAATACTAAGTCAGAGTCGGATTCAGAATAATTGAATTACTTTTTATTTTTTAAAGATCAAATTTCAAAAATTCTAACCCCAAAATGAGTAAAAGACAAAGAAGCTATAATTTTAATACTGACTGGGAAGAATCACATTGTTTCGGCAATATTAAAGATATATGTGTTTGTTTGTTGTGCGGCAGTAGTGTTGCAGTGGCGAAAAAACATAATATTGAACGTCACTTTCAGACAACCCATTCCACTTTTAATACCAGCTGTCCACTTAAATCTGGACTAAGAAGAGATATTTTCTCAACTAAAATCGAACCTGTCTGCCCAACAGTCAGTTTTCACTAAGTCTGTGGTAAAATCTAAAAATGCCATTATTGCTTCTTTGAAAATTTCTCACATGCTCACAAAGAAGAAAAAACCTTTTCAGGATGGGAAATTGTTCAAAGAAGCATTTCTGACTGATGCCGATTGCTTATTTGTGGGATTTTTCAACGAACTTGAGATTATGTCAGCAATACAAGACTTACAATTGTCTGATAACACCATCACAGGAAGAATGCACAACATTTCAAAAGACTTGCAAACTCAGTTAGTGATTTGGAGATATCATCATACTCCCCTAATTATGAAGCAATTGCCAATAAAGTGCAGTGACAAATATTGCATTGACTTGTAATATTATATATAATTTAGTAATTTACATAAAAATATAAACATTAATTATATGTTAAAATTTTATTTTTGAAATAAATATTTTTTGTACATTATGTGTATTATTAACAATATCCAACTATAAATTTACATTGAAAAAATAAATGGTGTCCCCACCTGGCCGGTATTAATAGAATGTGCTCTTAAGTGCAAAAAGGTTGGGGTCCCCTGCATTAGATCCTAAGATCTAGGTGCAATGCTCTCAGAACCAAGGCTCCTCACTGATGAAAGCCACAAGCTAGAAACTAGTCCGGGAATATTGGATGAATAGGCACTAGATAGGAATTTTATGCACAAACCTCTGGTCTTCATTGATTACTCTGGCTAGCACTGAGTGGCACTACTGTATGGAGAGTTTTGCCTGTTTTAAAAATAAATCAAGTATATTATTTACTTAATGCATAAGTAGTGTATCAGATTTTATTAAGTTTGAGTATTATTTGAATTATAAATGAATTTTTTTAATCAAAAATTATATCTTCACTTATGTTAGGCTTTAAATAATACATAAAATTTTCAAAAAGATATCCAATAAAAAGTTAGAGTGAAATTTATTTGAAGATTTAAAAGGGCAACCAAAAAACTATAAATTAAAATATATATATATTTTTTTTTCAATAAAAATCTTCATTTTATAGCAATTACAAAATACTAATTTTATTAATAATAAACTATTTTTCAATATTTTAATTTAAAAGAATTTTTTTTGTCTTCCAGTAATAAACACAGGTTTATTTTGTCATATTTTGTAACATCTTTGTTTAAATAGTAATAAATTTGATGATAAAATTACTTTTAAAATATTTCTTTGATATTTCAGTTTGATGTAAAAACTTCAAAGGTTTTAACTGTGCAATAAAAAATTCAACTATTTTATTAAAACAGTTATGAAAATAAATAATATTTATTATTAATTAAAACAATTTTAAAATATTTTTATTTCTTTAATTTATTTTAAGACATTTTTTCCATTGAAAAATCTTACTTCTTAAGCTTTTTAATATAAGATATTTGTTCACATTCTAAATAATATTTATCCAAATTGGTTTTTGTTTTGTCTAAATATATATTAAATTGTTTTAACAATAGAAAAAAGGAATTTATATAATTAATTTTTTATTTCTTTTTAAATTAATGTAATTTTTTATAAAAAAAAAAAAAAACAACTAATAATTTAAAACCTAGTTTTGTAATTAAATTTATAAACAATTTATATTTAAAAATTGATGCATTATAATGTTTATACGTTTTAGATCTTGTTTATTTTCAATCAACTTTATTTTGCTTATATAAAATTTTGTCTTTATTATTCTAATTTAATAATATGATTTGTACATGGTGTAATATTTAGTTATTATAAATTTATCATAAATTGAACATTACATTTTTTTTCTTATGAAACATGTCATTTTAATTTTTTTTTTGATATTTCATTTTGCTCTCTTTTTATTAATATTCACACTTTTTTTTTTGTTTTACTTTTTATTCTTAAATTTTTTACTTTTATTAAATGTGCTTTTAGTACTCTGTTATACAATGAAAATAAGAAATCTATTATCTAGAAAATTTTGTGTTACTTAATTCATTGAATTGGAATTTTCATTGAAGAGGAACTATCAATTTATTATAGCTTTTTTAAAATGTAATATATATAAAATCTGAAATTATCACTATCACTATTAGGATAAATGAAATTACTAAAGGTAACATTCTGAGAATAAAAATCTCATAGAGAATTTACAATAATTTGCACATTGTTTAATTATATATATTATTAAATTTTCTAAATTTCCATTAAAATTATTATTCATCTTTGATTATATGTTGAATGCAAATTATAAAAGAAAAAAATTAGTTTAAAATAATCCCTTTAACTAAATTCATATAATAGAAATAAAATTAATTTTTCATTTATTTATTTTTTAGATTTTTATATATTTATGGAATTTTCATATAATTCATTAATTTCATTAGTTAAATTTTTCATAATTGTTTTTGTTTTATAGGCTGCCATTTTATATACAAGTATTGGTGGTCAGCGACGTTTGCGGATACACAATCTTGCTTTAAACACTTGTAACCAGATGGCAGAACTGTATCGTAGCTGTGATCTTGATACAATTATAAATTGGTTAGCAAAAACATCAGTACGTGCAGTATTGCAGCACCCTCCAAAAATCATAAGAGAGAATTTAATAAATTTGTGTGCTCAGATATTAGCATGTTATCGTAAGAATTGTGCTAGCCCTTCTTCTGCGGGCCAGTTAATTCTTCCTGAATGTATGAAATTATTGCCACTTTATACAAATTGTATATTAAAAAGTGATTCTCTTATTGGAGGTAAGTGAACCTTGAAAATTAGCTTTTATTAAATACATATCTGTTTGTTTTTGAATATGTGAAGCTTGATTATCAGATGTTATAGTAATTTGCAAAGGTTAGATACAAAGTGAAGGCAGAGTATCACTAATTACATGTTCTTAATTTCTATTTTTATGAGAAAGTAGAATTGACAAACTTGCTTTTCAACTTATTGCTTTAATATACATTTATATATATTGAATCAAATTTTACATAAGATATCAAAAATTTTATATTCTTTTTTTTTTTGTTAACCTTTTAAGCAGTTAAATTCTTACATTTTGTTCCATTTGTTGCTTTATTATTTTGAATATTTTTTTTTTGTTTGACTTCAAAAATAATTACTGGAATTAAAAAAACCTGGCAAATATTTTATGAAAAAAAAAATCAAATTATAAAGAATAATGTTACAAAATCTTATTGACTTTTACTTATAGAAAAACAGATTTATTTCTGTTTTTTTGGGGGTTTTTTTTTTTCAAATTGCAGAGTAGGATTTTCAACATATTGTACTGTATTTTATCCTAGTACAAATAGCGTTGGCAATTTAAAAGTTAAATTGATAAATTCCTAACGAAAAATATATTTATATAAATATATTTGATCTACTAGTTTAAACAATGTGAGTGTATATATATATTTTTTATGTGTGTTTAATGAAATTAAAAAGAGAGAAGGAATATAGAAAGTATAGTGGAAAACAAAGGAGAAACTACTTTGTATTTGTAAAATTAAAACAAACCATTATCGCAAGGCCATCAGCAGCATGGAAACAAAGTGATAACATTCCTTGGATAATTAAAGATGGCGATCAAGAAAAAAAAGGAAGTCTTTGTGAGCTAAATTTGGTACACATTGACAGGTGTCAACAGGAGTTGCGCAGAAAGAAAAAAAAAAGAGGATAAAAGGAATAACAGGTGGTGCAGAGTGGTTTTTTTTAGATCATCTTTCCTGCAGAAATCAGTAAAAATAAATAAAACGTGAAGAAATTATGAAAGCGAGCCAAACTATTCTTACTAATAAGCTGAAGTATTAAGATGTGCGAGTAGTAGCAGTTCATTTGCTGGAGTTGCTTTGTACCTGCGTCGCGAATTACCTGAGTAAAGAAGCCATCTCCTACTAGATTCCAAATCACAAAAAACTTAAGGATTGTCAGAATACTGGACAGTAGATCCATTCTAAAGAAATCCATGCATGATCAACATTAGCTGTACGTGAACATTTAAATTTACCGGTAAGTAACTTGATTAAATCAAATATTAGTGATCACTTTCTTGAATTCTTAAGCGTGATGAACCTTCACCATGAGTCATACAAATAAAAGAAGCAAATATTAGCTGTAGTTTTAACCTTTGTTTTTTTTTTTATATTTTATTCTCTCGATCATATTAATGTTTTGTTTTGTATTAATAAAATAAAATATGACTTACGTTGTTATTGATTCTTATAGTTTTAAATTCATTATAACTTATTATAGTTCAAATAAATTGCCAACGCTGTACTGAAACACAATCCTCCGGAGATTCCAAATAATTTCATCATAACTAAATAAATAAAAGTGGTTTGACCAGTGGATTCAGACAGAATCCTGGCGCCTTTCAAATAAATTAAAAGCTGGCTTATATGATCACATTATTTTTAGTAGTTACACTAGTTAAAAGGGTGTTGTGTGACCAGGAAAAATAATTGGTCCATTAAATCTTACTGAATTGTCTGACAAAACAAATTTAATAGATAGGACATAATTTGGTCACCGAGTACATGTAGTTAACTCGTATAAAAACCCTAATAGACAGTGGACGTTACAATGATGGCCCAACTCGAGGCTTCGATGATAACCACGACCTGAGATAGTAGTAAATAATAAAAGTTTAAATATAAAAGTTTTGTGGGTTTTTTTTTTTTGTTTTTGTTTTGCGTATCTAGGTTTAAAAATAAATAAATAAGAGTAGGCAAAATGGTGGAAATAAAGTAGCTCGTAAGGTAAAGTGATAGCAAGAGGGAGCAGCTTCGGCAAATGTATTAATAAGAGATAAATAATAGAATAGAAATCAAGCAAAGTATACGAAGTACAAAGATATTAAAGCGATGATAGGTGAAACGAAAGGGGTAAATAATCTGATTTGCGAATGGGATAAGGAGATCATAAAGTTTGCATCCCAAGAATGCCTGAAAATTACAATATGGGTTAATAATATTGAAGTACATGCGTTGTTTGATACTGGTAGTCAAATATCAGTCATGTCTGATACCGTATACGCACGGATGGTATAACAAAACCATGACATTCGAACTCTACCAGTGAGGAAATCTCTAGTAACTTTGGCCGATAATAAAAAGGCCAACTAGAGACAAAACAAGTATGGGTAAGAATAAGAGTGGGAAAGAGTCATACAACATACTTTGTTGATATTGAAGGGACTCTTACACGATGTGATATTAGCGTCACATTTTATGCATAAAACAGGGTGTTTAATTAACTATAAAGAAGGCAGTATTGCATGTGAAGGGGAAATAGTAGAATTTAAATCAAAAGAAAAGATACTGCCAAAAGAAATATATAATATAAGAAGCAAGACAGAGAGGTAGCAAGGGGAAGAATGGGAAAAAACAGTGAAGAAATTATTAGAGAAGTATAGTGAAAATTTTTCAGATAGACCGGGAATAATTAAGGGGTATGAACATCGAATTAGGATCATAGACGGCACACCATATCAGGCACGATCGTATCCGGTACCTTATCAATATCGAACGGAAGTGGAAAAGCAATTGTTGCAGATGGAAGAGTGGGGAATTATAACGAAGGGATCATCACCTTATAACAACCCATTGGTGATAGTAATAAAAAAAAGATGGATCAGTTAGGTTATGCTTAGATGCGAGACAGCTTAATAGAATTACCTGGCCTGACCAAAACGTGCCTCCACCGATGAACGAATTGTTGAACAGGTTCGACATTAGATCTGACTGCCAGTTATTGGCATATTAAAAAACACCCAGCCGACCGCCAATATACGGCCTTCAGATATGACGGTATATCTTACTTATTTAACAGAATACTCTTTGAATTAAGAAACAGCGGTGCAGGGTTGCTAAAGTGCCTAGACAGAGTATTATCATCCAAATCAAGAGTTTGGTAACTATTTATATGGTTGATGTCATAATTGCATCTAAAAATCCAAGAGAGCATTTAAGACATTTGGAAATATTTTTACCAGAATGTCAAGATAAAGGTATCCGCATTAATTTGCAAAAAAAGTTGTATAGCCACGGCAGAAGTCAGTTTTTTAGGGCACTTGATCAGTAAAACAGGGATTAAACTCCATCCTGATAAAATACAAGCCATCAGAGACTTCCCAGCCCCTAAGTCAGTGAGACAGGTTAAGTCCTTCTTATGACTATGTAATTTTTATAATAAATTTTACAGAAACTTTGCAGCAGATATGGAACCTTTATTACAGTTATTACGAAAAAACTTCCCATGGGAATGGACAGATAAACATAGTGAAATATTCAAAGGAATCACAGAGAAATTTTTGGGACAAGTCATGCTGATATACCCTGGTTTTAAGAAAACCTTTATAGTACAGATGGATAGCAGTAGATACGGACTAGGTGCGGCTTTGATGCAGACGCAGGAAGACAGTAGTCAAGAGGTAATATACTTTATTAACAGACCATTAAAGGGACCAGAAATCAACTATTCCATAATGGAAAAGGAAGCATTGGCTGTGGTAAGGGCATTCCAGAGATTCCGACAATTTCTGATAGGGTCAGATCTGATAGTCAGAATTGACCATAAGAGTGGAATTCATTAACCACAATTATCTGTCTAATAATAGATTGATTCGTTGGAGTCTTTTTCTCCAAGAATTCAACCATTCTGTAAAATATTGTAAAGGTTCGGAGAACGTAGTGGCAGATGTTTTGAGCCGAAACCCAGGTTTGGAGCTCACAGGGCATCTGCAGATGGAAGATATAAGTCTGGCGGCATTAAGCACAGAAGTTGACATGTCTGTGGAAGATGAATTGAACCACATAGGCAATAAGCAGAGGTTAGATCCCAGATATCAGGTGATTATAGATAATTTAGAAAAAAAAAAAAAATAAAGATGGAGAAAAAGGAAGGTGTTCCGAAAAGGATGGAAGATATCGGTTGAGCAAGGGAGTATTATAGTATTTGGTAGATGTAAAGGAGGGAACGTGGAGGATGTTAATGCCCAAGATGCTCCAAGTATACACACTGTTTATATGGCCATTATGGGGTCCACAAGACAGACAGATTGTTGAAAACTTGGTTTAACTGGCCGAACATGAAATACCAAATAACTAAAACATTGAAAGGGTGCGAACTGTGCCAGAAAACTAAACCAGTCAACAAATCATACGCAGGAACAGTAAATCCAATAATAAAAAAAAAGACCGAATGATCTGATAGCGATTGATTTTTACGGGCCACTACCTAGGTTCCGGAAGATGAAGTGCATATTAGTGGTGTATGATGTTTTTTCGAAATGGTGTACCCTATGCCACAGGCTAATGCAAGGAACACCATACGCATATTAGAAACACAACACTTTCCCAAAATGGGCAAACCAAAGACAATATTATCTGACCACGGAACTCCTCTCATGGCCAATGAATTGGAAGGAGTAGACAGTGAAAATGAAAGTACGACACACATTGTCATCTATTCGTAACCCTCAGTCGAACCCTTGCGAACGGGTGATGAGGGAATTGGGAAGACTTTTTAGAGTGTACACATCTTCAAATCATAAAGAGTGGATGAAACAATTGCCCAGGGTGGTGAATTATATCAACTGGACTGAGAATGGGTCCACAAAGTTTGCACCCATTCGACTACAGTTCCGTCAACCCGTACCGAGGCTATACAAGGCCAAGTTGCCAACCATTCCTGAACATATCGATGGAGAGGTAGGTCAGAGAAAGGCAGCATCTAACATGAGACATGCAGCAGTTGCAAGGGTAGATAGGAGGGGTATAAGACTCAAAGATTTCAAAAAAGGGGGCAGGGTGTGGGTCCGGACAAATCCCGTTAGCCAAACAGAGAAAGGTATATGCAAAAAGTTTCAGGAATTATATGAAGGTTCGTATCAAATAGTTAGAGAGAATGGTCCAAATGCATTTACTCTCGCAAATGAAAAAGGGGACTTTCAATGCTTGAGCCTTAAGGCCTATAAAACGAATCCTGAAAGATAGCTTTAGGAGATAAAACTGGACGGATTTAGACCCCGAAGACGGTGAATGCATCAAAATAAAGTTGGAGAATAAAAGAAGAGTGTAAATACCATATTTTATTCTTGTCATTGACCGCAGAGGTATTGTACTGTATTTTATCCTAGTACAAATAGTGCTGGCAAATTAAAAGTTAAATTGATAAATTCCTAACAAAAAATATATTTATATAAGTATATTTGATCTATTAGTTTAAACAACATGAGTGTATATATATATATATTTTATGTGTGTTTAATGAAATTAAAGAGAGAAGGAATGTAGAAAGTATAGTGGAAAACAAAGGAGAAACTACTTTGTATTTGTAAAATTAAAACAAACCATTACCGCAAGGCCATCAGCAGCATGGAAACAAAGTGATAACATTCCTTAGGTAATTAAAGATGGTGATCAAGAAAAAAAAGGAAGACTTTGTGAGCTAAATTCTTTTAAATTTGGTACACATTGACAGGTGTCAACAGGAGTGCACAGAAAGAAAAAAAAAAAAGAGGATAAAAGGAATAACAGGTGGTGCAGAGTAGTTCTTTTTAGATTGTTCTTCCTGCAGAAATCAGTAAAAATAAATGAAAAGTGAAGAAATTATGAAAACAAGCCAAACTACTCTTACTAATAAGCTGAAGTATTAAGATGTGTGAGTAATAGCAGTTCATTTGCTGGAGTTGCTTTGTACCTGTGTCGCGAATCACCTGAGTGAAGAAGCCATCTCCTACTAGATTCCAAATCCGAAAAAACTTATACTGGACATTAGATCCATTCTAAAGAAATCCATGCATGATCAACATTAGAAATCCTGTACGTGAACATTTAAACTTACCGGTAAGTAACCTTATTAAATCAAATATTAATGATCACTTTCTTGAATTCTTAAGCGTAATGAACCGTCGCCATGAGTCGTACAAATAAAAGAAGCAAATAGTAGCTGTAGTTTTAACCTTTGTTTTTTTTATATTTTATTCTCTCGATCATATTATTGTTTTGTTTTGTATTAAGAAAATAAAATATGACTTACGTTGTTATTGATTCTTAGAGTTCTAAATTCATTATAACTTAGACATTATTATAGTTCAAATAAATTGCCAATGCTATACTGAAACACAATCCTCCGGAGATTTCAAATAATTTCATCGTAACTAAATAAATAAAAGTGGTTTGGCCAGTGGATTCAGACAGAATCCTGGTGCCTTTCAATAAATATAAAAGCTGGCTTACATGATCACATTATTTTTAGTAGTTACATTAGTTAAAAGAGTGTTGTGTGACCAGGAAAAATGATTGCGTCTATGAAATCTTACTGAATTGTCTGACGAAACAAATTTAATAGATAGGATGTAATTTGGTCACCGAGTACGTGTAGTTAACTTGTATAAAAACCCTAATAGACAGTGGATATTACAATATGTATATAGCAATAATTGTTCTTTGAATGGGGAAATGTACTTTGGCTATAGAGAATTAAAGAAATGTAAATAGTCATTATTATATTATGTATATTGGAAATTAAAGTCATAATAATTGTGAAAGTACTTAGTACATCATTTAGATAATCTTTTTATATACATAATAAATTATAATTTTAGTATATATTAAGATTCATATGACTCCAGAGATTCAAAATGCAGATGATATTGATTGTATTTAATATACCAAATCAATCAGCATAAGATGAGAGTGATTTTTATTGTTTGGAGTGTTAGAAGAAATGAAGTAAAAGTGATGGATATGTTGATTCTTCAATGATTTATTTGAAAGCAGAGTCAGAGTATTATAATTTTTTTTAAATGTTAAACATCACATATCACTTCTCATATACACAATAATTTTATTAAACAATTAAAACAAAACAACACTCTCCATATATTATCTTCTAACAAGACAATCAATATAGATTATAAAATCCCTATCTAATCCTACTCATCCAATATCCCCAGACTATTTTTTTCTTCATCATAATTATCTGAATCACTACCTAGATCTTAGATCTAATCAACCCTCAGCACCCACCTTTTAACTCTATTTAACTACAAAACTATGAGAATGAAATTGAAAACACTATTAATATTTCAATCAACTAATATTAAATATAGAATAAATTAAAACACTATTAATATTTCAACAACTCAATACTATATCATATAACTATTATTATTAAAATATTAATATTTTTCAATTTCATTCTCATAGTTTGTAGTTAAATAGAGTTAAAATGGTGCTGAGGTTCATTAGATCCTAAGATCTAGGTGCATCTCTCAATCCAAGCTCCTCACTGATGAAGGCCACAAGCCAGAAATAGTCTGGGATTTATGAGTAGCATTAGATAGGGATTTTATGCACAACTTCTCATCCATTATTCTCTTGTTAGCACAAATGGCACTACTATATGGAAGTGTTTTTTTGTTTTAATTTTTAATAACAATTATTGTTAGTATGAGATAGTGATCATGGATGTTTTGGTTTAACACCAATCCTGCCTAATAGGATAATGGTGGTATGGTTGTTAAAGAGCCTAAGACACCAAAATGTATGGTGCTGAATTGGTTCAGACCCATATGATATATAAGTATTGAGCTTGGATTGAAAATATTAATAGTGTTTTCAATTTCATTCTCATGTTTGTAGTTAAATAGAGTTAAAAGGTGGGTGCTGGAGGGTTGCATTAGATCCTAAGATCTAGGTGCAGTGCTCTCAGACCAAGGCCCTCACTGATGAAGGCCACAAGCCAGAAACTAGTCTGGGGATATTGGATGAGTAGGCATTAGATAGGGATTTTTGCACAAGCCTTTGGATCCTTATGTCTTGTTAGCACAAATGGACTACTATATGGAGAGTGTGTTTTTTTTTTTTAATAACAATTATGGTAGTATGAGATAGTGATCATGTGTGTTTAGGGTTTAACACCCACTGCCTAATAGGATAGGGGTATGGTTGTTAAAGAGCAAGACCAAAAGTATGCTGAATTGGTTCAGACCAATGATATAAGTATTGAGTTGGTTGAAAATATTAATAGTGTTTTCAATTACTCTTAGTAATGGTTAAAGGGGGGAGGGATTAGATCCTAAGATTGGGTGCCTAGACAGGCTCCTACTGATGAAGGCCACAAGCCGAAAAGTTGGGGTATGGAGAGTAGGATAGATAGGTTTAGAGGGTTACGGCTACTATATGGGTTTTTTATTTAATAACAATAGTGTATGAGAGGTGTTTGTAAAAGCCTATAGGAAGGGGAAGGGGGCGAATTGAGCAGACCATAGATATATAAGTAAGTTGGATGAAAAATAAGGTTTTCTCTGTTGTAGTAAATAGAGTAAAGGTGGGTGGGATAGATAAGATAGGGGCTAGAACCACTGATGAAGGCCACAAGCCAGAAACTAGTCTGGGGATATTGGATGAGTAGGCATTAGATAGGGATTTTATGCACAAGCCTTCTGGATCCATTGATTGCTCTTGTTAGCACAAGATGGCACTACTATATGGAGAGTGTTGTTTTTGTTTTGAATTGTTTAATAACAATTATTGTGCTAGTATGAGATAGTGATCATGTGATGTTTAGTGGTTTAACACCAATCCTGCCTAATAGGATAATGGTGGCTATGGTTGTTAAAGAGCCTAAGACACCAAAATGTATGGGTGCTGAATTGAGTTCAGACCCATATGACTATATAAGCTATTGAGCTTGGATTGAAAATATTAATAGTGTTTTCAATTTCATTCTCATAGTTTTGTAGTTAAATAGAGTTAATAGGTGGGTGCTGGAGGGTTGCATTAGATCCTAAGATCTAGGTGCGGCTCTCGATCCAGGCCCTCCTGATGAAGGCCACAAGCCAGAAACGCTGGGGAATTGGAGAGTAGGCATTAGATAGGGTTTATGCACGCCGGACCTGAGGTTAGCACAAGGGAACAGGGGATTGTTTTTGTTTTGATGTTAAAGATTATAATTTGTTAGGAAATGTTTTGAACATTGAAGGTAGTAAAAATTGGTCATGTCTATCTAAAGAACATTCATGTATTCAACATGGATCCCTTTTTTAATAATGAAACCGAAGATAAAGTTAGTTACAATAACCAAATGAACAATTCCAACTCATTTATGTATTTTTCTTTTACACTAAATGACTAATTTGTGGTATATAGCATTATGTGTGTTCATGCTTAGAGATGTAGTGCCATGTTTTACAATCCTGAAATGTTTTATTTGGTAGAGAAAGCATGGGTTAACGTTTTTAGATGCAAAACTTTCATTGCTATGACTGATTTCTTGTTTAGAAATGCGTTGAATCTTGTTGTTCCAATAGAACATAAACTCCCAAAGTTGTATCTATTAATAAAAAGTGATCAATAATTTGATATAAATTATTAATTGCATGAAACTATTGCACACATATGGAAGAGCTTGAAAGTGAACAAACCTCTATTTGTTATAGTGATCAAAATGCTGAGTTAGTAAAAATCAGAATTTGAAAGGGAATTATAATCTTTAAAATTAATGTAAGAAGTCACCTGTGAAAATCACCAAAACAGTGAAAAGAGAAAATAATATGCATGTCCAAAAATTATTCCTTTTTGACAAAGTCTTATTATTAACAAAATTAATAAAGCTAGACAGTTTAACTGATTAGTTAAAAAGAATACAGAAATTGGAGATGCAAAATCATCCAATAAATAAAGAATAAAATATTTTAATACACTATTGAAATGATATAAACACATTAAACTTGATAACTTTCAGATTCATTAGAAAACTTGGATTGTTTATTCTGAAAAAGTGTGGTGGTTCTGCTGCTTTACATTGCTGTTTTACCATTATTATTGTATGTTATATTAGCATAGTGTCATTTTTAAGAAAGAAAGTTTTTGTAGGATGACTTTTATTGATCAATGTTGTAATGAATGAATGAAAATTTATAATATTGAGGTAAATGTATTTCAGCATTGTTCTGTTGGCAAATTAACACGTGATGCATTTTTCAAACTGTTACTTTCCATTTATTTTAATATGTAGATGTTAAGAAAATTAATATATGCTCTAATTTTTGTGTGTGTGTTTGATTTTTTTTGTTTGTTTGTTTGTTTTTTAAGGTCAGGAAATGACTTTGGATGATCGAAGTTGGTTAATGAGTGCTGTAATTCCTATGGATATTTTAGCAACAGTTTGTTTCTTTTATCCTCGTCTTTTTCCTTTGGTAATTAAATATTTATATATATTATTATCAGCATTACTAGTTTAATTTTTTAATTTAAATATAATTTTAAAAAAAAACTACATTTACTGTTAAAACATAGGAATAAAAGTCTTAAATTTTTTTTGCCGATTTTGCATTTTTATTATTCAAAATAGAATATATATGTTGAATTGTACATAACTTGTGATATTTACAATACCATTATGTATAATGGTAATTTTAAATGTTTTTATAGTAATCGTTTTCATATAAACTAAGAATGATTAAAATAAATATTTAACTCTTTTGTTATATTATTTCAATTTATTTACATCAAGTTTGTAATCCATAATTATTATTTTTAGAAATTAATTTTAAATCTCAAGTCATTTTACCATTAAGTTAAAAAAAAAAAAAAAATCATGTACCACCTAAGGCCATGAATTGTCAAGATAAGGAAAGAAACTAGTTCAGGAGTCTTTCTAACAATTAATGAAAATGTTGCATTTGTGAAATTTTCTAAAGCTGTCTGCCATGAAAATGAGCCAAAGCAAACAATTAACATCATATTTTTTTAAGAGTTATATAGTGTCTTGTTAACCAATCATTGTGAAGTGTTATTTTTCTATTTACATTAGAATATTCAGTTTAAGTGTTTATAAACTATTAAACAAAATTCTATGCTTTAGTTTGATTTCTTACTTGCATATCAAAACATGGGCATAAAAAATTCCATTTCGGTAGTCCAGTATTTACCTTGCTATGACGTCATTAGCCTGAAGGCATACCACTCTAACCATACGATTTTTAAGATAACGTCGCCTAGTGATTTGCGGACAAATGTAATCGCTAAAATTTTGCCGCATATCACGTGGTGACGTTACGTCAAAGATCACTTGATTAGAATAGGATGCCCTCAGGGTAATGATGTCATAGAAACGAAAGCAGGGGGGGAAGGCACGTGGTACAGGATAATGACGGCGCTATCCATCCTGAAAAAAAAAATAAATAAATAGGACACAAAATAGAGTGATATGCGGCAAAAAAAGGTTAAAAGTAATATATATATATATATCATGAATAATTAACTAAAATTGAACGCAAAATAGGAAAATGTAAGATAAATATCACTACAAAATTAATAAGTAAAAACTGCGAGTCCACAAATAATAAATCAGTCATGTTAAAAGTACTATATAAAGTTATCATAAAGTGTAAACTACGAGTCCAGAAGTAATATTTCTGCGCGTCTATAATAATTTTGTTGTCTTAAAAAAACCTGTCAATATGTACACCTCCACATAAACTCCGTTCACTCTATGGTGCTCGTATCCAGCCAGCTCCAATTCTTCATTTTTATATCTTTTCCAGCAATCGCTATAAATAGTAGTGCCTTGGTGCACATTCTCTAAAATGGCTTTTTAAACAATCTTTCAAATTACACCACCACTGTTTTCCAGTACCATAGATGTACTTCTTCATCTCATGGCCATTTTCACACAATTTCACATGGTGTAAAATTCCTTGTTGAAAGAAAGCTATCATCTCTTCTTCACATTTTGGAAAATCCGGAAAATTAATAAAATATAAAATACATCCACTTAATATTATAGAAGAAATAACATGTAAATTACTTACAATTATTGAAAAGTAATGTTTATTTTAAAAAATTGCTGAAATATTAAAGCACTGAAAAAAAACACTGCAACAAATAGGAAACACACTGCAACAAATAGAAAGACCACTTTTAAATCTTGCGGGTCACGACAAAAAAAATCTCGCGTATCAAAAAATCAAATCTCTCGTATTAGTCATAACAGTGCTTTGTTGCCATAACAATGTTCATGTGTTCAGTTGTATGCCTTCAGGCTAATGACCAAATCTCTCAGATTAGTCATGTCAGTGCTTCGTTGCCATGACAACGTTCGTGTGTTCTTCCGACGAAGCAAAAATGGAATAATTACAGTTGTATGCCTTCAGGCTAATGACGTCATAGCAAGGTAAATACTGGATTACCTTCAATTTCAATCTAATTATAGCAGTACAATATCAATTTATGATTTTAAAAAAATTGTATAAATTTGATTCATAAATTTGATTACCATGAGTTATTTTACATAAATGGCATATACTAGCTATTTGCATTAATATACATTTAAGATTAATATTTGTTGAACTCGACCTTTTTATTTTAATCTTTAAAGTTTTTTTTTTTTTAATTGATAATGAAATAATGATTTCAAATTTATCCTCAGGTTAAAACTAATTATATTTTGGAATGGTATGTATCCAAAGCATATAGATTTTTATTAAGAAGAATTTGACCTGAAGAATTCTCTTTACAATTAATTTTTCACTTATTCTGAACAGTCAGTCATTATACATACAAACAATGAATCTTTTACATGTGTTATTTTATGTAAACTTCATTTTGCTTTGTTTTTTTCTTATTTTATGACAAGTTTACAAATAGTACTTTTTTCTAATTTTTTTCCCCATATTCTTTTTGCTGCATTTACTTTTAACATCTTTTTTTGTCTCAATTTTTTTTCCCCCTGACATTATGTTTATTCTTAATAAAAGATTTAATCTGTCAGTCATTTTTGATTCTCCTGTTGTGGTGACTTTGTTATTAATTAAACTTTCTATATTTATTCATCTTTATTTCTGCATCAATACTAAGTTTTAATTTTTTTTAAAATGTCAAATTTTTGTTGTCATCTTTATATATTAGATGTCTCTAATCTATATCAAGTATTCTATTTCATATTTTTTTTTATTACAAAATAATTTACTTTTTTACTCCCAGCTCATCGTGATGAGGTTATATCTTCAAAAGTATAGTTCTGTGTGCCTGTTCTTATTTCAATTTTTAATGGTTAATATTATTTATCAAATTTTGGTTTAGGATTATTTTTGCATGTTTTTATTATTATTAAGTTTTAAATTCAAGTCTTAAAATTAAATCATCTGAATTTTATTATCATATTTTTAAAGCACTAGAGTTTTTTATATTGTTAGATTGTATCAATTTTTTTGATCACACAAATATTTTGATATTTACTTAATTTGTTCATTACAATTAACTGGTTTTGTTTTTGCATTAATTTTTAACAATGTCTTCATTATCTTGAATATTTATTCATGTCAAATTTGTATCCTAAGATTATAATTTATGTTTTGGGTAAATTGAACATTTGAACAGTGTATTTTCATAATGATTAATAATAAATTAAAGGGAGAATATTAAAGGAAATTTTTCAGATTGATTGGAAATAAAAAAAATTGGAGTTTTAAGAAATAAAAAATAAATGAGTTCAAATGAAGGATGGAAAATATGAATGGATAATACAAACAGTAAGTTATGAGAAAAATAAAGAATGGAAAAATATAGATTAACAATGAGATGATGTGTTAAATTGATAGAAAACCAAGGTTTTAGTAACAAAATAGCATATAAAATGAAAAATGATGACTTATTAATATTAAAACTAAATGTGCAATGAAAAGATGGAAAGATTATATAAATGTTTAGCATGATAGAAATAATTATATATCTTTAAAATAGAAGGTATGGCAAATAAGATTGAAATAGGATTATGTGTTATTGCAGTGTAAAATGGTAAAGTGTTATCTGATTAAATTATTAATAATTATTGTGGATAGGGGAGGGAGAATGTAAGAATTAAGAATTATGTGTAATTTATTGCTTAAGAAAATGGTTAATAATTATTTTAAATTATGAATATTGAATACAATTGCTGAAATTTGTAAGAAAGTTGAGTGTGAATACATATAAGACTAAGCCACTAAATGCAGTCATAACATCAAGAGCAGTATTGTAATCATTAAAGTGATAGGGTGAATTACAATTCTTAATATAGCTCTTATTTGTAAGTTAGGAGAATTGTGACACTTTATTTGGAAATATATTAAGGTGAATTAAAAGTTATCCCTATTCTAGTTATATTAAAACTTCTGATGTCCACACTGTCTTATAAATGCTTTCTGTATGAGATCACTGTCTCCCCAGTGAATGCTGTGTGAGAAACAATGGTTGCCCCATTTGTAATTTTTTTCAAAAGAAGAGCAGTATAAAGTCATTCTTTTTTTATAGTCTGAGAATATGTTTGGTGCCAATATTTAGTGAAAACTGTACACAGTATGGAAAAAGTGTTATTGTCTCAAAGAAATGTGTATGAATAGATAGAGAAGTTCAAGGAAGGTCACACGAGAAGAAACTGCTGGAAATGTGTGCTCACAATTTTTTGGGACTCTCAAGGACCACTACTCGGGAGAAAAGTAATTTAACAGTCAGCAGTGCTCATTACTATGAGATGCTCACTAAAGAGCTCAAGTCTAAAATTCAGACAAAGCAGAGGACTGCTATTCAATGTATGCTTACACGCAACTGCTCACGTCTTGGAGCACCTTCTCTATAGTTCTGATCTTGCTTCTTTGGATTATCACCTATTAGGTCCTCGGAAAGAAGACTTATGAAAACAAAGATTCACATTGATGAAGAGGTGAAAACAAAAGTGCATTCATGGTTCGCAATCCAGTCTAAAACATTTTTTAAAGAAGGAATACAAAAATTTGTTAACAGATGGACAAAATAGATTGTGCTGTAAAATACTGTATTTGACTTTTCTGAAAGTTGATTAAAATAAATTCTACAGCCAGATTACAGATAATTTTTGATTTACCCTCATAGAAATGATAAAAAATGTAGAATAATTAGGTAAAATGTTATAAAACAAAATATTATCTTCTAAGTATTTAAGAAATTGATAATTTTTGACAGAAATAGCAATCGAAATATTAAAAGGAAAAGTTTTTAATTAGAATAGATTATTTTGTGGTTCTTTAAATTAAATGCAAGAAATCAGCTTTAAAAATATTTTATGTGGTATGTGTTTTTTATGTAGCGAGGACTTGTATAATTAGAAGTAGAAAGAAAATTTGCAGTCTTTATAGATGTGGGTGTAGAGGAGAATGGAAAAGTTAAGTTGGAAGATTAATTTGAAATGGGTAAAGGGAATCGGAGCATTTGTGTAGAAAGAATTATGAGGCAGAAGAGATTGATTGCATATGTTTGTAGTAGAAGAATTACAAAAAAAAAAAATGTTGGAAGAGCTTATTGAAATAAAAAAGGGAAAGAGAAGAAAAGAAAATTGATTGATGTTTTAAAGAAAGGAATTGTTACAACTTTTTAAATTAAAGCAGGGAAAAAAGAAGTCTTGGAGAAAATGGATTTCTAAATAATTAATGTGGGGTGTTTTTTTTTTAAATAATTTACATTATTTTGATTGTAATACTGAAGAATTTATTTATTAGTTTAATTAATAGCAATTTGCAATTATATTTTTGTAATATGAAATTTTGATGGTTATTTTTTAAAATTTGTTTCTAGCATGAATTAAACCCAGATGAAACAGATTTTCCTGTTGCTATTAGATGCTCATCTGAACGATTGCTTGATACAGGGGTTTATTTGTTAGGTAATAATTCTAAACAAAATGAAATTTAAAATAATTATAATAGATATGTTTTTGTTATATTGTTATTGTTTTTATTAATATGCCTATTAGCTTTTTTTAAAAAAAAAAAATAATTTATGCATGCAAAAAAAAAAAATTAAAACAAAATTAATAATATCATAAATGTTCATGTGTCTGGATTTTGGTTTTCTAGTAAAGTACAGTATTCATATATATATATATATTGTTTTGATTTATATGTTAAAGATTTAAAATATGACAAATTACATGCATAAATATTTTTCCTAATCATTAAATACAATCTTTTAACTGCATATACAAACCTTTATATTCATTCAATAAAATGGTTGATAAACAATATTTTATCCAATTTAAAAGTTATCTTACAATTATTGGACTTATAAAACAATGGATCTGGAAAAAGAAATTTGTTTGAGGTCTCAAATGTCATTTTTTTTACACCACAGTTTTTACATTATTTAAAGAAATTTATTTTATTGAGCATCTAGAAATACGGTTTTTATTTGAAATGTGTGATAGGTAATGAAACTATATCTTAAGTTAACGCTAAATCTGATCTACTAATAACTTCTTATACATTTCTAGTGAAGCAGTTTGTCTTCTGATATTTAGTGAAAGAATATGTATTTTAAAAAAAAGGATGGTTACTCATTACAAGACAAAGAATTTGAGTGTGCCTATAATCTTACTCCTAGTAATATTTAATTTTATATTTAGAATTTTACTAAAAGCACTTTTTTTCTAACTGTTTCATGACTTTCAGTATAAGAATTTTAAAAGCTTACAGAATTTACATCATAATTCCAAGTTATATTAGCTAGCATTTCAAGAGGTTTGGTACTAGACATTATTTTAGATTTAGCCTTTGATGAATACAGAAACGTATTCTTATTGAAGACTATTCAATGAAATTTTGCAATTTGCTTAATCATTTAGAGTCACTTGATTTTTTTTTTTTATGAGAGCATTTTATCAAATAAATTAATGATTTTACAGCATTTAAGAATTGTAATTTTGATGAAAGTCATTTTTCCAATAGCATTCACTTGCATATGTAACCAGTGTTTCCATGTGGAAACCAAACTTTATCTTGATTAAATAAGGATAAAATATGAAATATTTTAACTTTATATATAACGGATGTATCCAGCCTATGAATAGACCATCATTTTTTTTAATTGGTTGCTTTAATAAAGTTTTTTAAGATTTAATGTAAATTAAAAGATTTTCATATTGTATAAATATGAGAAATTCATAATTGAAAAAAAAAAAAATGTTTGGAATAATTCAGCCTATTTGGTATCTTCAGAAATGTATGACAGGGTATTAATAAAGCTAAATTAATGATGCTAAATTTAAATTTTTAAATGTACCTGTTATATTTTATATGTGAATTTGACAGCATTATGGACAACTGCTTCATAAAAAAATTATTGTTTATTTATTGGCGGAACAAATAATTACTTTTTCCCTTGAAAAATACATCCTCTAACAAAGAAATGTTTAACTTGACTATCATGTGACATATTATGGAAAAACATTTAGGGATTTTATATATAAGATTATTATTTTCAAGTATTGTATCATTAAAATATGAAGACCTCTCCGAGTTGATTTTAGCCATAGTGTTTCTCATCATTGCAGCATTGTGGAAACATCTGAGGATAATTTAATAAATTTTATCCATAGTTTTTCACATCATTGCAGCAAATTTTTCACATTCTGACTCTCACATGATCTATTTCTAGATTTCTTAAAATCTTTAGGAATCCAGTTGATACTTTAGTTCTTCATCTATTATTTTCCCTTCTAGAAATGTGACCAGTCCAATTGTATTTCAGCCTTTTAATTTTTTTATGTTGTCAATAATATTTGTTTTCTCACCATTATATTTCAATTTTAAACTTTTGTTAATCTAACTTGTATATCTTCATATTTTGCTATGTAGTCCATACTCTCACTACTGATATTATATTAGGTATTCAAGGGTTGTATAAATTTTAGTAGAATGCATCCAAATTAATTGTATCCATTACTTTATTATCTACATTATTAATATAACAACGGTATTTATAGTTATTAACTTCTAATTTATTATTATCAACATATATTTTATTTTTGAAAACTATTTTAGTCTTTTTAAGGTTTATTTTTTGCTTTCATCTGATAGTTTTTATAACATTTTCTGTAGCATTATTATGTTATTTGGAAATATTCAGATTGGAAAAAAATGAAATCAGCCTTTTCTCAGCCAATGTTAATCTTTTTATTATCACCTGTACTTGCATTTTAATAAATATTCTTCAGTCACATGCCTTTTTATCACATACAAAAACAATGCAAAATGATAATTCATGACTATTGGTTTTTATAACTTCTGTTAATACTTGATATGATCTACAATGCTATAACCACTTTCAAATTTAACTAATTTCTTTGATTGGTTATTTTTTTTGCAGATAATAATTTATGGACATTTGATAAGTCGGTTTTTTTTTAATATCAATATTAGTAATGCATTCTTCTAGTCATCTGATATTTTCTTATTAAAAATTTAGTGAAATAGTCGTTTTTGTCTAAACCTGCTTCTTTTAAAAGATTTATAATGATCTGTTATTTTCTGAAAGTATTTCATTCTACATAAATTTGGCTGCATGATCCATCTCTGTTTATAATATGTCATTTTTTAATTTGCGTTATTGTGGTGGGCATTTTGTTTTGCTATTCTTTATTAAAAAAATTTTTATATATATAGAAAGGACTATATACTTTGTCAGTGCTTTTAATAAGCATATAATCCTTTTTTTTTTTATTGCTGAAATTATTTCCAATTTTAGAGTGATATTTTATATGTTTATGACTTATTTTCTTCTAAAGTTGTTTTTACTATTTTATACTTACAATTTCATATCTCATTATTAACTTTTGTATACCATTTTACAGAATTCCACATACTATTATTAAGTTATTTTTATTTATTTCTTTTTTGTTTTTAAATATTGTGTAGTGTCAATAAAAAATTACTATTGTGGTGTTAAATTTTTATTCATGGTATTTGTGCATCTGTTATTATTAAATATCTTTTTATTGATTGTATTCAGGATGGACTATTTTGAAAATCGTAATGCTTTAAAATATTTTGTAAGTTGTAATTTAAGTTAATGGAATATTTCTAATGATTAGAATTGGCCTAAAAGATATACAGGGGGGGGGAGGGGGGGGGGAAGGGGGGGGGGAGGAGGGGGAGAAGAAAAAAAGGAGAGGAAAAAAAAAAAAAAAAAAAAAAGAGATTGGGTGGGCCAAAGAAAAAAAAAAAGAGAAAAAAGGAGGAAGAAAAAAAAAAAAGGGGGGGGGGGGGGGTGGGTAAAAAAAAAATGAAGAAGATGGGGGGGGGACCGGGGGAAAACCCAGGGGGGCCAAAAAAGGGAGGAGGGGGAAAGGAGGAGGAGGATGGGGGAAAAATGAGGGGGGGAGGCCCCCCACCCCCCCCTGGGGGGGGGGGGAAAGCGGGGGGAAGAAGAAGGAGGAGAAACATTACTGTTGTACTCAATAGCCTTTCTCTCTAGTTGTGTCTTGCACATATATTCCATCTCATTGATAATTTCTTTTTGTGTTGAATCTTTTAGATACATTGTAATCTCAAATTCCATATTTTTTTATTTAATCAAAATATCTCATTTTAATATGATTTTACTTAAATATTTTTTAAAAAAATAAAAAAATATTTTTTATTTACAATTTTCTTCTCCCCACAAATTCAGCAAGACTGTGTTCTATATCATTTTCCCTCTATATTCATAATTACCCAGTATACATTGATTTTTGAAATGTTTTTCAATTATTTATGATATATTATTATCAGTAATTTTGTGATCTTATTTATAATAAATCTTAATCTCCTAATATTTTCAATATTTCTGCAATTATTAAAATACTTGATTATTTTTGAAATTAGTTTTTTTTCTGTTTCTTTGTTTTGAATTTTACAATCCTATTTAATCTCAGCTAATTATTTTGCCAATCTTGTACTTCAATTGAAATTGTGCAATAGTTAATTGTAAATGGTTGTATATAATATTGATCAAATTCTTCACTTCGTGCGAAGTAGTCAGATAAAAAAAATATTAAGTGGTAACCTAGGTTAGAACACGAGAATTCTTATCATCTCCTGTTTTCGTTCATCAAGCATTGCCTTATATAACTACTATTAAGCTTCCATAGAAACAAAAAATTGGGGCATAATTATTTGTGACTCCTATAATCTAAATAAATACTTTGTGCATTTTAATGACATGGTAGAATGGGAAAATCAACAACTAAAACTTTGTAGATTAAAGTCATCATATTAATACTCAGTTATTGTGTGATCTCGAAAACAACTAACTATTTGATTATAATAAAAAAGTAAGTATGTGTGCATATCACATATTTTCACTTGGTTTTTAAGAAAATAAAACTAATATTCTCTTAGTCTCAAAGCTGAGAACTAGTAAACTCATCGAATCGTTTCACCATTTTCATGCATCATATAAACAATTAAAAGAACAACTGCAATTAAAAAATTGTATGGAATGAATATTAGTATTTTTATCAGTTAATACTAAATTTTTTCGACTATGATTGGTCTTATTATCTGCCATATCTATTAAGTAGTAGCCTATTAAATATGTAATTTTTAAATCAGTCAATGTTTTCAAAATTATCATAGAAATAATATTTTATAAGTATATATTTTAATTAGAAAAGCAAATAAACTTTTTTTATGTGATCTTTTGAATTTATAAGCAATTAGGCATACATGTTAGACACAGAGACTAATAAATAATCATATTATCAATTGCTTACATAGAGTTACTGAGAATTGTTGAATAACCATTTGAGTTTTTATTTTGATCCCAATTGATGTCTTTTTTTTTTTTTTTTTTTGGAGAATCTCTCCCTGTAATGAATTATTAGGAGCGTCAATTAGTTAATTATGAAAAATCTTCACAAGAAAGAAAATCTTCAATATCAAATGAATACATAAAATTCTTGTAAAGGTATTTTGAATGATAAGTGAAAGGCTGAAACCTTCTCACATGCGCATTTTATAATACTTATATGACAGCCAATCAGATGTAATGATGACTGTATAGATAGCTCTCAAGTCACAACACGACAAGGATTTTATAAGAAAAAGGTGGTAACATATTCTTCCTTACTAGTATTGTAAAAATAATTTTTCTTATTTTATTATATGATTCGAAAGGATGTTTGGCGACTAACCTTTTTTAAAATAGATTTAATAATTGTTGTAAAAATAAAAATTAAATAAAGTAAATCCATTTACATTGATTTCTGTTTGCAGTATAAGTAGTATTTAGTCTAACAAAAAATATAATTTTTTACACTGCTTTTTTAAAAAATTATAAAATTAAAAAATGATAGTAAAAATGTATGGTTGTTTTACAATAGCGTGTTGAAACCGTCGGAGGGTGGGCTTTGTTTGTAAACAAAGATAAATATAATGTTTCCGGGGCCGCCGCCGGGTTTGTTTATTATCACATTTCAAAGTAAAGTAATATCAAATAAATTTTTGAACACGCAACAACAACAAAAAAAAAATATGCAGAAATCAAAAAATTGAATTTAAAAAAGTACTTTTTTTTGTTGTTGTTGTTGTTATTCTTTTCATTACTTATAATTTTTAGGGAGCTGGGAATTTTTTTTTTTTATATGTATGTTTTTGATTTTGTTGATCACATTTAACACTACTATCCATCAAATAAAATTTTTGGAACAAAAACAAAAAAAAGGGTACATCAATCGAAATGAATTATAAAAAGTAGTTACTTTTTATTCTTCTCATTATTTACATTTTTTTTGGCAGCGGTCAGGTATTCTACGACAAAATCAGCTTCTTTTCTTTTTTATATTTTTGTTGTTTTATAATAAATTACAAATACCAAATCGATTTCCATTTAACGGTACCAAACATTTACAACCAAAAGGTCCAAGTTTGGGATGGGGGGGGGGGTGGGTGGTTACAATTACTAAGCGAACGGAACACTCCAACTCAAAGGTTGACCAACTTTTTACCGTAATTACCAAAAACCACATAAATATATTTACGGCAATTAAAACCAACTTTTAGGGCTGTTCAGGAACAGCACGCATGCAGCTTCAAAGCTCTTTTGTTTGATAACCCTTCCAGCAGCAGTCAGAGAATCTTTGACATTCGCAGCAAGTTTCCGATTTCAGCCATTCGATGAAGCTCGCCGTTGTTCTCGCAGAAACGGGACTTACAGGGTGATTTCATCCAAATCATGCTTGCACCTACACTTGGCGAATTTTTTGAGCAGGAAATGGGGGCTAGGGAAGCATGAGACTCTGCTGATAATTGTTAGTAGACATTCCTAAAAGATGGGAGATAGAGGGGGAGGTGGTCTTAATAAATATTAAAATAGTTTTGACAATCGGAATTCCAGACACCCTCACCCAATACTGTAGCCAAAAGTGAAATGTGATCGCACATCGAAAATGCTTAATAAATATTAAAATAGTTTTGACAATCGGAATTCCAGACACCCTCACCCAATACTGTAGCCAAAAGTGAAATGTGATCGCACATCGAAAATGCTTAGCACAAATCTGAGCTGTAAGCTGACACGATAGCTTCTGCGGCAGATTCAATGTCATGTTTCTGTGCATTAGCGTAGAAATAGACACTAGCAGCCACCCCATACCAACGGACTATTTCTAGGCTTACACATTAGAAATAGAACGTTCGCTAGCGGTGGTAGACCGCCTAAACGGCATATTTCTGTGCGCTATCACAGAAATAACGCCCTCCGGTGGTCTCAACACGCTATTGTAAAACAACCAAATGTATATATATATGTATTGAAAATCCATTTGTTGGTCATTACAATCTTTAATAATTTTATTGTAAAACACAGAATTTTGAGTGAAACCAATTCCAGAAATTTATATTTAAATAGGAAAAGCAAATATAATTAATAAGAATAATATTTTTTAATATTGCTGTTTTAATTTCTTAAACATATATGTACTATATTATATCAACCAGATATATTATAAATGCATCTAATAATTTTGTTTTTATTTAGAAAATGGTTTAAGTATGTTTTTGTGGTTGGGTCTAAATGTGAATCAAGAATGGCTACTAAATGTTTTTGGTGTACAGTCAGCTGCCCAGATTGATATTGATAAGGTAAAATCACTTAAGATATTCTTATAATATGAATGCAATATAATTAGTTAATATAGTTATATTTATTAATATCGATTTTGATTTTTTATATATATATATGTGAAGAATCTAATATGTATATGCATTACATTCATATAATGTGAATGTTTCGCATCGTCAATACAAAACAATTTCTGGCACTTAAAATTCTCCTTGCACAAATACACAAATAAATATAACCCATGTCTCTGAAATATGCCTTAAAGTTATCTTTTTTTTTTTTTTTGTAAAATGCTAAGTATAAATTAATATGTTAAATGATCATTTGTTTTACAATATGCCATGTCTGATATAAGAAAAAAATAGTGCTTAAAGTTAAGTCATTTTATTTTTATTGATAAACAGAACTGGCCACCTAGTGATTTTCAAAGTAATCTTTAAATTGTAAAATTAAACAGCTCATATTGCTTGGATGGAAGAAGAATCACAGAAATCTAGTTTTATTATAAAATAGGCAACCAATATTTGGATAAAAACTTAATTATTTTAAATGGGTAATTGGGGGTCAAAATTAGAAATAACTAGATTTTATCAGATGTATTATTATTTTTAAATTGGAAATAGTCGATTTTGCTTTAAATTGACTCACTTATATTGATTTGAGCAGGTTTTAAATATAATTGATATATCAGCATATGTACTTGAAACTGATCTTTAATTATTCCAGTATGTGTATTAGTACATGGATTTTGTAGTCATCATCATCATCATCATTATCAACCATTATCAATCCACTGCAGGATGAAGGTCTCTCCAAGTTTAATCCATCTTCTCCGATCTTTAGCTTCTCTTCTCCACATCACCCCTACACATTTTCTTATTTCATCCATCCATCTTACATGTGGTCTCCTTCTGGGTCTTTTACAATCTCTTGGAATCCAGTTTAAAATTTCAATTGTCCATCTATTATCATCTCTTCTAGCAATATGTCCAGCCCAACTCCACTTCAATCTTTTAATTTTTTCAATGAGGTCAGTAACACCTGTTTGTTCTCTTACCCATACATTGCGTTTTCGATCTCTTCTTGTTACTCCCAACATACATCTCTCCATACTTCTTTGAGTGGTCTGAAGTCTCTGTATTGCTCTTCTATTAAGTGTCCAAGTCTCAGATCCATAAGTAAGAACTGGTAAAACACATTTGTTAAAAACCTTTCTTTTCAAACACATAGGCATATTTCCTTTTAATATCAAGTTATTTCTACCAAAAGCACTCCAACCAAGTTTAATTCTATGATTAATTTCCTCTATTATGTTTCCATCTGTATTAATAATCTGACCAAGGTATTTGTAACTCTTAACTTCTTCTAATTCATCATAATCAATCTTTATTTTCATATTTTGAGCAAATCGATTAAACATTACTTTAGTCTTTTTAACATTTATCTTTAGTCCTACTTTCCTACTTTCATCTGATAACTCCTGCAACATTTCCTGCAGCTCGGAAGCATTATTTGCAAAAACAACTACATCATCTGCGAAATCTAAATGACTTAAATAATCTCCATTTACTTTCACTCCTTTAGTTTCCCATTTTAATCCACAAAATACTTCTTGCAGCACTGCTGTAAAAAGTTTTGGAGATATGGAGTCACCTTGTCTTACACCTTTCTCAATGTTGACTTTCCCAGTATCATTATGTAATCTAATTGTTGCTGTTGCATTTTTATAAATATTCTTTAAAATATGACAATATCCTGGATCTATACCTTGATGATCCAATGCTTTAATCACTGAAGAAATGTTTATAGAATCAAATGCCTTTTCATAATCTACAAATCCAAAACATAATGACAACTCATATTCATTTGTCCTTTCTATAACTTCTCTCAATACTTGAATATGATCTACTGTACTAAAACCACTTTTAAATCCAGCTTGTTCTCTTGGTTGGTGAAAATCCAAGGTTCTCTGTAGACGAGTTGTAATTATCTTGGTAAAATTTTTATATAAAACTGATAAAAGGCTGATAGGTCTGTAATTTCTAATATCTTCTTTATCACCTTTTTTGAATATTAATATTATTACTGCATTCTTCCAATCATCCGGTACATCTTTATCATTTAGACATTTGGTATATAACTTTGCTAATATTTTTTCTGTTTCTTCACCTGCTTCTTTTAATATATCAATTATAATTCCATCATTACCTGGAGCCTTTCCTTTTTTCATACATTTAATTGCATTTCTCACTTCTTCATTTAAAATTCTGGGCAATTCGGAAGATGTAATAGATATAGGAGGTACTTGTTCTTTATTACTATATAATTCTTGATAAAAATCTTCTACCAATTTCATAATGTCATCCCTCTTTTTAGTAATAATTCCATCTTTTTTCCTTATTGCAGATATAAATTTCCTACCAATACCAAAATGTTGTTTTACATTCTTAAGACTTTTATTTTCTTCTACAGCTTTTCTTGCTAGTTCACAGTTATACTTTCTTATATCATTTTCAACTCTTTTCCGCACCATTTTACAAAATTCGAGATATTCAATTCTTTTTAATGCATCATTCTTGCATATCTTCATATTCCTTCTTTTCTTCATAAGTTCTCTAGTCTCAGTAGAAATTTTATTAGTCAATTGCTGCTTTTTTCTACCAGCTATCTTTGTTGCAGTTTTTAAAAGTGTATCAGTTATTTTCATATTAATTTCATTCAAATCTGAATCATGTTCAAAATCTACTAATACTTGAAACCGATTTGTAAGTTCTAATTTAAATTCATTAGAATGTTTCTGAAGATTAGGAATATCAACTGTAAATATCTGTTTTTCTTAATAATTTTTGTCTCTCTAGTTTTACATTAACATGTATCTTACCCCTTACTAATCGATGATCACTTCCTGTGTTAAATTTATTAAGAACATTACAATCTTGAAATATGTATTTCCTGTTAGTCAAAATATAATCCAATTCTGCTGTACCTTCATTTGGATGCTTCCATGTCCATTTCCTTCTAACATTTTTCTCAAAAAAAGAATTCATAATATAAAGTTTTTCCTTCTCTGCAAACTCCACAAGTCTATGTCCTCTCTCATTTCTATTACCATAACCAAAATTACCTACAACACTTTCATCTTTCATTTGTTTACCAATTCTAGCATTAAAATCTCCCATAACAATTTTAAAATGTTGTTTACTCTGATCAAAAGCCTTTTGTACATCCATATAAAAATCTTCTACTACTTCATCACTGTGAGAACTTGTTGGGGCATAAACCTGAATTATCTGCATTTGATATCTGCTATTAAGTTGTATAACTAATCTTGCCACTCTGTCTGATACACCATCAATCTCCACAATATTGTTCTTCCACTTTTTATTTATAATGAATCCTACTCCACTTGTATTTCCAATATTTGTGCCTTTATAATAGAGTACGGATGTCCACTTTTAAATCAATTGTCTCTTCACTTTTTCTTCTAACTTCACAAAGTCCAATAATATCCCATTTAATATAAGAGAGTTCTTCTTCTAATTCTTGCAATCTTCCTTCACTTGAAAGTGATCTGCAGTTGTAAGTACCTAAATAAAAAGTCGTCATCAAATGGCAGCCTGGGTCCGCCTCCAGGATATTCTTAGCACCCTCCGCCTTCGGCCACCAACCGCTGCCTTGGTTGGTGACTTTACAGCCTCCTGGGATTAAGGGCCATGCTTTATTTTTGTCTGTCATAATTGTATAATTGGGAAAAATCTTTATCATTTACACAAACATTCATTCTGCCTTATCAGGCACTGAGAAGAAAGACCATGGTGTTTCTTGATCTTAAACTCAGAGGTAAAAAGCCAATAAACTCACCACGCTGGCTAATGCGTGTTGGTGAGCAGCCCATCCATGTTCTTATACTATATGAATAAACATATAGTAATAACAGCTGCAACGACAAGAATGTATGGAGTGGACATTAGGAATTTGCCCTGCTCGGTTCCTTTAAGGCCTCCAAGAGGAATCAAAGGGTCTCCTTTCAGTTAATAGCAAACTCCTTTTAGTATGCTGATATTAAAGAATATAATAAAGATATAAGAAAAGAAAAAAAAACTTCATTATTTGAAATTATTATCAACACAATTAGCCATATTGCATGGATAACCTTTTTTTTTTACATGTAATTAATTCAATCTCAGTATTTTCGATTAAATTCTTGGACTTATAAACAAAAATTGTATAATTAGCTTAATATGTGAATGGTCTTGGGTAGAAATCTGTCAATTGCCAATAGATAACATTGTATCTCTGATTATTATCTATTGCAAATACTTATATTTTTTAAATATACATATAAACAAAATCCATTTTACTAATTATCATTATATCATATAATTATTTATTTTGTTATTTCCTTTCTTTTTTAGAAATAAATTATTTCTAATTACCAGTGTAAATCTTTCTGAATTAAATAGATACAACAATGTATAATAGTTCAACAGAGTTTCTTAATTTGGATCCGATTATAAATTTTTTATATCTTTAAAAATTAACTTGCTGCTGAAAATTTAAATATAAATACATATATCACATGATCACTATTTTTTATGCTAGCACCTTACTGTTATTACTGTATGGAGAGTTTTGCCTGTTTTAATAAATACATATAATTTTTATTAATTTATTCAGAAATTATTATATCACCACCTCCCTCTCCCAAAAAAGTTTACTTTTAATTATTAATCTATGTCAACATTTTTAAAACATTCTGTTTTTTGCTAGAAAAAAATAAAAATTATGAATTAGGCCAAGTGATTGGATGAAGTCTATATTTTATTTATGTAACTTGAGTTCATTAATTTATTTGTATTTATTACTTTTATATTATATATACACCCGGGTCTCTCTTTGTGCGGATTTTTTTAATGCGATTTTGAAGTTATGTGGTTCATGTTTCTTCTTAATATCTTTTTATGTGGTTTTCTTTTATGCGATAAAGAAGTTCATATTTCACTTAAAATCGGAATTTCCCCGTTTTATATACACATATTAAATTTTACATACTTTAAATGTCTGTTGGAAAAAGATTTGGCAATAAATTTAGATGCCATAGAAGATTTAGAAAAAGATAATGAAACAGAAGTAGAACATGTTTGTTTCACAGCAAAAATGATTCGAGAAAGTCTTCAACTTTTTAATCAATTGGAAAATCATTTTAATTATTAGTGACATGAATTATAAACTAAATTCCAACGAGAGCTAAATAGTTGTATGACTGTGTTATGTATGTATATGTTTATATTTTCTTTTATACACATATATACATGGAGAAACTTTTTTCCAGAAAAAAGTTACAAGTAAAAATATTTAAGAACTTTTACTTTCTACTTAAAAAGAATGTATCCTTAAAAGTTTTTAAATATGTTTACTTGTAACTTTTTTCTGTCTAAAAGTTTCTCTGTGTGTATAAAAGAAAATTTAACCGTTAGTCATTATTAACACACTCGTAGAACTGTGTTTTATATATTTATAATTGCACTCGTGGAAGTGCATTCTCTAGCAGTTAGACATAGCAGTCTGGATATCGTGAGCTTCATAAACAATTAGTAAAATCATTGTCTCAAAGTTTAATTACTGATTACATTGTCGACAGAAAACCATTAACACAGTACGAGACTGAAGTTGGCACTAATTGTATTTCCTCTTGTGACGAATCTGATGTCTTACTAGTTCACAAACGAACCGCATATTGTCAAATAGCGATAGTGATTAAAATATGTATGGAAAAATGTAAAATAAATTACACATAAAAACAAATTGTTTTGAATAAAATTAAATAGTTAATAAAAAAAGTTTGACTTATATCAATTTTTTTCAAATATTTGATATTTTTTATTAATCATACTTTATTGCCTTATTTTTTTTTATGCGAATTTTAAAATTATGGAACATATCCCATATTTTTCAAGGTAAGTTAAGTATTTTTGTGTGATTTTTTTAATGCGGGTTTTCTGTGGAACCTATCTATTGCATAAAAAGAAACCCGGTTGTATATTAATTTCTTTATTGCATGGATGTGTAATCTTTGCAAAGCTCATCTTTCATTTTTTATCTTATTTTTTTCTCCTCCTATAGTTAGATTAGCCGTCATTTAAAAATGGCTGCTAATGATAATTATATATATTAGATATATTACCTAAGGTCTGAGTAATTAAGCAATAGAGTATTCTGACCAAGTAATGACACCTGATTATTTTTAACAATAGTTTGCCATTGTTTGCTACTCTTTTAACACTACTGTAGTATCTTAAATTTAGAGCTGCATCATAAATTTTAATGTTTGCATATGTAATCAAGGATTAAAATAAAGAATGTTATTTTATAAATAAAATCTATGAATTACGATCTATAGGCCACTTTTATGTGGTTATTTAAATATTGCTGAATTTTAGAAAACTGAAATTTCAGTATTATGCTTTTATCATTTTTCAAAATAGTGTGTAGTTCTGATTTACACTGATTTAAATATATCCAGATTTATCTACCATTTTCTTACATATAAAAAATCATTGTGTAAGTGAATGTAGCCCTCAGTTACTGTTTGCCTCATGCTCTGGGAATATCTGGTGTGATATATTGTAATTTTATTTATATTTGTTAAAAAAATATTTTCATATTTATATGTCATGTCTAATTGTGAACATGGTTCTGAATGAGAATTCAATTTCCATAAAAATTTAGTTTATATCAGATATGAAAAGCTTTACTTACTTAAATAAAAGGATTATGTGTATACTAATAAATGTTATATTATTGAATACATTTACAACTGTATTTATTATATGAATAATCTTTAAAATTTATCTGAAATAAATTTAAAATATAATATTAATATTTATTTTTTATAAAATTTGATTCTTTTAAATTCTAAGAGAATTTTAAATTCTAAGAGAATTTGCTGTAAGACAGCAACTTTAATTTTATTTAAATAATAAAGGTTCTGATGTTTCAATTAAAAAAATTTTTTTTTACATTTCATAGACATTCAAAAGGTTGTAATTTTTAATCTCAATCAGAATTTGTTTGCATCTTGTTTAACTGCATGTTTTAATTGATGATCATAGATTTTATGTGATTACAAAAAATTAACTCCTCCCAAGCATTTGATTCTGGCAAAATATTATGATGTAAAGATTATTTCAAAGTTTATTGATTTTTGGTTATTAAAAAATATTGATTATATTTATGCAATTTATTCTTCATGTTTGAAACCAGAAGTATCAAACTGATGACCTATGGGCCACATATAGCAAGTACCCTATGTATATTTTTGGACTCGTAATAAGGACTTGCGAACTATTTAACAGTAAAAAAGAAATGAAATATATACAACAACTTTTTCAGACATAATGAGTAGATGCTATATAAAGACTAATCGAATCAAATGAGCTTGGGGCATGGTGTCATGCTTTGCTGTGCTGTACTCTATTATACCATCATCAATTTTTGAAAAATGGAAAAACATGAATGAGATTTAAGGGATCATGCTTACAGAAAGACAATCTTTCATCCTTCCTGAGCTCTCTTCCATGGTCACAACCTAATTTATGACAGATGTGTGACAGGTCATGAAGCAGTTGGGACAAAAGGAAAGGACATAGCAGCTGAAAATGACAAATATTGGAGATTCTCTTTCAGCATGCAGGACACAAGGTTTTTTTGTATCTTATACTTTTAAGCAAGCATTTAAATCGCTTCTTTACCAATGTGCTGGTTTTGATCTGTTTCTGTTTTTGTTGCCCAATATAGAAAATATTTCAGCAAAAATTGTAAGTAATTATATTTTAATTATTAAACCATTAACAGTTGATGAATAACTAAATGATTATTTAAATTTTATAGTCTGTTTTTTAATCTACAAAATGCTGCTTTCAAAACCAAAAGAAAATATTCATAAACAGGGAAGAAACTTAATTGTAATTTTTCAATAATGTCACAAAGGAAATTGATTTTGTTTTAAATTTGCTATTAATTTATTATTTATTTAAATATTAAAAAACTGAAATATGAAAAGCAGAATGAGTAATATATAACATGCAGCCTACATAAATTTTATTTACTAGAATAATGGTCAATAGCTGAAATGAATTTGACATTTTTCTTTAAACATATACCAGCATTTTAACAGTTTGTGTAAATTATATATATCAATTCTATTATCTGATCTTATAAGGTTGAAATAATTACTTTCATTATAATCATTGTATTTTATCAAAGTGTACTTTTTGTCTATTTTATTCATTATTGATTGAAGGGGGGGGGGAGACTGGTTATATATGTCACTGGGGGGGGGGGTGTATATTTTATCAGCATTCTTGCACTTTCTATATAGTACACCTTTTTTTTTTTTTTCATATGTCATAGCATCGGCTGGAACGCGAACCCACAACTGTCTGCAAACAACTACTTGCTTGCAAGCGGCTGCAATGACCTCTCGGCTAACAACACTTGACTACCTTATGCCATTGTCTTCACAATAATACAGAGTCATTGTTATAAATTTTATAGCAGACATTATCAAATAACATTATATACATAAGTTCAATATAATTATATTTTGCTGGAAGCAAAAGTTAGTAATGTAAATTCAATTCATTTATGAATTTGATTACCAGATATAAAGTTAGTTTCACTGATAATTGATTAGTGTTTTATAGTTAATGGCTGTTTGTACTAAGGTTATTGCAAAGTAAATTCCCATATTACAATATTTGTATCAAGGTTAAATTACTTGGCTAACATCATGCAAACTAGTTTTGACTTTTTTGATTGCTGTCTTACAATCGATTTAGCAATGGTTATTCTGTATTAGCTTTTTTTTTTTTTTACAAAGTATAGACCACAGCAAGGAAAGTATTTTATTATAATTGATTGAGAATATGATTGATTGCACAATTTTAATTATTAATATGATTGGTTAAAAGAGTTATTGGTAATTTAGTTTCAAATTCAAACTAAGATTTACTTGTAATAGTTTATTCAAAATTAATTTAGAATAGCTATCAATATTTCTCTAGTTGTGTTGCTATTATAATAACTGAGAAAAGAATTATATTTAGACTTATTCACCTGCATAATTATATATTATTTAATTTATCCATCTTCTATACTATTCATGCATCATATGTAATTGTTATAAATCTCAGTAAATTTATATATAAATTGATGCTTATATACAACAAATTAATAAATTTCTATATTTAGAAATTTTTTTTATGCTCATTAAACAAAAAGGCATGGGGTATTCTTCCTTTATTCTTATGCAGATTACAAATCATAATTCATAAATGCAATATGCTCTATTGTTATTTATATATGCTTCAGCTATCTCAGCCGCCATTAACAATATATTTAATGCTTACTCTCTCATATATTTTTCAAAATTTGTATTCTAATTATAAAGGTGTATTTAATGGGCTTTTTTTTTTCTAGCTTATGATATTCTGAAGAAAACTTCACAATTTTTTTTATTGTATTTATTAATCTGTTTTTCAATGAGCAATTTCACTTATTCTTTCATAGATATTTAAAACAGTTTTTTTACTTCAAATAGTCTTATCAAAAGATGCTATAATCATGCAATAAATACTTGACTATCATTTCTAATAATTTTGCTATTGCTTTATATCAATTCTTAATAAAATTGTTATACTAACACATATTCAAGTTTAATTTTAAAGCAATACAATGCTACAGTCATGATATTTCTGTTTTAACTTTTTAAAATAAAATATTCTTTTATAAGTATCTTTTATCTGACTTTTAAGGTAAGTTTAAGTATTATTTTGTGGCTAAATTGAAATTACAATAATAATTTCTAAATGTATGTTTATTAAAAATTTTATTTTACAGTAATTAATAATTATATATTTTTATTTTGTAATTTTTGTTTGCTATTTTAGACATCACTTTTAGAATTGGATAATCCTCTTTCACAAAGAATTAGAGAAATTATTAAAAAAATTCAAGATGAAAGGCATCGATATCTTAAGGTACTATATATTGATATTTTTTTTTTAATATTGGTTTAGATTTTTATGCCCGTATACAATTTCCCTAAATTCATATAATCATAAAATAAGGAGATTTTAAAAAAAATATTTTTGGCTTGTTATTGTATGTTAAACTATTTTCATCGTCGAGTCTTGTTTGATTTTTTCTAAAAACGTTTATCAATTAAAACTGGATGATGGAATAGTCCTATATATAATTATAAATAAAGTGGCATCAATTCAAAGTTTTAGCATTATTTTTCAGCTACTTTTGTTTTTTAAATCGATCTAAGTATCTTACAATCTCATTACAAGTGATGGAAAATTTAAATTTAATAGCAAAAATATGTTATAAAACTGTTGATGTGTAAACATATGAATCAAAATGAAAATAAGAGCATTAAACATTTTAGTTTTATGGCTGATATCTGAAATTGTTTCCACATTTTTGATCTGATTGATAAAGAATCAGTTAAATTTTATGAATGGTTGATTAAAATGAATAAATGCAAAAAAATTGATATCAGATAACCTACTGATAATCATTATGAAAAGAAGTCTGAAAATAAAATGATTGTTTTCTATTCTCTTGTGTCAGCCGCATGATGGTGCTATTTCTAGGTCAATTCCTAGAAATATACTGTTTCAGCGGCCTATACCCAATCTAAGAGGCTTCTTTCTACGATAAAACACAGAAAGAGTCCTCGCGGTGGCCTCAGCCAACCTAAGAGGCTTCTTTCTATGATAAACACAGAAAGTGCCACCGGCTAGCCAGTCTGGCTTTTTTTCTATGCTAAAAGCACAGACAAATGCCTTATTGGCTGCCGTAGTTGGTTGTGTTATTAACTTTATCGTAATGCTAGAATGTCTATTTTCTCTATACTTTCATGTGAGAGTGTGTGGATTTTAGGCTGTCGTAATTATTTAAAATTTCATTACACAGGGTTTTTTTTTCAAGTGCTCTAACCTACTGTTACGTTGTAACTTTATTAACAATGTCGTGGTGGTTCCATTAAGAATGTAACCCTCAAAAATTGCTTTTAAGGGTGCGGCAGAGAAGTATTTTGATGATCATGTGAAAAATAACGTTTTCACGAGAATTCGTCTGTGACAAGTTACTTTAGATATATATGCACAAACAAAAACAACCCAGTCTCTGATTATTAATTACTGTCCAAAAAAAAAGAAAATTAGTCTGGTATTATTTTTACATTTACTATTTAAATAAGATTAGTTTTTATATGTATACACGTTAACAAAAACAACCCAGTTTCTGATTAATTACTGTCCAAAAAAAGAAAAGCAAATTAGTTGGGTTTGATTTTTAAATGTAGTATTTAAATTACGGTACTTTTTATATATACACAATAACAAAAAGAACCCACTTTTTGATTAGTTACTGTCCAAAAAAAATGCAAAATAGTCGGATATCATTTTTAAATTTAGTATTTAAATAACAGTACCTTTTTATATATACACACTAACAAAAAGAACCCACCTTCTGATTCATTACTGTCAAAAAAAAAAGCAAATTAGTCAGTTATCATTTTTCAATTGAGTATTTTAATGACGGTCCTTTTTATATTTACAGTACACACTAACAAAAAGAATTTTCTGATTAATTACTGTCCCCAAAAAAAAGCAAATTAGTTGGGTATCATTTGAAAATTTAGTGTGAATTTTTAAATGTTGTGGGTAAATTGAATAATGTAGAAATGTGTATTATTTTCTATTCAAAAAAAAAACGTAACTTTTTCTATATATACACAAAGAAAATAAAACCCACTTTCTGATTAATTACTGTCATTACCAAAAAAAAAGTTATTTGGGTATCATTTTTAAATTTAGTATTTAAATAATATTACTTTTGATATCTACACACTAACAAAAACAATCTACTTTCTGATTCATTACTGTCCAAAAAAAATGCAAAATATTTGGGTATTATTTTTAAATGTAGTATTTAAAGAACGGTACTTTTAATATATACACATTAACAAAAGAACCCACTTTCTGATTAATTACTGTCAAAAAAAAGCAAATTACTCGGGTATCATTTTTAAATTTAGTGTGAATGTAGAAATTTTGTGTAAATTGAAAAATATAGAATTGCGTATTATTTTCTGTTAAAAAAATACCATAACTTTTTATAGATACACACAAACAAAAACAAAGTATCATTTTTAAATTTAATGTGAATTTATAAATTTTTGTTTTTTAAATAGTAAGATTATTTACTATTATTTCTTTTAATTTCTTATTACAAAACAAAAAAAGCCGATATTTATATAGATAGAATCACAGGCCCAGCCCGGAATCATAATTCGTATATTTTTTGATTAGCATCAATGCCATCAAACGGCTGACACGAGAGAATAGAAAACAACTAATAAAAACTATAAAGATTTTTGTGTTCCAGTAAATTGCTATAAAAAGCAGGTAATCAATATTACATTATCAACAAATCCATTAGAATTGGGCAAAAGTGTCAAAAGCAGGGTCATCTTTGAAAGCATTTGAAAAATGAAAAGTTTTGGTCTCAAATGGATTAGAGTGAAAGATGATGTTAAACTTATAAGTCAGAAAATGCAATGAATAATTAGAAGAATGATGCCCCATGTAATTGAAAGTTAGGAATGATTTGGAAATTTCTGATTTTATAATAAATTTTGATAGAACTATCTTCTTCGAAAGAAACAAAATGGATTTGAGAAAAATTGGTATCTGAAATATTTAGCAAGTCTGCATAATATGGCTATATTCTTTTTTAAATCCATTGTTCTGATGTTAGATAGGATAGATTGTTTAAATAGGGACTGAAAGAAAAGATTAATTTGCTCATGCAACAGTATAGTGAATATTATAGATAACTCTTAATTTTTTTTTTTGTGATTTATGATCTTGTTCATTATTTAGAATAGCCCTAATCATCTGCAAGAAAAATTTATTTGTGTAATGACTTTATGTTATACCCAATCTATTAGACAAAAGTATGTATTATAGGAGTAATGTGTTTTGTTCAGCACTATATAAACTTTGCTGATCTTTTTGGTTACATAAAATCTTTATGCTGTAATTTTGCTGTTTCTTTTGTCTTAGTGAATCATCTAATCTAATCTAATCTACATGATTTATCTAATATTTTCATTTTTGTCAAATGGAAAATCTGAAATCATCAACAGATTTTTATCTCTGTGCACTTCAGATAATATTTTATTTTGTTTGTGATTGAACTGTGGAAAACACACTATTATATCCATCATTGCTATTGTCCCTGAACATCCAGTCATATAAATGAATAATACTTTTACATTTTATGGTGTATTTTAGTGACTGTATTTTTTATATTGCCAAATGTATTATTTTTTACAGGAATATTTAGGATATGAACACCTCATTATTATAATCTCTTAATTTTATTAAATGCATTTAAATACAGACAGTGTAATTGCCACATTTTATATAGTGGACTTCTATTCTTCTGCCAAAAGAAATATTGATAGACATAAAAGATAATCTTCTTTATCACTTAAAAATAAATTATGTAAACAAAGATTGTGCATGGGTTTCTCATGCTTTTGAACAAATTCATAATTTTATTCTTACATAATGAAAATTTTTAATTAGATGTATCAAAATTTATAATTGATATGTTGCTGTACTTATATGGTTAAAAGACATAAAATGGATTAAAATGATATAAATCATAATATATATAAAGTTTCTAATTAATTTTATTCAGGATTAATTGTTAATGTTTAAATTTTTTGCCCAACAGAAGATTGAATTAATTACCAATAGACTACTGTCTATGATCAAGTAATAACACTTTATTATAATCGATGGTTATTTGCTGTTGCTTGCTGTCATGGTAACAAAATTTATTTTTTAAACTCAATTTGAGATCTATATCATAAAGTATAATATATCCTTAAAAATTAGAAATAAATGACTTGTGTCAAACAGTTTATTATATAAATTTTATAATAATATAATCAACAATTACAAATTGCTTTTGAAAGTTGTTAGAAGTGGATGTCTTGGAGAGTTATTAATAAATATAATAATAGAATCAAAATCCAACATTGAATTGATAAACCATGAGTTTCAAGTCTATAAAATTGACAATTTATTCTACTCTACAAAGGAAAAAAATTATGTTACAAGAGTTGTATATCTTTTATGAAATCTTATTAATTAGTATTTCATTTTTAACTCTGTAGAAAATAACAGCCATGATTGTAGAATGGAAAGACTTTTTTATATCGTACATAAAATCATTTTAATTGATATTTTATTGTAAATGGAAAGCATAATAGACTTCTGAAAATTATAGATTTCATCTAGTGATAAAACTTAACTTAAAAAAAAATACATGAACATATGACCTATAATAAAAGGAATTTTCTATGTCTCTAGCTTTTATAGCAAATTTGTTTTAACCATCTTTTGTATTATTGGCACAGTCACACTTATTAATCCTTACACTTTGATTTAGTATCATCAAAAACTGGAAAATCTTTGTATTTATTAATGGGTTCAACTATAATTATAACCATTTTTCTCTGACATCTTAAAAGCCTCCGATATTTTTCTTTTATATTTTAGAAACTTATATTCGTGATATTTTCTGTATTTTTTTCATCGTCAGATATAGATTTTAAAGATTTTCAATAGTTTGTATGATTTAATTTGCAAAGAAACACATTGATTTGCTAGAATACACAGAGCCCTATCGATAAGACCATATATGGAATGTTATGATATGAATTGAACTATCATATTGTGTATATTGATTAATTAACATTTATCTTTGTGGTTTTTTTTTTTTTAGTGATCATGCAAAATCACATCAGGTTGACCAAGATCAAAACCATAAAATAAAAATTAAAGATTAATACACTAATTTTCAAACTTTATAAAGTCTCACATGATTATTCCAAGTTAATAGTTTTTAGTTTTATTGAATTTATAAATTTTTTCAATCAGTTAAACTAATTATAAACAAAATTGTAGTTATATAAACATTTTAAGTAATGTATTTTGTAAAAACAAATATTAAAAAAAAAGTTTTATAAATATTTGTATGCATATATATATCTTTAAGATTAATTATATACATATTTTTTTATATATATATAGTTAACAATTGTACGTCAAAGAGACAAATTGGACCCATTATTCCGGCACTTATTAGTAGAAGACAAGGGAGCCAATGGCAGTAGTTCTTATGTTGACTTTTTGTGCCATATGCATAAAGAAATAAGAAATCAACTAAGCTGAGTTAGAATTTTTGTATCACAAATTTTACTCTGAAAAAATATCAACTGGGAATGTCTGTAATTATGTGTATTTTCAGAAAGAAATTGTTCTCATAGGGGGGATATTGTATATTGTTAAATATATTTGTTAATGTTTATTATTAAATATATATTTCTGTTCATTTAAAAAAAAAAAAACAACTATAAAACTCGTTTCCTCCTTGTGAAGGTTGATTACCCACATTTTTTTTAGATATTCTATAAAGTATTGAATTTGGAAACCAGTGTCTGATTTTTGCCTTTCAATTAAACTTTCTTGACGAGGTTATGCAGAAATACCGTGATCTTTTTATATATATATGACATATTGATACAACAATAGTAAAATTTTTTCATGTATTATTAATCATCAGATATTTTTAATTACTTCTGAGCCAAGTATATATAAATTAGTTGTTGTTTTTTTAAAAAAAAAAAGTCAAACTATTTATTAAAAATAAAGAAAAAAAATTAACTTTTATTTTCTGTTATTAAAATGTAAATTGATTTAATAGTTTTTTGCCTTTATTTGAGAAAATGAAAGCTATTTTTAAAGATTATTTTTACAATTAAAATGGCTGTCAGTTTCTGAAAGTTTATCACTCATACATTGGTTTCTGAAATTCTAAAAAAATAATAATAAAGAAAAAGCTATATAAATAAAAGTCTTTGTCTTGTATTATTATTATATGTCATTTTTTAAAGATGGTTTGCTTTTATAATTTGGTTATTGTTAATCCTACTGACCAATGAAACCTTTATTGATATTTTTGTGTAGTGATAATTTGTTTAATTATTTCATTGCAAGAAAAATAATTTATTTTTTCTTGACAGTTGACAACAAGAATTCCTAGAATTTTTGATACTTTTTTATTGCATAAATTTGCAAATTATTTTCTTATTGTTGGAGCAGATTTTGCAAAAAAAAAAAAAAATTATTTTGTTGATAGTTTTTTTTTGTTCAGCACAATGACTGCAGAAATTTTTTTAAGTTTTATAAGAGCACCACATTTGGATGATAAAAGGTTTTTTAATTTATCAAAAGAGACACTTGAGATTTTTTAATAAATGTATGTGTATATATATATGTGTGTGTAAGAATTAATAGATTTTTTTTAATGTAATCATGATAACACAAATGATCTACAAGCCTTGCAATTATAAATGTTAGGACCATGTTTTGATAGATTATTATTAAATAAAGTAATATTACATCCAAACTGTTACGTGTGAATTGGAAATGAACCAAAAGATAAAAATTATAACAATTTTAATGTCAGTCATGTTCCTAGACTGATCCCAGTTATGATAGCATGTGTGAAAATATAATGATAATTGATGGTACCTTAGAAAAATAGTGAATTTGTACTTTTGTTTGAAAAACTGTGGCTTTTATGCCTTTACTAAGTTTATAATATGCTGCATAATGAAATAATCTGCTTAAGATATAGATATTGTATTTTTACCACAAGGCAATGTTAAAATTACAGCAAAACATTTTATAATTATCTTTTTTAATATTTGATATTTTTAATTAGGATGGTGATATAGCAACAAATTCGACTATTGATTGTTTAGTAATTGAAATGGGTGATAAATCTCTTATTAATAATAAATAATTCATGTAAGATTATCTCTTGAATCGTTTATACAAATATGATTAATCAGTAGATACTAAATGGAAATATGAATGCTTACATAAATATTTCAGGAATAAAATAATATGATGCAGATTATGGAGGAATTATATTATTTTGATTTGATATCAATCTTTACTGATGCAAAATTATTCTACAAATTGTCTTAAGTAATCCAAATAAAGGTGCAGAGAGTCTTCAATTTAGTTATCTTTTGAAACTTCAAAAACATCTTTATTGGTTTTAAGAACTTGATCATTTTCTGTTATTGAATACTAATTCATAATAAATATTTTTTTTTAAATAGTAAAAATAATGAAATTTAAAGAATGTGTCAGTCCACTAACTTCATCCTTTAGGTATTTACATTATTTATTATTATTATTATTCCCTCTTTGATTGCAAATCTTTTACTCTCAAAAACATACCTTCAACACACACATATTCAGCATGATCTCATTATTAAAGATGAAAAGGGCCTGATCAATCATCAGAATTTAATGACTTTATAGTGTTGTTTCTGGATAAGTTTAATTAATTTGTTTCGTATATAAGATACATGTTGAATATCACTTTCCCAAATTAATAATTTTGTGGCAAAAATTTATTTTTATCCCATTATATAATTCTTATGGATTACTAGAATATTTAATAAATATGAAATAATTTTATATATATTGAGTACACATTTTCAATGTTTTTTGTATCTATATTAAATTTATTTTTATATCTATGCCATATAAATAAATAAAATTTCAGCAAATAAAGTTTTTTTTAGCTTTTTAATAACTTTATCTAAATAATACAAAAATATACTTATAAAAGTATTAAGATTTGTTTCTATTTTTTTCTTGTGCCATTTTAAAAATAAATGAAAATCCCTAACTATCAGAATAGTTGGATATTTTTTTCTAATAAATCAAAATGATAAAGTAAAAAGGACAAAATAAAAGTTGTGTCTCATTCAGATGTATTTATTTACTAGATTTTGTATTAATTTATTCAAAATTGTCACTATATTATGAACATTTGATTGCAATGTTTTAAGAAAATGTCTAAATGATAATTAGGTAAATATCTGTACATCTGGGATTTATAGACTTGCTTAATTTTCTAGAAAATGATATAATACTCATATTCATGAAGTAAAAAAGATTGTGATTAAAAACAATCAAACATTTTTTTAAATAACAGGTATTCTTCTGGTAACTTAAATAATGAATTGGTATTCTTTAATATTTAGATGTGTCTAGGAAGATGGAAGAATTAGAGAATAACTATAAAGAATTATATTTGAGAAAAGATTCCTTTATGGGATTAGCTTTGAATGTTTAAAAAAAAAATGTGTACTAATGATTTTACAATATAAATGTATAGATTAAAATGGAAAACAAAGTCTTTTGAAAAGGTAAATTTGGAATTATTGATATGTTGAAAATAATGAAGAACTTTTATTGAATTAATGAGAAATTGTGAAATTAATTTTATTGAAACTGGTCACTATAACAGTGAGCTTAAAAAAAAGTTAATTATTGTATATAATATTTATGTATCTTTTTCTTATGATAAGTGTATATAAAATATTTTACTAATAATCTTACCCAAATTTTATATACTGTTAATCAGAAATTGATTTGTTTTTGTTCCAAGAGGTTTTATTTCCATCTTTTTTGCTACTAGTTATATTTAGTAAACAGTTTTTAATTTCTCATTTAAAATAAAGTATTATATCTCAGATAACTTCAGATTATATTAATTAATCATTAAATAAATGAAGCAATTAGTACTGCATTAATTGAAATAAAGGTAGTAAAGCTAATATCAAAAAACATTTGAAATATATATTGGATATTTTCCAAACTGATGTTTTAAAGTAGTATTACAAAAATCAATTTATTTATTTTTTCTAATATCATCTCAGGTTTATTGCATTGTTTCTATCATAATTATTAGGTTTAATGTTCTAAAAGTAATTTTTTTAAAACTTCAACTTTATTTTTTTTTTAAAATATATATATATTTCAACTTATTTTTGGCTGTGTACAATATAATCTATTTTAAACAAGTAATGACTTCTGCATATATATTGTAATAAAATGGCTCCCTTAATGATAGCAAGTAGTAGATATCATCAGAATATGTAATCAACATGTTGAGCAGCCATTTATATCTAAATGGAAAGGAATAATAATCAGACAAATTGAATATGTTTATATATTTGGCCACTCAATGATATGTCTTTTGTAACTGAATGTAAAAAAGGCATAATATGTGTGCGCATAAATAAGTATACGACTAAACATTTATCAAATGCTATATAAATGTATTAAATGCTGAGAGCATGATCATTTCAGTACCATTCAATATCATGTATTGCCATTAAATCCTACAATATTAGTAAAGGGTGTAGTCTTTAAATATGATTGAGCAATGTTATGTGGGCAGTTTTATAACTCATAAACTCTAGCACCATCTGCCTAATAATATCAAAGACAGTTTTATAGAATTCACCTGTACCAAATTCTGTTATTGACAAGTGCTAGCTATCTGGATAACAAACGTCTCTGACAAAAGTAAAATGAATCATATGCAATCTAGTATTTAAATAATTTTATTGTATTTAAAAATAAAATCTTTAATAAGTAATAGTAATAAAAAGTAAAATAAAGATCATATCTAACTTATTTACACATGTCACAATATCTTAAAGAGATGGAAAACAAATATAGTATTGTTCTAATTCTGAAATTTACAGACATATATATAAATGGAGTTAAATGCATATATACATACAAGTGAAAATAAATTACAAAAATATTTCAATTTCTAATTTAATTTGTTTTTAAATTATAGTCTAAACTATTTTAATAATCTATAAATAATAAATGAATTTAAATAGAATATGAGCGCAAATGTGTTTAGAATATATTTATTAATTTGCCTTTGAATTATGTGTTTAAATTATTTTGTCAATGTAATTCTTTTGCAAATCAGTGCTTGCTTTTATAAAATGTGAACTTATTTATTGTTATTTAAAATATTAGATTTTCATTTATCATCTAACAAAATAACTTTCTGGTAAAAAAAAATATTTGGTATTGCCTTTATTACATTTTTCCAAGTGTAATTCAATATTCTTATGAAAATTTACTTAACAAAATTTATGAAACTATAATACATAATTCTTTTTTCTTTTTGGGATTTTAAACTGATCTGTTGCTTTATTCTCTATGAAACTGGAAGTTTTAGGATTTTTGTCAGACTTGTTCCATTAGCATTTCTTAATTCATTCAGTTATTTAAATCAGTATAAGTGAAATCCTCTTTTGGACTTTTTTTTTTTTTTTTTTGCATTTTTTTTTAAATATAAAAATTAATGTTTTAAATAATGATCCATATGTATATGTGTAATTGATTACTTTTCTTGGCAGTAAATAATCATCTGTGTTTTTATACATATATAAGCATCATGAATAATCAGTTTGTGTATTACTGGATTTTATCAATAGATTTCATTTTATTTAAACATGTTTCTGTATGCATGTTAGGCAGTGACATAACTTTATAAAATATCTTGGTTAACCAGGATAGACACTTTGACGACTTTCAATCATTTTTAACTTCTATAGTACTTGAATGGCAAATCTAGCAAGCAGGGTCATGTGCAGAGGAATATGCAAGTGACAGCACAGTCCTGCTAGCAGCAACTCTTAACTGCAACCTTCTTAGTTAATATCTGTCTCAGTATTTATGGTCGTAAGTAATGAATATCCAGATTGATAAGCACCAGGATTAAAGTTAAATATTTTATCTTGATAAATATTATAAATATAATACTATTATTTTTCTTCGTCATAACAACATGGTTTACCTTTGATTAAAATACAAAAGTAATTTTTTAATTAAAATTTTTTTCTTGTAAATACAAAACATTGAAATTTTATAATTAACATACCCATTATAATAAACTTGTTTTAACAAAACTTTTGCATAAATAATTTAGGTTTACAATATTTTTTTTGTCAGCATCTATAAATCAGAAGTGCTTTTTTATTTATAATTTTATCAAAAGTATTACTTTAGTCATTCTATGCTAAACTTTATAATCTTATATCACATGCTGTGAAGTTTATAAAATTCACTGTGTAGACGAGTCATTATTTCTCAGATAATGGAAAAGAGAAATGAAATGCTCCTGTTAATGTTTTCCATATAGTCATAAGAGAAAGTTAAATAATCAAACCTTGTATTCCATTTCTTTTCCAGAAGACCTGACTAGTATTCCAATAATTAAGAAAAATGGTGTTATGCAATCCTAAGACATGGAAAGTATTCAACTATTTGTCAATAAAATAATGCAATGCAAATGAAGGGATAGTGGGGGTAAATTAGTTTAAACTTTAGGCTATTTAATTACAAATAATGAAATATTTGTGGTCTTGAAATCTTATGAACATTGAAACTAAGAAGCTGATTCTGATAAATTAAGTAAAAGTTTATATATATAAGCAAAAGCTGGGATCATTACAAATTAAATCTATCTCCTTTGAATCTTAGAAACTATTATACACCTGGGTCTCATTTTATGTGGTAGATAGGTTCCACAGAAAACCCGCATTAAAAAAAATCGCACAAAAATAGACTTAATTTACCTTGAAAAATGGGGGATAGGGTTTGTAATTTTCAGAATTTGCATAAAAGCAAAGCAACAGAAAAATTATTTTAAAATTCGCATTAAAAAAATAAGGAAATAAAGTATGAACAATAAAAAATTTCAAATATTTGAAAAAAATTAATACAAGACAAACTTTTTATTAACTACAGTATTTAATTTTTCATACATATTTTAATCATTACCGCTAATGTTCGTTTGTAAACTGGAAAGAAATCAGATTCGATATGATGTGATGTATTGTAGCTTTTCCTTAAACAAAGTCAAGAATCTCTCAGCAATTATGCCCAGAGAAACCTGTTAGCCACTTTATTTTTATTCGTGATGTGATGTACAACTAGCACCATTTTCAGTCTTGTGCTGTGTTAATGGTTTTCTGTTTCTATGTTTAAAAAATGAGATCGTAATGAAAACAAAAAAATTATCATTAGAAAAGATTATTTTCAGTTTATAAAATCTTCGTTTTTTATTTTAAAAATCTAAAAGATTATTTATTTCTGTTATATATAACAAAATATACGTTTTAAAGGTTTAATTTTTTTGAATATTTGCGATATTTTTATATGCAAGTATAAATCTTATTTTTATTTACTCATTAGTACAAATAGGTTATTTACATACAGCTTCGGGCCATATTCACGTTAGCTGCTAATATAACGTTATATTTTTGAAAAAAGTATTTCAAGTCAAAATAAGTTAGTAATTTAAATTTCTTGATATCTAATAAATATAGTAAAATATAAAAGATATTAAAAAGAAACATGAATCGCATAACATCAAAATCGCATTAAAATAATCCGCATAAAATGAGACCCAAGTGTATATAAAGAGTAAAATTGGTACAATACCTGAAATGAAAATACTCCATGAAATTGAATGTCAGTATTGTGTTCTTAAACTGATGGCAAAATCATCCATCCATAACTACTACTCGATTCCAACAATTCAAACCATTTAATTTCCAAGAATCTTGGCTTTTCAGTTTTGTCCTGCCTTAAGTATGATTTTATGTACATTAACTTTAGTATCTTAATTTTATCTATTAATGGTCTTGGATAATATAAATGGACTCAAATGGTTATATCTGAGGCCTAACTATTTTGTAGCACTGCTCACATGGATTCAACCTTTGTGCCTTATGTTAGATATCAATTATAATAGAGGGAATAATGATAGATACATCAGAGTTTATAATCAGTATGCTTCCTATTGGAAAGCCATCTTTTTTATATATAATCAGCAGATGTGTTATATACATGGCCACTTGTTGAAGTGATGTTTACAATTGAATGTAAAAGAAGCATAAACATAAATGTTATATAACTAAGTGCATTTTAAATGCTGTATAATTGTTTAAATGCTGAAATCCTGATTATCATTTATTGACATAAAGGTAATGTCAATAAAGTATGTAGACTTTAATGATGCTTCAATGCTGGTTATCTGGATTACAAAAATACTTTCAAATGAGTATACAATTTAAAATGGCGCATATACCTAATTTAGTATTTAAATAAATTTATTATAATAAAAAATGATTAATAATTTTAATAAAATGATCAAATATTCTCTAATGAAGCTGAATTATTAGCAAATATCATGCATTAAGTGTTTTTAATGAAAAACAAAATACAGGATAGCAATATTTAAATTATCGTTTAGATATATGTATGATAGGTGAAATTAAAATAGATTGTATTTACGTGCATTAAGTAATGCAAAAACATTTCAATTATTAGTTTAATTTCTCTTTTCACTCATCTAATAAAACTCTTTGCAATAAAAAAAAAACAACTGGACCATCTTATGTTCTAAATATTAAAATTGACATTATAAAATTTAAGAAACTTGTACTTAGTTTTTTTTTTTAAACTGGTCTATTACTTGATGACAAACTAAGAATTTTTCAAACTTATTCAATTAGCATTTGTTAATTTATTCAGTTGTTTAAATCATTTTTAAAAAAATTGAATATAAGTGTTGTTCACTTTTGAGCAATTAACTGATTTTCCTTACATTTTTTTTAGTATTAAAATTGTTTTAAATAATATGCACCTCATATGTATATACTAACAAATTCTTTTTATTACCAGTAATTTTTTATTTGTACTTCTATATTTGTAAAATAGACATCATGTATAAATAGTATAGGTAGTACTGTATTTTGTCAAGTATTAGTTATTCAAAGTTTCATATGTATAAAGTTAGCTTTGTGAATTTATAAACTGTAGGATTCTTTTGACAGTATTTTTTTTTTCCATGTAGATTGCTCTCACATATAGCTGACCTTATAAAAATATAATTAATTAGAATGGACAATTCAACTCCTTGTGATTTTTAATTCACTTTTAACTTGCAGCAAGCAATGTCTGCATATGCAGATGATAAGAGTGTATCATTGCCATATATTTCTACAGGTTTTTTTTTTGTTAGCAGCAGATTTCTTCTTGACTCTGCAAATGTTAGCAAATATTGTGCTAAGGGAATATCCAGATTGGTAAACACCAGAATTAAAATTCAATATATTTTTTTCTTTTTAATAAAAATAAAGTTTATAATTGTAATACAATTGTTTTTCTTTATCTCATCAAAACATCATGGTTTATCTTTTGATTAAGAGACAAAAATAATTTATTTCAAAATATCAAGAATATTTTCCGCTTTATTAATACTTAATTATTTTAATATATATATTATGTAACTTCAAGGATTTAGTTGTGTTCATTTTTTCTTTGCAAATCTTAAATATATATATGCTCATGTAATCAAAGTTATTCAGCCATTGTGTTGTGAGCATCAGACTGTCTCAGTATATATACAATTTGTAGTTACTTCATTGTATTTTATTTGCTTATAAACAGGTATTTTATTGTAAAAAAAAGGGAAAAAATCATTAGTAAGTTATCAGATTAATTTTTCTTTAAAATTGTTGATTATTAAAACATATATATGCTTAAATACCACTTTCTTCACATAAAACTATTATCTTTATTCTAACTATCTAAGAAAACAGTTATAAAAGGGTTGAAAATGCCTACATAAGTGTGGAATAAATATTAATACACATCAAACATTTGTCTTTTGATAATGATAATAAACATGTTGCATAATTAATAAATGATAGATATTTCTGAGTCATAAAGTCTGTTTAAAGCAAAAAATAGACAATTTATTTTATGCTAATTTGTTATTAAGATAAATTGAATAAAGAATGCTATATATATATTGCAGTCACCATTGAAGTAGTTTAATTTCTTTCATACTCTGTTCAGAAAAAAAATTAGTATTTCTTGAACCACAATAGATTGCTTAAGTTGTATAAAGGAAAGGATAAACCTATAGGAGAACAATTGTTTCAATAGTAATCAAAAGACTAAACCTCTTACTACTTTAACTAGATGTGAATTTAAGTATTAATGGTCAATATATGTCAATTATTTTGGAACATTAAAGCCATAGTGAAAAAAGAAACAGGAACTCTAATAATGGTGACAAATTTTGTTTTTGTAATTTGAAAGTTATTGAATATTTGTTAGTCTGCTTTCAGAACAGATATTTACCTGTTTAAAAGAGGTTTATTTAAATTTCTTAAAGATCCTCAAGTCAAAATATATTTAATAGTATTACATACTAGTCATCTTTAGACAAAAAAAAACTTGTAATGTGAAGGGAAAAAACATAAAAAAATAATAAAAATAAAAAATAAAATAAAAAATATTTTCTTTATAAATCCCTTGTGAATTGATATTTATTTGAAGTTTAAGATGCATTTTCTCTTGAGCCATTAGAATTTACCACTAATACGACAAAATAATTGTTTAAAATAATAATGAGATTTCATATGTGCAATTTTAAGTAGGATTCATGTTATTATTAGTACTGGTTTAAAGAAAGTAAAGAATTTCATAAACAAATAGGAACAGCTGTAGCATCATGTTAAGGGAATGTGCATTATTTCAAAATAAATATTAGATATTGTCTTATAAATATGAGTAGTTATGAATAGTACCTTAACCACAATTTGTTTAAACAATTCTATTTCCTTAGAAAGGGATTTCAATGATCACATTGGATATCGATTTTTGCTGTTTATCGATTGTTTTCTTAATAGTATTGCAATAAAATGACATTAATTTATTAATATCTCCATTTTTTTCTTTCTTTATTCAACTCATTTTTAATAAATATAAGATACCTTGGATAGATATATCTTTGATTTCTCTCATACTTTGTACATCCAATGTCCTTACCATAAGTGACTAATGTAGCAAAGCGGTAGTAGTTAAATGTAAGCATACATCCAGTGTTATTGAGGTAATTATCCAGACATACATAGCACTCAAATTATAATAGCTGCAAGTTTTGGTTAGTTCCCATCTCTCCCTTGATTTGGTAATTGGGACAAGTAGCCACTTGCTTTTAACCTTTATGTCAAGTATCCTGGATTAATCTTTCTTGTGTGCTCTTTATCTTATGACAAGCCAATTTTTTACATTATATACAAATTGATTCAAAAATTAATAAAATGATTTGTAATTTTATTGAATACTTTATACAAATAACATTTATAAAATGGACAATTTCTTCAATTAAAAAATACTTCAGCACCCTGATTTCTATATGGATGTTGATATTTTGTGTTAATGGACTGTTTGCAGTTTGTTAACACAATATAAGATAAAGTAAGAGAAAAGGAATATACTAGTGAATGAAATGCCAATTGATTGCAGTTTCACATGATTTTCAATTATTCATTATGAATTATAAGTGTTAGAATGTTTATAAGTCCCTTTATAACTCTTGAGAATCATTCTAAATATGTATATTATGGTAAGTTAATTACTTGTGAAGAAGAGGAATTCTGAATATGAGAAATATTAAAGTGAAAATGAGTGTGTATTTATATATTGATTTAAAAAAGCATAATTATTCAAATGTATTTTTCAAATAAATATTGATATTTATAACAATGAAAATTAACACATTTATTTTCAAATATTTATTTTTTACCAATGAATATGTATGTATTCTTTAGGTCAAAAGTTAATTCCTAATAAAAGCTTTATAATAGAACAGTGATCTAGGCAATGAACAGAGAATATTCAAAGTAGCACTGACAACTGAAGAATGATCTAATTCACTTTTCTTCATATTTGTAACTACCAGCTCCACCAATATTCACACCTGAAATATAAAAAAATCAGTTTCAATATCAACAAGCAAAACATGTAAAAAAAAGACAAAATAAGTATGCAAAATTTGTAAAAACTGAAATCACAAGCTGATTAACCATCCAAAGTGATCCATAATTTTCTACTATGTAATACTGAAATTGTTTCAAGAAAGATTTACTATTAACACATTAATGTAATTAACAGTAAACAATAATTTTTAGAACTTTTACCAGTTTGCAAAAATACTTAAGAGTAGAAAATCAACTTTGAAAAAGCAAATTACTAAACTTCAAATTTGTAAAAAATTAAATTTTAGGAAAAATAATATCAATACTGAATACAATTTCATTTTTTCCAAATCTGAGCTTTAACATTTAATAAATATATTCGACTTGAACAAATTATTTTTTAAAAAAGATGTTCATAGTTGAAAAAGAAAATTTTGCTAATGAATTAAACTAATTTCCTCAAAAATTATACATAATTTGTCATGATTCATTAGCAGTGTAGTAAATTACAGAATGATCTTTCCAAAAATTGATTCAATTCTTTTAATCTAACATTTCAGAAAACTTACATTTTATTCATTTAGCTGATAGCCTCTTTCTAAGATTTACAATCTTTAATTCCAATTTAAGATATTAAATTGTCTACTTATCACCATTTCTTCAGCAATATGTCCAGCCCAACTTCATTTCAACCTCTTAATTCTTTCCATAATATCTGTTTGTTCTCTCAACCATATGATTTTGCTCTCAATCTCCTTATTAATAATATCTCCATATGAAGTCTGTTGAGTATCAGATTCACAAGTAAGTATTGTTACAAACAATTATTAAAAACCTTTTTAACTATAAGAATATTTGATTTTAACATTTCTAGCTAAAACATTTAGAATTAAACTGATTAATTTTATTCAATGTGTTTACATCAGTATTAATAAATTAATTGTAATTCACTTCTATCAGTCATTTTATCATTTATTTTCTTGCTTTCATTTGATGGATTTTTTTTTTTAAGATTTTAACTTTTTTTTTTTTTGCATAAAAAGCAATCACATCATCTGCAAAATCTAGATGACGAGTATTTTTTGTTGACTTTTATTGCTTTACCTCCCTGTTTTAATTTACAAAATGCTTGTCATAAATTACCATTCCAGAGACTTACTATCAATTTTTAGTGTCACCACGTAGTCTAATTATTGTTGTCACATTTAGATAAATATTCTTCAAAATATAATAATATCCTGGCTCTATATTGAAGTTTCAATCATTGCAGAAATACTTAAGTAGTCAAATGTCTTTATAATCTCTAAATCCAGAATATAAAAGCAATTAAACTCCAACTCCGGGGTTTATAACTTCTACAACTTGTACATGATCTACTATGCCATAATTACTTTAAAATCTAACTTTTTAAGTTGATTTGAGTCTAAAGTTCTCTGTAAGTGGACTGTAAAGATCTTAGATAGAACTAATAGAAGACTGATAAGTTTATAATTTCTAGTGTTTTCACTTTTAAGGATCATTGCATTCTTCCAATCATCTGGTATATATTTATTATTTAGATATTTGGTATATAGCTTTGACAATCATTTCTTCATCTGCTTTCTTTAAAATAATTCTATCATAAGTAGTTTTTATATATATATAGATTTAATTGCATGTCTCACCTCTTCATTAAAGTACTTAGAATTTCAAAAGATGCTACAATTATAGAGCTCGTTTAGTTTCTTGTTTCTTATTACTATATTTTTGCATACGTTTTCTTATATGTATTTCATTATGGCTATGATTATGATGCATGGATCCTCTAAAACGTTAAGCCTATTAATATTAATTAACATATCTCCATTAAAACTTTATTTATAAATGTGTGTTTGTTTATATAGTTATTTGTAAAATTCTACACATTTCATAGTTATTAACACCAGTACAGTAGTGGCACTCGGTGATCATGTGACATTTCATAGTGTTAATCGTTTTTAGTAATAATGCATCTGATTGCCAAATAACTTTGCTTTTAATATCAAAATATTTTATAATTTTGAGACTTGTTCTCTTCTATAGTTTTCCTTCTATTTCATAATTATATTTTCTTATATCATGATTAACTCTTTTCTATTTTACAGAATTTCAAATATTTCTACATAATCGTTTTTAAATACGTTTATATTCCTTTTTTTATACATTGTTTTGGCTTCATTGAAAGTTTACTAAGAATTGCTGTTTTTTTTTTTCTTTCTAATAGTTATGTATATAGTTTTTATTGATGTGACTAATATTGATCTTGTTCAAATACGAGCCGCCTTCAAACTTTTATTATTTTAAAACAATTTTTTTAAGTTATAATTTAAATTCAAAGAAATATTTCTGAAAATTAAGGATATCACCTGCTAATGCTGTCTTTTTAAATAACTTTTTATCTCTTACTTTACATCCACCTTAAATCATTAATTTATTGCAACCTCTGCAATAAATCTATTAAGCACATTAGTCTTGAAATACATATTTTCTGTTAAAATTTAACATAATTCTGATTCTTCATGTAGATGTTTCCATATCCATTTTCTTATAGTATTTTTCTAAAAGAAGGAATTCATTTTATGCAAATGTCACAAATTTATTCTCATTTCTGACTAACCAAATTTATAATCACTTGCAATTCTTGCAAAAAAAATTTTCAATGAAAATTTTAAAATATTTCTTCTGATCAAAAGCATTCTGTACATCTGTATAGAAATTCTCTATTTAGTCATCACAATGAGAACTTAATGGAGTATCTAAATATTAATCTTACATTTATTCATAATGAATCCCATTCTATTTGTTCTTTTATAATAGATATCCAATTTTCAAATTAATGGTCTCCACAAAGTCTTTTATTGAATAGTGTGTACAAATTTTTACTTGAAAATGATCTGTCATTGTAGATAGCTAAATTTTAAAAAACCATTATTTACTCTTTTAAAGCTTGGAATAATGCCCATAATTTATTACTGTCTATTATGATTGTAAATATAAAAGAAAAATCAGTAGATATGCAATTATTAATCTTGCTTTCAAGTATACTCAACTAATATCTCAAATATGAACCATCAGAAGGAAAGTCTTGATCTTAAACTCGGTAAGCTCGTCATCCTATGAACCATATAAATAATTCCATGTATGGAATGGATATTAGAAATTTGCCCTTCTTAATTCCTTTAAAAAATCAAAGGACTTTTTAGCAAATTTCTTTTTTTAGTCTATCAAATGTATAAAAAGTAAAATGAGAAAGATAAAACTAGCTGCAGAAATAATGTAAAGAGATGTATATTTATAAGATTGCTATTTCATCAAAAAAAATGGAAACAAAAGATTTAAATATACAAATTTATAGATCACTTCTATGCTGAATAAACTGTTACTAAAAAACAAACTGAAAGAGATAGTAAGATAGAAAATATAAATATGGTTGTGATGTCAAACTGAGACATTAACGGTAAATCATATAATATTGACAAAATTCCAATAATAACCTTGAAGGCATCGAGTAAAAAAGTTAAAAGAGTGACTTTACAATCAAATGTGGATCACAAGTTTGTGGATTTGATAATTTTTTAATTGTTACAACTTTTTTTAATGATAAAAGATAAAGCAACAATGCAGAAATTAAAAAGACAAGTACAGAAATATCACAAAGTAGAATTTCCTATAAGTTTGATTAATTTTTATCTGATGACCCATTTGGATTTTAAAAAGATAAAGAATTGATACATTATTCAAAGAGATTCACAGACTTGAAAATGTTATTGGACAGGATAACAGATATATTGAAACAAAGCAATAGACTGAAATTATTGTTAGTGTGAAATATCAAGAATTAGAAAATTATTTCTCTTCTGAAATTAAATCACAAGTTTAGCATCCACATGGTCAATTGGTTTCATATGCAGCATGAGATGGCATATCAAAGACAAAGTTATTACAAATTCCACATGAGATTAAGACACTAGAGTTAATGGAGAGTGAAATCTAAATAGTATACCATAGCAGTTTAATTTGTGGCTGCAGTTGCTACAAGCTTTTTTTCTCTCTATATGGATAATAGTTTTGTTTCTGATTGATTCAATTTTCCTGGATTTTGCTTTGTCCTGCAATTAAATACTTTGTTTTAAATGTGTCATATTTTATAATAGACTGTAAGAAGAGTGCTGCCATGAATTAATACAAATGAAATGAACAGATATGAAAATAAAATAAAAATATTTAAGATTTGAGTATATAAGAAAAAATAATTTACTCAGTAATACTATGAATATAAAAATAGTACAAAAGAGATTATTACTGGGAAAAAGAATTTAAAAAGTAATACATTAGCCATATTGTTAGATATGATTGTATTTTAAAATTATAGAAAGGATTTTAGTGAAAAAAAGAAAAGTTACTAAAAAAAGATATTAGATATTTTTTTTTTTAAAGAAATAATTTAAAGCATTAAAAACTAAATACTGCCTAATGCTATATTTGCAATTAAAAAATAAAACAGAAATGCATATAACTACAATACTAACCAAAACAAAATTTTACTAAAATTCTTCAACAACTATCATCTATTTGTTAATAGATGAAACCACGCTTGTGGAAGAAATGTAAAATGTTGTTGCTTTGACTAATATTGCAGTGTTATATGATTTTCTATTTTAAAACATTAAGGATATTATATTTGAATCTTGTTCAAGAATTCTACTTCATGAATAAAGAAATTATCATGGAAAAAAAAATGGCTAATTTTTTTAATTACTTCAAGATGTTGAATGATTTATAAAATCTTAACATAATCTGTAAGATTTTGAGTAGATTCTTTGAGTCCATCATTTTAATTAAATAACAATACTAAAGTAATATAAATCTTAACCATGCTCATTATAAAAAGATAATCTTAAGAAAGTTAGTAAGGACCAGCCCTAGGAATTATATCCTGTGCAAGAGCATAATTTGCTATCCCTTTCTCTAAAAAAAACTTCATAACTTAAAAACCATGATGCTAGTAAGTTAATAAAATATGATCATAAACTATATTTTTTACAGAGATAAAAAACTAATACTATTAATTTAAAGGTGAGCAATGAGATTTAGATATTTATGCAAAAATTCCCTTTGTTTCTGAATATCAAGCTTTTTTTTCATTTAAAATATTCTAGTTGCTTGCAGACAGTTGTCGTGGGTTCGCTTCCCATCTGATACTTTGACATATGGGGAAAAAATATTCTACACCTGGTAATGGTTTTTAATCACTCGTATTGGAATATTATGACTTCTAAAAGCTAAATCTTGATATAACACTTTTTTTTTTTACGATCATTGTATAACTAACTATACTTGTGTTTTTTGATTATACTACTTTAATTAATTGGTTTAATCTTAACCAATTATATTTATTTGGTCTCATTGTTTTGATCTTCAAACTAAAAACTTAGAAGAGCAAAAAATATTCATAAATATATTCATCAGTATAATATTTTTTTTTAAATTTTGTCATACAAATTTATATAACATTTAGGAAAAGACAATGACTACATTAAAAATACTATCAAAGATTATTTTCAGGCTTTTAACCTTAGATCAAAGTCAATTTATGGCCAACATTGAAATCAGAAATAAGTAGTACGATAGATAATGTGATGCTAAACCCACTATACTTGCTATGTTCAATCTGCAAGTTGATTTTATACATGCAATTGTGACAAGACTACGTGAATGACAAATTTGTGGGAAAATGAGATTACTTTGAAGATTTTTAACAAGAGACCTCTTGATGACTTAAAATATTGTTTAATAATCTCGGTTTCTATTAATTATTGTTTATATAACATACATAACAATTTTTTAAAAAAATTATTAAAAAATACTTTCTTTTAAGTACATCACAAACTTTTTACATATAAAAAAATAACTAAACTATAGCTAACTGACAATTTGATGATGCTGTAAAACATTGATGTTCTTTATTAATCTCTAAGTGTTATATGTACTTTAAGAGAAAATTCCTCGATTAAGTTTTCCATGATAATGATTTCACTTCCTGACATGTTTTGAAAAGCCTATTGCATAAATAGATCTCTCAAAAAAGTGATTTTATCACTGAAACATAGCTTCTAAACTGTTGATGTTTTGTGTTTTTTTTTTAATCTTAAAAAAAAACAAAACTGACCAATCAGTCTAAGATGGATGAAGAGTGCTAAGACTGATTGAGGATTATCATCTTATTCAGACTTAATCAAAACATGCTAATTAATTATAATTTTAATTAATCTTTCTGATATCAAGTTATTTTCAATTTTTAAACTCCCAAAAAATTTAAACGAATTTTGTTGCACCCCACTCCATTACTATCACCACCATCAAAAAAAAAAAGCTTGGTGTCCTATGCTACTGCACAATTGTTAGAGCCAACTTGGAAATAATAATGATAGAATCTTTATTAAATAGAATCCTTCTACACATTTGAAAGAATATCAGAATAATTTCCTTGTAACTCTCTGCAAAAATTGCTAATGTTGTTTCAATTAGACCTTAAATTAAAATAAGTAATTGGAAGAGCATTCTTAGTGGTAAATGTTGAATGAGATATATTATGAAGAAGCTTAAATAAACATATCAGTTGATCAGGAAGTTATCTGATATTCAAATAAAATGACTAATTGGACACAATTTCATATTATTGATCAAAGTATGATTTCTTTTTTCTTATCTGGGGAATTGACCCAAGAATTTTTAGCTGTTGTTTCTGTTATTCACATTGTTATAGTAAGCTTTGTTATGAGTGAAACAATCTTTATCAATTGTATCTTTTACATTGATAAAAAATAATTTGGATATATATACACAGTGTGCCCCAGTAAAAAAAGTGACTAATTGTCTCTTCAAGCTGTCTGCAACACCAACTGAATCAATGCATGTGTTATATAGCAATGTAGATTAGATATTCACCACAAAAATTATAAGACACTGGCTTGTCTATCTCCAATGTTCACATGCTTTTACAAAATCATTGCCTAATTTAAAACAAAATGTAATGTTAGTAAGTTGTTCAATCATGGCTTAAGATGTGAAACATGTCATAACTCATGCTCCAGACATGCTAAGAAAGCATGTTAAAATTTTGTAATGAATAGCTGCTAATCTATGCCATTACATAATGCATGTGTTGATTCAGAGATGACACTGTGGGCATTTTAGGAAAAAGAATTATTATCTTTGCACTGGGCCCCACTACAATAAAATGTTTCATGTTACTTTCTATAAGGTAATCAGAAATATGTGAATTCTTGGATATATTCTCACATTGTCAGATAATATTAAAATAATTTTTTATGATACTGTTATCAAAATATATTTTATACTAATTGCAGACAAAAAATTAAATGGTTGAATGGAAAAAAGTAGAAAGTAGTAGATACATATACAGTTTTTAGGCAAGATGCAATTTATCCAAAAAGTAGACACATTTTAAATAAATAAACTATTAAAGCCCCAACTACTTAAACAACATAGATTAAATTCCCAGTGAGTTAGCAATTTTCTGTAACAGATCAATAGACATGAATGAAAAAAATATAAACAATTGAAAGGCTTGAAATTTGATTAAAAAGTAAATTTATCTAAGAATACCAACACAATCTTGGTATATATATTGGGCTTACCCAGACTTTGTTAGATTACTGAAACTTTTTTCCCCTCAAAAAGTGTGGAATTCAAGAAAAGAAATATTCAGTTTGATTATATTTAAAACTAATGAAATTTATAAAAGATAAAATGATGGAATATTATTTTCTGTAAATAGGTGTTTTCAAAAAAATCAGAAATAGAGAATTGAAATGAGTATTTAAAAAATAATATATAATAATGTAAATACAACAAGTGTATACATGTTATTATAGATCTATTAAAACTTTTACCTCCTGGACCAAATAAAGCAGAATAGCATGGAATGTTGCAATACGGCTTTCCTTCATGCTGTAAAATACACAAAAATTTCCAGTTAAAGAAAATATACATTATTTTATAAAGCTTTTTAAAAAGGAAAAATAAAAAAAAAATTTAAAAGAATTGTGGACAAAATACGTATTAAATTGTGGAGAAGATATATAAGTGCAGAAAATATTAACTTGGATTAAAGATTTGATATGGAAAAATATGCTTGGAGAATGAAGAGGATGTGAAAAGCATAAATGTATGATGTAAGACAAAATGAATATTAATAAATATAAAGAAAGATGGCTAATGTATATTTGTAGCAAATAATAATATAAAAATATCAAGCGATCAGCATTTAATATGCTAACACAGGTTGTTAATAATAATAGCAAACTCCATACAGTAGTGCCACCAAGTGCAAGCTTTGATAATCAATTGATGCAAGAAGGTCTGTGCATAAAATCCCTATCTAGTGCCTTCTCATCCACTATTCACAGATTAGTTCCTAGCTTGTAACTTTCATTAGTGAGGAGCCTTTGATTTGAGAGCACAATATGACTATACAAGTCAATGAGCTTGGATTGAAAACATTAATATGCTTTCATCTTGGGCTTTTAGCTTTATAGTTAACTAAATAGATAAAAGGTGGCTTCTGGAGAGTTGCATTAAATCCTAAGATCTATGTGCAGTGCTCTCAAATCAAAGACTCCTCACTGATAAAAGCCACAAGCTAGAAAATAGTCTAAAGATATTGGATGAATAGGCATTAGATAGAGATTCTGTGCACAAACCTTTCATCTATTAATTGCTAAGGCTTGCACTTGGTGGCACTACTGTATGAAGAGTTTGCTATTGTCATTAAACAATATGTAAAAAAAAAAAATTAAATAGTCAACTAAAAAGTAGAAAAATAAACTAATTGACTACTTGATTAATTTGTCATTATTGAAAAACAGCAGAGATCTTAAGAATCTATACTTGTTATAAAATAATTGGAAATTGCAGGAATATTGTTATTTCATAAGGGCATTTGAGGCCAATATTCCTGCATTTTTTAATATTTTCCAAGAATGGTAAATTAACCAAAAGATGGATTACTTTGTTATTTTTTGTACTTTTTAATTGGCTATTTGCATAAAAGCATTATTTTTAAAAAAATGTTTTTTACATATTTTTATTTTAAAAAATAGTTAAAACTACAAAAAAATCTGATAAAATGTATAAAGTAATAATAAGACATGAAAATAAAAAACACACCCTCTAACAAATGAATTCTACATTTAAATATCATGTGATCATCTACTATATAAAGATATTTATATATTAGCTTTTTAATTAATTTAAGTATGAATTTAATCAATATTAACAATTTTATTCTACAAATGTAATGTTTCAGTCAGATATATATATATTTAATTAATTAAGTACAAGTTAAATCAATATTAACAAAATGTTATACTATAAATGTAATATTCCTGCCAGCTCAATTGTTAAAAAGTTTTCTTGGGAAGTGTAAGGATGTGAGTCTAACTTCTGAATGGGAACAGTTTTTTTTTTCATTGTTAAAAATTCAAAAATGTGGACATACAGACAGAAACATAGGACAAGTTAATATAAAAATTAGGATACAATGCCAAAATAAATTAAACAGATAATTTTTCGGATTATTCATACTTCTGTAACTCGTTCTTGTTTAGAAATAACATTCTATTATGATGATAATAATTGCATTCATCATATTACTAGATGTTTTTCCTCATTTTCCTTGATGTCCTAGCAAAAGTTGTTGTTCCCAATGAAATAAGTGATTCAGAATTCATTCACTAAATTAAAAGTGTTAGATAAAGGGGAGGAGATGAAACTATTCTTATCATGTTTTACATTATTTGAATGAAGCAAGTGGCCACTTAAAAGATAAAATTTAATGAAGCTCAACTTTCACCTTCTGCTCTCAAATGTCAAATGATCTTCTAAGCAATGAGTCATTTGATTCTTTATTATTTGAGTTTTTTTAAAAAAACAAATAAATATATTGTTATCAGAAATTATGACTTTTTTATTTCCAGAAACAGGTTTTTCTTCAATATTTAAGTCATTTGTTCTTAAAAAGTATTAATACAGCATAATGTATTGACTCACATATATACTGTCAATTAGAATGCTTAACAATCAACTTGTCCTTTATATAGTAATAAAATTATGAAAAATTAAACAAAACTTTCTTATTACTGTTATAGTATTTATTTTATTAAGGATTTTAAACTTCTCCCTCGTTAATTTAATATACAAATTAAAAAGCGTATGAAACACTTGAACGAGAAGCTATACAGATTCCAAAAATTACTATATGCTAAGCGCTTTCGAGGCCATTTTACTGTTTTGACTAAACAGAAATCTTCAGAGCAAACTAAGGTAGTCAGGTATTTACCTTGCTATGATGGTCAACATTGTTTCTACGTGCTGAATTTTATAATTGAGCATGTATTGGCCTGTCCTCTGGGCAGGCAAAATCATCTGGACAGGCAAAAACATCAGAGGCCCTCCCTCACCCATTCCAGTGCTACGCACTGACTTTTCTAATTTTCAATGAAAAAATGAGACACATTTTAAACATAAAATTCAGTGCATAGAAACAATGTTGACCATCATAGCAAGGTAAGTACGTGATTACCCAAACTAATACCAATACCCACCTCCTCCTGTAAGATTGATTAATTTTAATAAAATAAACATTGTAACTAATAAGAAACATGAATTTGTTTAATATTTTATGCCTAAATAGTCAATAATTTTCAACTTAAATTTGTTTCATTTAATTTTTACTTTGTTTTTAATTTATAAGAAACATATTGATTTAATATTTTAACAGTTATATTGAAGCATATAAACTTAATAAAAAAAAATTGTATAATTATTTTTTGAGTTATTCATTTATGTAATACTACTATTTTTTCATCTTTTTATATTTCATCATAAAATAATTCAGTCAATATGCCAATAAATGATCAACTGATTCATATATAAAGTTTTCAGATATATATTAATTTTTCATTCTTCATAATTTCTAAGTATTTGAAGTAAATGAGAATTTTATTATTCAATAAATATATATATAAAACAATCTCAACTGAGCATTAGATTTTTATTAATACATATACAAATTAAAACATAATTTACAGAAATATTATATGTCCTCAGAGAAATTGAAAAAGAATTTCAGTATATTCTCAAAAGTTTGAATTATAATTTTCATTTTTTTCAAAGGCATATATAGAAATCTTTGATTTTTTTAAATATATATCTTCCTTTACCTGGTATGTTACTAAGTATATTCAACAAATATACCACCTTGCTGTAATTAATATTCCCAAAATTTAAACTTTGTTTTTACTGTGACCTATTATTATACTTCAATTCATTCCTTGTAAACTTCAGTCTACTTTTTTTTAAATTTAAATATAATAAAAAAAATTTAAATCAAGCCCCCTCTCTCTCTTTCAACTGAAGTTTTTAGAATTCAGTAATCTTTTTCTCCTTATCAACTTTTCTAGTTTTTTTTTTAATAGTTTTTTTTTTTACATATACATAATTTTCTGATCTTTCTTTCAGTCAATTAATTTTTTCTTACTTGGTATGTATTTGAGACTTTTGTCATGTGACTTCATATCCTTTATAAAGTAAGAAATAATATTTTATTCTTTCACATCTTATTGCAAATTCAAGATGAGTCTTGTTTGTCATCAAAACATATTACATTTGGAAAAAATTTCTTATTTAAAAAAGTATATAATCACTACATTAAATTTTAGCTAATATAAAATTCTAACACAGTTTAAACCAATCTTGAAATAGTGTTAATATATATAATAATGAATAAATGGAACAAGAGTACTTCTCTACTACTCTAGCACCATTATTGTAAAGCAATTTAATCTCCAGTTCACTTTAGCAATAAAGGTTTGAAGTTCAGAGTTGAAACCAATGCAGTTTATGCCTGTGGCAACCACCGTCAACTTTTTTTTATTATTAAACTAATAGCTTGAAATCCACAAAATTCTTAAGGTTTTAAACACAAGCCAACTTGTTTATGTAGTTAAACTGATCTGATATCAGATCAATAATAGTTTCATAGTCTCTTTTCTACTTTAATTATAGCTACCTTTTCCCTTTGATTGGGAGCGTTAGTAATGCAACATCACTTGATTCTTTCAGCTTATTAAACAAGAGTGATCTCTATCACAATAATGCATGCTATCTTTTGTAATCATGGATGGTAAATAGTTTACCAGATGGTAAAGCAGTTTAATCCCCAAATAGTTTCTGGTCTTTGCTTGCATTAACAAGGACTTGATATTGAAAGATGGAACAAATGCAGTTATACGTCTGGCATCCAAGTTGCTTTAGTTAAATAAATTAAATATTTTTTGGTATTGTATGCATATTCATGGAGTTATATAATCATTGGCTATATATATAGTATAAACAAATTCATAAAAAATTTGCATGAGAATAATACTGTATAATTTAAAAATACATTTTTGGTGAAGAATTATTCCTTTTTTTGCTGCATAATTAAATACAAAGATATTGGATATTATGAAAAACACCAAAAAATTATTAACCATTCATGGATATTTCATCTACTGTCATGAATTTTTACAATAATTTATAAGAAAAATATAATAATGAAACTATTCTTAATTAATAAAACAATCTCATTCATTTGAGTCACAATTTGACAAGAATTTTATAATAGCTATGTATTTTAAAAATATGTAATTTATAAATTTTTTTGCTGCATAATTAAATACAAAGATATTGGATATTATGAAAAACACCAAAAAATTATTAACCATTCATGGATATTTCATCTACTGTCATGAATTTTTACAATAATTTATAAGAAAAATATAATAATGAAACTATTCTTAATTAATAAAACAATCTCATTCATTTGAGTCACAATTTGACAAGAATTTTATAATAGCTATGTATTTTAAAAATATGTAATTTATAAAATACTTATTTATACTCTCTGCACAAATGTATATTTTAATACTTTGGAAAAACATGGAATGAACTCACTGCAGACAGTATATAAAAAAATAAGTTACATTTCAACATGAGATAATTCAAGATTTTAAGCTTTTACATAATTTCTGCCGTTCATATCATTCAGTATTATTTTCAAACTAATCAAAAATATTTTAATTATTGTTTAATGATTTTGTGAATGTTCTAAACATATAATTTTCCACTTCACCCTATATACCTTAATCATATGAATAAAGGCATCTGGAAAAGATAATGATCCTCCATGATGCAGAACTAGTCTGCAGTTATCCTATATAATAATCCCTCACATATCTTCATCTATACTCAATATTAATTTAAATTAAAGATATCAAAATTCTCACACTTGTAACTATGACACTATCTTCCCTCTCTGCTGATAAATGCATTAATGATTATTGCTAATCATTTTTAGGCTAAAACTTATTATATCATTTTTAGTCCAGTTCTATACTTTATTAAACACAATCATATTAATTAACTCAACTTCATCATTCCATGGCATGAATAAAGATTTCTGAAAACAGCAAATCCCAAGATGCATTTTATATTGAGTCATCATTTTTCAGTTGAACCAAGCCACAACCTCTCACATAACTTCATTATTCTTGTTTAGTATTTATCAATATCAAATTGTTGCATTTAATTTAAAGATGTCAAATTTCCTGCATTCACAACTACATCATCACTATTTATCCCCACCCTAGAAAAATACCTTGATGGTCATTACTTATCATTTATTAAGCTAGAAATGATCAAATCATGGGGAAAAGCTGTGATCTAGGACAACTAAAGAGTGCTGGTTCAGTATAAAATACATCTTAGAAGTATTTATCTTTTTTGGATGTCTTTATTCATGTGATCAAGGTATATGTGATGAAATGGAAAATTATATGTGTATGAAAATACTATATAGGGCAAAAATGAAATGGAGTTATATTAATTGTCCCATGTTGGTTGGGTTTAAAAATAATAGGTACATTAATCTTTGAATAAAGTTTAAAATATATATCTAGACTAGAAATAATATGATAATTTTTAGACTAATGTAATTGTTAAGAAATTTACCTGGGTTGTAAGTCTTTAAATTAAATTGTAATAGTTTGACTTTTTAAAATAATTAACTTCTTTTATTATATTCAAGATGATATTCTTAATATCTATATACCTATGGAAAAAAGTTGGCTTTGTAATCTTTAAGATACTAAATTTTCAAATCATTAGTTTGGAATGGTATAAAAGAAATAATGTATGGATCTATGCAACCTAGTCCTTATTACCAATGAAAAATCAAAAGCCAGAAATTAGTTTAAGAACAGGATTAGTGCTACCGTCTTCTGACCACTGGTTACTTATGTTTACATAGATGCTTATAGATTAAAGCAATACAGAGTGTAAGACTGTTATAACTGTAATTAAATCAAAACTAATATTAACATCAAAAATATAAAAAAAAGTATGTCTTTATAAATTGTTAATAGTGTGTCTACCGAGTTATAATTAATAGTTCATAAAAATTAAAATTGCATATGATTTCTTACCTCTGCATGACTCCCTGGAGTCAGTGTTTTATTACATTTTTCACACCTAAGACATCCAGCATGCCAATCTTTACCTAGAGAAGTTTTTCTCTCGGCTGTAAAATAATAAAAGTTTTAAGTAAAATTATTATGCAAATATTTTTTTTCATAATATTTTTTTTAACAATAATAATTATAAATATATAGTTAGTTGCTCAGAAACAATATAATTATCTAAACATAGAAAAAGCTGTAGTCATTTGTCAGATAGTCATCCCATATAAATTAAAGTTTTCAATAATCCAGTGATGATAGCTATTAATCTTTGTACATATTAGAATTTTAATATATAGGGGGGGGTTTGAACTCAGACTTTCACACAACCCTCAACTATTCATGCTATCTCATACTGCTGACACACATGTTGAAAAGATAAACAATCACCAATGTGTGCGATCAAGTGTGTCAGCAGTATGAGATAGCGTGGATAGTTGAGGATTATGTGAAAGTCTGAGTTCAAACCCTATATTTACACATTGAAGTGTAGGTATGAAAAAGCCTGTACTGTAGAAAAAATTTATATATTAGAGTTCTAAATGAAAGTTTTAAAAGCATTATTCTAGTAGTATTATCTTAAAGCCCTGAGTGCCTCAAATTATTTTTAGAATGATAATAATATTAACGAACTAAACAAATAAATAAAAACCACCCTCCAATAATAAGATATTAATCTTGAAACTCTGTAGCAACAAAGAAAATTGTTCCATAAACTGAAAACTCGGATTCATAATATGCTATTCCTTAAAGGAATGTAAATATAACCCTAATATTACAGTAAACGTCAACCCTTGAATCCCTTGACTGTAATTTCTTTCCATCTGAATTTTTTTACTCAGATTAGCTTTACATTCTACTTGTCAATATGTTTACTTTCTTGAATATAGATAGATAGTACTTCAATATAATTTAATCTAATATTAATCATAAAGAAGGCAACCAATCTCCAGTCATGTGCTATTTATAAATGTATATTAAAATTTCCAAGCATTCACCCACCAGTAGCAGTCGATTTCCTTCTTTATGATTACAATTATTTCACTGCTTAATAATAATAGATTTATATTTAATTTAATATAAATAAATACTTTCTTGTACATGGAAATTTATTTTTCTCTGCATGGTCCATTGTATTTGAGAGATCAAGTGATATCCAATACAGATTAAACAGAGAAGCTCTATTATTAATTATGCTGATTTTATTTTTATTTGCTGTTTTTCTCAGATGAAAATCAATCTAGGAATACCCTTAGCTATACATCAATGGAAAATCACATGATTTTCTTTGTTTACAACCAATATGTAATTTTAAAGGCAATTCACTCTGTTACTCTGCTTCAGAGTTAGTTATTGTAAGATTGTAATCACTGGATAGTAGATGGTAGTGTTATTTCCACATTGCCACAGATGAAGGCCAACCTTCTGAAATTAATCTGGGATGTGAATATAGCATTACTATCTGATGGAAATAGAATTATTACACCTAATAAAACTGGTCTATGATCAAGGCAAAAAAAAGGTTTATTATTATTGATCCATTTTTATTATACTTTTTATTTAGACAAATTTAGCAACTATTTCTTGAGCATGAAAACAAACTTGGCCATACTTTTGAACCTATTGCAGCCAGCATTGTATGTATAAAAAGAACGATGTGAAACATAAAACAAAGGAGACTTAGCATATCACCAACAATGTCAATGCTATGAATAAAAAAGAATCCTGTTTCCCTTTTTCTAAAAAGTGGCACATTTAAGCTTATTTCACATATAATTTACATGATAATTATATTACACCTTCCGCTCACAATTTATTTATTCATTGCTATGATTATAATATTATGACAAAGATATTGAAAGCATGCTAAGCATAATATATTAAGACTGTTTCACTGTTAAGCATTTGTTATTCAGCATCTCCAAGCATATATTCAATTCCACTTCAATTTATCTTTATATTATTTATAGAAGTTGCCTTATATCTATGAAATTTGATTCCAAGCCTTATTGTAGATACCAAAGTTTTGAGGTAATAGAGAACTGTATATTTAAAAAAACATTTTTAATGCACATATATTGAAATGAATTCAATAAAGTGACCAATAAATCTAAGTTCATCAAATCACCACATAACACTGATTAATAAATTAATTTAATTGGTAGCAAAAGGAGAAATGAATAAAAAAAAATTTTAAAACAAAAGCTCTATATCGACAAGATTAATATTCCATTAAATCACAATTTGTTCAATTAAAATAAATCATGTACAAAAAAAAAAAAATCAACATAATATACATTTTTGTATTTATTTTTTACTGCACTTTATATTTCGTAATCAATATTTTTTTCTCTTTTTATTATTATCTAACCAATAAAACTTTTTTTTTTTGCAAATACAAATCAAGAAATGAAATGTACAATAGATTACTGTAGTTTTTAATAATGTAAATGAATACACACACATCCCTCCCCAATATTGACTTTTTTTACTAGCATATTTTTTTTTGCCTGGACAAAAATATAATTTTGAGGCAATGTATAATCTTTAAATTTTATCATTAACCCATTTTGTTGATGTATATGTTAAAAGTTTATTTTTATTTATGTATTGAAGTTTTTTTTTCCTTTTTTTTTTTAGCAATATTTTTTTTTTTTGTAATAAAAGATGCCATGATATTTTCAACTTGAATTTAGAATCCTTCATTAATTATATAATACATTAAGTAATTTTTTCATTTTTTAAGACAAAATAGTTTAAATTTATGATGTCAGCATTTTTTGGGTTTGGCAGAATTAGCATTTATAATTAGCAAAAATTAATTGAGTATATTTTAGCTAATAATACAAACTTTAAAATTTATCATTGCATTTAATTACTGTATATGATTAAAGTTTGTTTTTGATTATATGTTGTATTATTTAGGATTAAAATTCTTATTCATATTGGATGTGCCATAAATTACAATTCAGATTATTTTACAAGAATACCACATGAAAATTAGATAATTATAATAACTTATATTTCTAATTATTTAAATTGAATGCAGTACAATATTGTACAATCAAAGCATACTTGTTAGGGTGTGAAAGTCACCATTTTACTTTTCTATGACATTAACACTCAAAACTTAGAATTTGTGAATCTATATAAAGGTGATTTTATGAAGTCACTATCCTTGATGTTGTTAGTTTTACAAAATGCCACTGTGGCAGACATTTTTTCTTTAAATTTCAATTTATTTTATTTTTACAGATAGTGAATAATTGTTAATCAAAATGATTGCTATACATGGATAATGATTACTATGGCAAATTTTTGTATAAAGGTCATCACATGTGGAAGAAAATGTTGTATACAAAACTATTGACTAAAATTAATGTTTATTTACAATTTTCAACAGAGTTTGGGGCTTTGAACAAACAAGAGGTTTATTATAAGGATGGGAATGGAGTAAACTTTATTATTGCTGTGCTATTTGTGTTGTTTTATGATAGCAACACCCAGTGGTTGCACTATGAACTAAAAAATTAAAATTTTTATTAATTTCTATTGATATTGGAAACTCTGGATGTAAATGGTTGTATTTTTATATTGGACTATTTCCAGCAACTAATATGAGTATTAACTATCTTTGCTTTTTGGTTAGAGTTTTATCTTAAAATTCAATACTTAAGAATCTAAGGGTTCAGGTTTGAATCCCATGCTAGTACTGTTACTGGTCAGGCCAGCAACACTTGAAGAAGGGGAGGAAATAATACCTCTCAAAACATTGTGCATATACTAACCTGTTTGATGTGCTATTACTAACAGTTGAATGTATTTGGAATATTTAAATAAAGTTAAATTTTTCTTAAGACATTCAATATTCATATTAGATGATGGAAATAGTCCAATATAAAAATACAACTAAAACACCACCATCACAAACCTTTAGGAAAACACTATGGATGTAAAAACTGCTGATACAAGGTGACTACAAAATGTTTTTTTAATCTATATCAATAGATGTTCTTTTTGACTTTTGAGTGGTTTTACATTAAAATTTCACTTTAATTATAAACATATTCCAAATTTCCTTTTTTTTTTTTGTAAAAACATATGATGTAAGGAATATACAATTATAATAAATAAATAAAAAATAAGGGAAGGGATATGGGGAAAAAAATGACAGAATCAAAACCTGATATGGATTGTTAATAGAATTGTAGGCAGAAAACTAGAAGATTTTTAATTAAATTAAATTAGCTTCATGTCTCTATGGGTAGTGTATCTTAAAGAAGACTAAATAATAATAATATATATATATTAAGAAATTAGACTAAAATCATATCTTTAGTTGTAGGAAACAATCCCCCACCCCTCCCAAAATGATACTAAATAGTGTTTTTATTTATTAAATACATGCTAAAGAATTGATAAGAAGTACTACAGAGGAGATTAAATCTGGTTAAGGATTACCTATGAAATACTGTCTGCGTCAAAACAATCGATAAAATAGACTAAGTTGTCTTGCGTTGTTAGCCGAGAGGTATCGTAGCCGCCATGCAAGCAAGTAGTTGGTTGCAGACGGTTGTGGGTTCGCGTCTCGGCCGATGCTATGACATATGAAAAAAAAAAAAAATAGACTAAGTTACAGGATGAGTCATTTTATACTTTTTATTAAATACAATACAAACACTATTTATTTGATTTAGATCAAATTAGTATCTGAAAAGGGCAGTTAATCAAAAGTTACCATAACTATCTCATGGTCAATAATAATTGCTAGTGAGTAAAAAGGATCTGAATTGTTTTCCAACTGAAAATGATTTTTTTTTTAAATCTGAAGAGTGAATGTTGTGATCTACTATTAATTGCTTCTTATTATGGTGCTCCTAAATAATACACTATAACAACAGTAACACAAGAACTCATCCGCTGTTGTCCGTTATCTAGGGAAATTATATAAAATAGTAATTAATTGGTAGCATTTTAGTAAGCACTCTAGGACATTTTTGAAACCAGGGAAAGCTGCAGAAAATACTGCTGACACAATCATAGTGACAACCACCCTTCAACATTACATCCATTGCTCTTATTAAAATATTCTAGATATTTTGGCCCAAAATAAATTAATAAACGAACGTTATATATAAATTTTATAAGTGTGGTCGATGTAATGTCAAAGATTGGTTATCACTTGGTCATGTTAATGGTGCTTCTATAGCTCCCCTAGTACTGAAAATGTCCAGCAGCATTTAATAAAATAGTACTAATTAGTTTCAGTAGATAATATAAACACTTATTGTACTAATAGCTCAGAAGTTAAAACCGAAGTTAATGTTAACAGCTGTCTGTTTTGTTTTTATTCAGAGACGAGTCAGATATTTTTACTCTTTCCTGACTAGCCTATTGTCACTGATTGCCAAGGTATTTAACAACTTTTGGGTAACTGCATTTTTTAGAGACTTAATTAGTGTGATCATCTGGATCAAGTATCTTCATAACTCCCAATATGGAATAAAAAGAAACACAATGTAAAAGAGGAGAGGTGGAGAGTCTAAAAAAGTTTCTAAAAAATAATCTTTTTTTTATTACCTTTATATACTCATCAGATTAAGTGGAATAAGCTGTGCTAGATTATGAAGGATTTAATTTAAATCTCGATCAAATTATATCGTGTAATACTATTAATGCAATGTTTTCTGTCTAAAATAGGATGATAAAATATTATAAATCTATTAAGTGAGATGGTCAATTGTTATGATAATAGTTTGCTACTGCTTTCTACACCATCAACACAAATTAATATAATAATTCATATTCAGTTGTATCACAAATTTTAAGAAAACACAGAGGCTAATTTGATCACAATAAGAATTTGTTTAGTCATATTCAAATGTAAATTAATTCAGAAGACTTTTATATGCCAAACAGCAACTTCTGTACTGAGACTTATTAAAATCTCGTCTAAGAAGTGTCATCATCATCATTGTCAACCATTATCAATCCACTGCAAGATGAAGGTCTCTCTAAGTTCAATTCATATCCGATTTCTAATCTCTCTTCTCCATATCATCACTGCACACTTTCTTATTTCATCCATCCATCTCACATGTGGTCTCTTTCTGGGTCTTTTACAGTCTTTTGTAATCCAGTTTAAGATTTCAATTGTTCATCTATTATCATCTCTTCTAGCAATGTGTCCAGCCCAACTCTATTTCAGTTTTTTTTAATTCTCTCAATGATGTCGATAACACCTGTTTGTTCTCTTACCATATATTGCGTTTTTGATCTCTTCTTGTTATTCCTAACATTATTTCAAAAAGACATTATAAATTTAATTAAGATATTAATTTATCACAAACATGAAATATATTTGGATTTCATATGTGTAATAAATAACTATAATTATTTTTAAAGATTAAATATATCAACAATTTACTCCCACGAATCTTAACTGCATGTATGAACATTGTATTTTTTTCTTTAATGTGTACACAAAAAACTTATATTATTAAAATAAACCTACAATTTATTTTATTATAAAGCACTCTTTTTTAAAAACATCAGAAAAATGTAGTTTTGCACCCACAATGCATTTCAATTGAATCACTCATCTCAAATATTCTGATTATTTGTACTTTAGTACATCAAAACAAAATTGCATTTTAACAATTTACAAATATTATTTCAAATGACATATACTATACATTTTAGATATCAAGGATAAATAACAGAGTTAATACACCATTTGAATTAATTGTTAATGTGTGAATTTGTTTAGATATATAAGAATAAATACCCAAATATGTTTAATGTCTAATTAATATCTGGTGAGGATAATGTTACATTTTTCCAATGTTTTTGTAAAAGGATACTTTATAGTAAAAGAAAATGTAAATTAATTTATGGAGAAATTTGGAATGATTTTTTATACAACTACTGTTCGTAATATTTTTAAATACAAATATAGTATATGTATTTAAGTTAGACGTAATTAGAGAGGATTTGAACCCAGACTTTCAAGTTCCCTTCAGTCATCCACTCCATCTTACACAACTGACACACATGACTACATATATGTGAAAAAAATAAATGATCTCCAATATCCATATTTTGTGCTGAACCAGCACTCATCAGTAGGTCCGGATCATCATCTCTCACACGTATATATAATCAGTGCTCAGTTTATATGAAGATAGCAAATCCTCAAACTTTAATGGACAGGGCTTCAGTGATATGGATGGTTGAAAAGTTGGAGAATGGAGAAGACTGAAACTTGTCAATTAAAGTTTGATGATTTGCTATCTTAATACAAACTGTATGGGTGTGTGGAAAACAAATTGATGAGTGCTGCTTTTGCACAAAATACATATATTGGAGATCATTTATCTTTTTCACATGTATATGCTTATGTGTATCAGTTGTATAAGTTGGAGTGAATGACTGAAAGGAGCTTGAAAGTATGGGTTCAAATCCCCTATAATTACAACTACTGTCCATGTAAAATAGCTATTAAAAAGTTTAACACAATTCAGTTCATGGTCAGCAATATTTTTTTCTTCTTAAGGAATAGCAATCACTGATATATTATTAAACTTTTTTGTAGATGATACTATAACAAATCTATTCCTTTGTCTTAAACACTTGATTTTAAAAGTAACTCTCTCCTGTATCTTCTTTTCTATGTTATTTTTTTACTTTTATGCTATTTTTTTACTTTTAATAAATAAAGTAATTTTTTATCAAAGTACTTCCTTTCATACAATATAAGTTCTTACAATTCGTTAAACCAATTTTTGAAGACAAACACTTATTTAACAATAAATTAATTTAGTTGATTACATTAATATCAAAGTTAATCATGACTATAAAAGTGTCAGCAAAATTGATGGACTATTGTCATCCATAACTCAACTTATAAATTACAAACCATAGAAGGAATGTTTACTACATACTATTTAATTAGTTGTCGGAAGTTAATGTCAGACAGATATATTTTAATATTATCAGAAACAGATATATCTAATATGTGGTTGTTTACTTCATGAATTCAGCTAGTATATAAAGACTCTGAATTAAAGAAGAGTAATGATACACTGAAAATTTATTAAGTTTCATTCAAAAATTTACTCTGCTGTCAATATTGGTAGTCCCATGATCAATTATTAATGCAAACCATTATTAGAAATTGATAATAATAATAATAATAATAATAATAATAATAATAATAATAATAATAATAATAATAATAATAATAATAATAATAATAATAATAATAATAATAATAATAATAATAATAATAATAATAATAATAATAATAATAATAATAATAATAATAATAATAATAATAATAATAATAATAATAATAATAATAATAATAATAATAATAATAATAATAATAATAATAATAATAATAATAATAATAATAATAATAATAATAATAATAATAATAATAATAATAATAATAATAATAATAATAATATCATAAAGAAATAAAACAATTCATTTTTTATTTGATGAAAGAATATAAAATTCTGAAATACAAAATTCAGTCTAAAGAAATCTATATACTAAAAACATTCCAAAATTCTGAATGGGTTAAAAGATTTGACAAAAACAAATAAATTGTATTTTGTTTTATACTCCTATTTACTTTAAACATCAATCATAAATGCTTATGTATATGTAAATCAGTATAATAGTATATTAAATTCACTCATAATATATAATCTCATTGTTATAATTCAATTTACTTGCAACTAAAGGTTAGTCCAGATTCCATCTTATCATAATTGGATTAAGTATTCATCACAACAGATCAATAGATATATGAATACATAAGATATATCCAATAACAGAAACAAGCCAATAGTCTGACGATACTCAGAAAATATGATTGCTTTCATTATGGAAAGAAATCTGGCTATAAATAATCAATCCAGCTAAAGCCAGACAACATTAAATTATTGTCATTAAACGAGTGAATTGGTGAGACAAGTTTAGATTAGAACTGAAAGCTGCTAAATCATAAACTAGATATGATGCAAGCTGCCACGGTACAGCTGGAAGCGTTAGGTAAACCTAAAAATGCACTTGAAGTCTTTTACATTAATAGTTGCACAACAACTAATAGCAAACAGTCTTATATAAATTTGTAAATATATTGTACATATAAATTAATGAAATACTTAATCCTTTGTATATGAGTCTACATTTATTACATTTAAATATAATAGAACATTCAAAAACCTATTCCCATTACATAAGAATTAAATATAATTATAAAATTAATTAAGAATAGTTTCTGTAAGTGGAAAAGTGTTATCTATACCTTGCATTTTTTTATGAAATCTCTCAGATTTTCCATAATTCAATTAGTTGCCAATTCTCTGTTCTTATTCAATCTCCATATTATATTTTCTTTAGGGTCAGTCTCCATCCTTTTCAGTAAAACATCAGTTTTAAAAGCATTTCAAATTTCTGGCTTTCTATTTAGAGTTTCATTAACATTTTAAGTAGATTTTTGAAGTTATCATATTTTATTTTAATAAATCAATACTAATATATTGTGAATACTGAACTTTAAGATCTAATTAAGGGGGATTTAAACACAGACTTTTAAGTTACCTTCAGCTATCCTCTCCACCTTATATGATCACTACACATGACCACACACATATGAATAAGATAAATGATCTTCAATATATGTATTTCATGCTGAACCAGCATTCATCAGTTGTTCCAGATTATCATCTCCCACACAAATATATAATCAATGTTCGGTTTATATTAAGAAAGCAAATAAATCTATCCATTAAAGTTTGAAGATTTACTATCTTAATATAAACTGAACACTGATTGTATATATGTGTGGGAAATGATGATCTGGCCCAACTGGTGAATGCTGGTTCAGCACAAAATACGCATATTGGAGATCTTATTCATATATGTGTGGTCATGTGTATTGGTTGTATAAGATGGAGATGATTGCTGAAGGAAGATTAAAACTCTGTGTTCAAATCCCCTTTAATCATATTTTATTTAAAAAATTAATTTTTCTTTTCTTAAACTCTCTTCCTTTTCTTAATATATTACCTTATTTTTTACTTTTTTTGTTTTTCAAATACTGCTGTTCTTAGTAATAAAAGCCTTTTTTTTTTAAAACAAAAAAATCCAATTAATGTACACAAATGTATCACTAGACTTTCCAATGACTATCATTAGCATCTTATCAATAGGGGCCACTTGTAAACAAATATGGCCATTTTAACTTCAGGTGGTGGGTAGAATGATAAAGAATAAAAAATTAGTAAACAAAGAATAAAAGGTGAATTCAGAATTGCTATATATGTATCAAAAGATGAAAAGCGACTGAATCACAGTTAGTGCAAAATGATAACTGATAGCATGAAGGCATACTGTCTTCAATCACTTAGGGATAGGACCCAGTCATCAAGAGCCAATTATTCCACCAGTCATTTCCCTGCATTAACTGTGACAAGGAAATTATGTGTTTATGCAAACAGATTTCCATCCTTTAACTATTATGGACAGTGAGCAATTCTAACTCCAATCCTTTATTGCAAGTATCTCAAAGATGAGCAATATTGATTGATTTCATTAGAAAGATATACATGAGGATAGAATATGCCAGATAGTGATACTTAGGCAAAATGTTAAAAAATTCCAAAAAGTTCAATATTGAAAAAATTAAAAGGAAATATAGCAAGAAATCAACTAAAAGATCATGTGGAGTAGTAGTCCACTAGAGGGAGCCTGGGACTCCAGTTCACGCTGTTACAGGCTCCCAGTTTTATTCACCAAAGTTATAGTCTAGTTTTGAATTCATAGAAGAAAAGTTTACTAAGATGTAAGTGAATACTTGTTTTATTGCCTTTTCATCTTTACAAGAAATTTTAAAGAAGTTTTCATTCAAGAATAATTAAAATTACATATCGTTTCCGTTTTATGCAAACAGCTGTCATTGGAAATAGGCAAACGCTAGGTTAAGTAATTCTGAGAATCATTAGAATAACATAAATCTTTGAAAAATAGTTTTAAATGAAACTAAATGATTCTAAAAAGAATAGAGACACTAGAAATCTTAATTTTTTTGATAGAATAAAAAGAGAAAACATTTGGATATTAAATCTCATTGAAAATGCTGAAAATAAAAACGTTAACAAAAATAGTTTTAAGAACTTTATCTCTGCATGAGATATTAATATTGTTAAACAAGTTTCTATAGCTGAAAACCAGTCAGGGAAGACAGAAAACAACCTAAGGAACATTATAGATACAAAAATTAATCATAAAATTAAGAAAGAAAGAAATCCTAGTGTTAAATTGTTCATAGGAATAAAGTTATGATATCGTTGTGTTGAACAGGTCGAATAAATTATTTTGAATTTTAATTCGATCTCAATTTTAGAATTGAACATTATAGATTATGACTTAAGCTATCTTCCTGCACAAAAATCAAGTTTCACCAATGATCACAACAGAAGTTATTAGCCCATTTCCGGTGTGATTGGGGCATCACAAAAAATAAAAATTTTCAAATCAACACAGAATTACAACGAAATGATTCCTCAGCAAAAAACAAACAAACAATGATTTAAAGGCAAAATTAGTACAAATGATGTTTTAGACATAAGCAGAGACATTGAAGCTACAAATGATTCATCCTCTTTTAGTTATTTCAAACTTTAACAATAAACTTTCAGATTATACAACTGAATCCTTGATTCCTAATCAAGACCTAGAATTCAATCCAAAGAAGCAGAATCCAATTAGTATCAACAAATAATAACCATAGTGAACCCTGAGGGACTTTATAGTTGGGTAAATTGAACAGGTATTGTGAACATTTGCAGACACAGGAGGTTGATAATGATTACAAACAGACTTTCAGCTCCATTGACCTCAGTGTGCTAGGTGATATGGACAAATGGTGTGTATTCATGGTGTGCAAGTAAATCTGGCTTGATTCCAGACTACATTAAATCCAAGTGTTGCATTGGTAGGCACAGGTCTGCACTCATCATTTCTTTCACAGGGGTTGATGATTGCAGTCATTGGGGGTCTGGTTTGTGGGTGCGGGCTGTTGACAATTATTGCCGCTTCCAGAAAACCTGCTGGGAGGGTACAGGGTCAAAGTTTTCAGCACCTTTACTGCTCTGATGGGCTGCTGCGCTCCCTTGATGGATTGTTCTTGGGCAGTGCAGATCTGTGCTCGTCCATATATAGATACATATTGAGTAAGGTTATACAACCCTTTTGTGGATATGTTTTTTTATCGAGCGTATGTTACTTTGTTTTTACCTTGTAACATTGAACACTGTAATATCATGTAGCTGGTGATCAGTCACCTGTGTTTTTTTTTACCTTAATAAAAAAAAAAAAAAAGATCATGTGGAGTATGTGGTTGCATTTGTATTTCAACAGATTGGTTTCCTATAGTAATCATAAAATTCATCTCAATGTCTTACTATCTAATATTTTGTTTTCTATTTTTGCATTTTTTTCTTATGGAATTAGGTGGTAATCATACTCATTTGTGTATGGTCCTTACCTTAAAAACAAACATTTAAATATAACTTATTTTAGGTAACTATTTTCTCAAAAAACTTATATCTAAAACTTAATAATTTTAAAATCAGTTATCACTACAAAGGAAAAACTTTTTTTTTTAAATCTAAAACTTAATATTAATGAAACACAACCGGGCCGAGTGGTCATCGCAACCGCGTGCAAGCAAGTAGTTGGTTGCAGACGGTTGTGGGTTCGCCTCCCGGCTGATGCGATGACATATGAAAAAAAAATTCCTTTTTTTTTTTAATTAACAATAGATGAATTGTACTAAACTGTCACCAATGGCGATTTCTAAGGAATCTTTATTGAGATCAAGAAGAAATAGGTCTTTCTACAGAAAATTTAATGTGTATATATTTGCCATTGTTTACAAATAGAAAAAAAAAAAGAAAACTATTTATATAATTTATTTTAATAATTAATATTTTTAAAAGAACATATATAGAGAGGAAAAAACTATTTAATATGTATCTTTTATATTCAGTTCAGTAGAAACAAAAAGCAAAAAATAATAAACAGGAAATTGTTACAGAATAAAAGATTCTTTTCCTGTGATGCTTATCAGTCAGGTTAAAAACAAAAGTACAGGCTGTAAGTCAGAATAAAATTTTAGATCTAAAGTTCAAATATGTTTTTTATTCAAAATATTTTATTTATATGAAAAATTATAAACTGTGGCTGCATAATGGAAGCAGTTGCAAACACAACATATAATTATTTAAAAAATAATATAAATCAAGATGCAGGAATGTGAAGTGAAAAATATACAGGATATACTTATACTACTAATTACAATATTTCTAAAATCATAATCTTCATATATATATATTGTAAAAATCTTCCACAAGTCAGACTTTTAATAAATGTCATTTTTAATAAACTTACAAAGAATGCCTTATTTATCACATGATCAACCTCTCTTATGCTAGCACATAACTGTTATTAAACAGGCAAAACTCTCCATACAGTAGTGCCACCCTGTGGCATCCATTGATTACTCTGGTTGGCACAGGGTGGCACTACTGTATGGAGAGTTTTGCCTGTTTAATGCCTCCTTATACTAATCTAGTATCCAGATGAAAAAAAATGAACATACTTTCATATGGTCTAAAAGCCTTTATAGGTAGCTGAATGCTCATCAAAATTTTGGGGAGTATCATTACTGGCAATTTTAAGCAAAATGGTAATCTAACCAACTCACAATTTTATATCACAATGCAGATATAAATTCCATTAATTGTAATAACATTTTAAATAAAGGTCAACTATTAAATATATATAGTACTGAGAATGTATAACATTTTTGTCTGAAGATTAAGTAAGATCACACTTAAAGCAATGATGTCATCTTTTCCAATAGTAATGATTAACCAACAACCCATATAAGATTTTTGGGAACTGGACACAAGTGGGTTAATTTTTTATCTAGTTAGTACATTAATTTGAAAGGATATTTACTAATATAAATTTTAGAAAGTCCAATTTGTAATGGATGCCAATATACACTTATATGAATTATCATTTACTTTAAAAATATTATATACTCCCAATGCTACACATTTAGCAACTGGAATTTATTTGCAGAGTTATTCAAACTAATAAAACTTCAAATTATGTCAGTTTTTACACTATTGCTAGGCTTGTGTTCAAACTGCATTATTAAAATAAATTAATAATCTTACAGTCTATTATTTGAGTACTTCAATAGCACAAATTTTCCAAGTAACTGATCATCAGGCTTTTTATTAATACACATAATGCTCATCCATATGTTATTAAATTATAATTAAAAAAATAGAAAATGAAAATTAATAAATAAAGACAAAATAAATATTTACATAAAAAATTATTACTTGGAGTTTTGGTTTTTTTCAACACTTTTATTTAAGTTAAAATCTCCGTTTGTTTGTTTACTCAGATAAAATTTTAAAATTGAGATTTAATAGAATTTTGTACATTTGTTACAAAACACTGATAATGCAATATGACACAAATATTTAAATAGATTCTCTAGTTTCTTTATTAGAGGGGTTAGTAGATAATATTTCAAATATTTTAATATAAAATCCAAACATATCGATCTCACTTTAATATGCTTGATTTTATTTTAAAACAGTAAGCTGATGTTTGAAATAATTGAGAAAATATCAAAATGCTAAAAACTTAAAAAATAGATATAAAAATATTTATGGAACACTATTTTCTGTTACTGTTGACTAAAAAGCCAGAAAATAATTGTGTCTTCAACCACAATTGGGGTTTTAATACTTAACTTGAAGAAAAAATGAAATAATTTAACTATGTGCAAATTTGTTTATTTGTATTATTTAATTTATATTAAATATGAATTATCAAAAGGAGTTCTGTCAGATTATTTAAATTTTTTTTTATTATTTTTTATTATTATAATTGATGATCTAAAGAAAAAACCAAGTACTGTTTTAAAACTTATTTTAGAGAACAATATCTAAAGTTGATATTTCAGAGTATCTGCCCCCATGCATTAATAAAAGGCTAATAGTATTAAAACTTGCTTTGAACAATGGTCCCAGTGCTCATTTTATAAGTACATAGGCCACAATATCAAGACAGAGAATTTAGAGAAAGTTTTTATCCTTTGATGAATAGCATTACTACAGAAATACTATTAAAAGATCACTTTTTTTTCTTTTTCGATACTTTAATACATGTGTTGTTCAAGTAGCAGACTTTTGTCAGAAGTTGTTGAAATTATGATACTGGGACTGTTAACTCAAATGGTCTGCTGTGATTGAATTTTTGCATAATACTTTATTCACTGCAGCAACCATTTTGCTTAAGCAGAAAAATTGATATAAAGGAATATGTATGCTTTCATGATTGAGCAATGACATTTAACAGATTATATTATAATTATGAGTGAAATACAAGAAAAGTTCATATTACATGCACAAGTATAGATTGTTGAATGGATCATGGACTAGTGCTCTTGATTACAGTAATAGTTGCATTTAAAAATATAGGTCTTATTCTAACCATATTTAAAAGATAACTGAGGTTCATCCCTTTGAAATATCTATCATTCATGCTAAATTTCAATAGCTATTAAACATGATTATTGTTAATTGGACTTTCAGGATTTGTCATGTTACCAAGGCATGAAATTCTCTTAAGGAATATGTTATGAATATAAGTAGATCTACTCTTAGCTTCTTTAAAAAAGAAGAATAATGACTAATTTTCTGACAGTGATAAATAGTAAATTGTTTAAAAGAAAACAAACAGCATTATCTGCTTAGAAGAAGAATAACTTAAATGTGGACCTTGGATAATATGTGTAGAAAATTAAAGGCAGAAGTTTTTTTTTAATTGACAAAAAAACTTAAAAATGATTGGTTAATTAAAACTGCATTGATCGTGTCCATCTTAGATCTTGAGTGAGTTGTGTGTGTGCATTAAAAGCAACATCTGTGCCTGACAAATGGTATTATAACCTATTAAATCTATTAATGGTATTCTCTTATATGATAACAATGATATTTCAAACAGATGGAAGAAGCATTTTAATAATCTTTTGAATAATGATATAAGAATTGAGATGCTGATTTTTAATAATATATACATTTTATCTACTTATTTAAATTTAGACAAAGATATCAAATTTTAAAAATAAAACAAAAACTGTAAATTCTGAAGAAGTTTTAAAATAATGGCAATGATATATTAACTTCAAAAATACTGGAAATTTTTAGGAATATATAGATTTATAAAATTGTGCCTTCTGATGTTAAGTATACTTCTACTATTCCAATTTTTAACTATAAAGGGAATAAATAAAATTAATTATCATGGAATATAAGAATTTTGTTAAAAAGGTTGCTTCCAACCATACATGAAACATCATTGGAGTCTCACTACACTTTTTAAAAAACTAAGAAACACTACAGACATGTTTTTTGTTGCTAGGCATATATGCCTGAAAAATGTTAATAATAAGAAGTGATTATGTATTGCTTTTAATAATTTGGTCAAATCATATGGCAATTAATTGAACAGCTTTATATTATTTGTAATTAGTCATTTGTTCACTAAAATTCATATTATATAGCTTCATTGTAATAGAATGAGAAGTGATATTACAACAGATGGAAAATCTGATTAATTTGAAATGAAAAATAGTGTTAAGCAAAAATGTGTACTTGATCCAACATTATTTTTGATTTTTATGACTGGTCTTTAGAACTGTTTATAGGTGGCTTAATGAATCAGGGTCAAAATGTGATACAGATTTGATGTTGGAATTTAAATTTGAATTGATTAAAAGTGAAAACAAGAAATTCATTTGCTTTGATTTTGGATTTACAATATTTTAATGATTCGCTATTTTTGCTAATTCAAAAAATTAGCTTGGAATGTATTTAATATTTTCAAGTGCAACAATATATAAAGACTGGCTTCATAAATGATGTACTAAAAACCCAAGGTCTTATCAGCCAGTGAAAAAAGAAAAACTTTTAAAACTTGTAATGTTTCTCACCTTGAAAATGTAATCTTAAAACAGGCAAAACTCTCTATCAATAGTGTCACTCAGTGCAAGCCAGAATAATCAATCGGTGCCAGAAGTATTATGCATAAAATCTCTATCTAGTGCCTACTTATTCAATACCCCCAGCCTAGTTTCTAGCTTGTGGCTTTCATCAGTGAGGAGCCTTGGATCTTAGGATCTAATGCAATCCTCCTGCAATTAACTTTTATCTCTACTTAACTACAAACTATGAGAATAAATTTGAAAACAGAATATTTTCAATCCAAGCTTATTAGTTTATATAGTCATGTAGGTCTGAACTCAGTTTGGTACCCATACATTTTGGTGGCTTTGGTTCTTTAATAACCATAATCATCACTATCTTATTAGGGAGGATTGGTGTTAAACTACTAAACATCACATGATCATCATTTCATATGCTTACTCATAACTTAATTAAAATAGGCAAAACTCTCCATACAATAGTGCTACTCAGTGTGTTTTCAAATTTATTCTCATAGTTTTGTAGTTAAGTAGAGATAAAAGATGCTTGCAGGAAGGTTGCATTAGATCCTAAGATCTAGGTGCAGTGCTCTCAGATCCAAGGTTCCTCACTGATAAAAGCCACAAGATAGAAACTAGTCTGGGGATATTGGATGAATAGGCACTAGATAGGGATTTTATGCATAAGCCTTCTGCAACAATTGATTACTCTGGCTTGCACTAAGTGGCACTACTGTATGGAGAGTTTTGCCTGTTTTAATAATAGTTATGAGTAAGCATAAGAAATAGTGATCATGTGATGAAAATGTAATCTTGGTAGATTTTTAAATAGAAAGGTTGACTTAGATGCCACTGGTTTCACGTGGAAATAACAGCAATTAAATTAGCTATATAGAGAGCTATTATTTATTTAATTGACTGCATGGAAATGAGACTTAGATAGACTAGTAATATAACATGAAGGGATTATAAAATTTTAATTTAAGGATTCTCCAAAAAATTTCAAAAAATTCAATGACAAGATCATAAATCAAATTAATATGTTCTTCATCATTCTAGATATAATAATGTAAAGTCCATTATTGTATAATCATATCTTCACTGGATTTTGACATATGAAACAAATGAATACTATAAGACTTTTTTAAAAGTATTTTATGGTAATATGAGTACATCCAAAGATATATAAATAAACAGATGAAGTTTCCAAGATTTTATTTACAAAATAGTTAACGTAATATTAATAAACATAGACCCTAGTTTACCTAAATGTAGACATAAAAACAAACTAATTACCTTCAGATTAATATTATACAGAGCACTAATTACACAAATTGTAATTGAAATATTTGAGAAGCACTTTCTTATGGATTATGGTACCAGTTACTTTAAGAAAAGTACTAGTTCTATCTAATTTATTATGAATGATAATATTTGTATAATACTAATCATTTATATAAGCTTGACCGTGCTAGTTTTACAGTAATATAAATGCAGATGAAATAATGTATCCCATTATCTAGTTAGTATGTGCATGTTCATACAAGAATTGAACCATAGATGGGTTAAGTAGTCATTTACTTAGAATACATTGAACTACAGAGATTATTCAAATACAATATGCATTTGGCCAACAAGATCTTATAAGTTTCACTCTTGCAACAAATAATCTGATTCAGTAACATACAAACATCAAATCACTAAATCATAAAAGTGTTACAAACTCTAATGCAAGATTACATATTTTCAACTTGGATTCTAATTAATTATGCATACATTTTATCAACCGACCATATAGACATGTAGCTGTATTAAAATATATACTTATAGTAACACTAAATATGAATCAAATAACTTATCTCACACTAGTTGCAGTGCACTTATGGGCTTCCATAGAATACAATTTAGTAATAGAATCTATATTTAAAATCCTTACTAAATATAACCTCATGTTTGGTTTTCTAATAGTAAAAAATGTATGGAAACAATAATCCTAATTATACATATTCCAACTTCAGCTTCAATACTTTTCACTGATGGAAATTTTTGCTCTCAAATTCATCATACACATTTCTTCTCATGATTAAATATTTCATAAAGAAATTAGAAAAGCTTTAATTATGAAACTAAGAAATACTAATGACATTTAGGTTTGTCTACTGTATCTAATAATTTCAATTCTTCACTTAAATACATTCATATATGCAATTCTATTATATATTCTTGATAATCTGAAAATTTGTGCCCTCTCCCTCTTTTCTTCCTCTCCATCTATCCCTCTTCCTCTCTCTCTCCCTCTCCCTCTCCCTCTCTCTCTCTCTCTCTCTCTCTCTCGCCCTCTCTCTCTCTCTCGCCCTCTCTCTCTCTCTCTCTTTGATGAATTATGTTAATTGAATTATATATTAACATGTTTCAAATTCTTGAGAATTTCTAGACACATTTTTATTTATTTCTTACTCTTTTCAAAAATGTAAAGAAAAAAGTGAATGACCAGAAGGAGTAAAACCAAAGCATATATTACCTATAACAACAATTGTCTCATTACAATTTACTGAAATATATTATTTTTACTTTATTTTGCTTTCCAAATCTCACTATCTTATTAAAAAAAAAATTACTAATATTCATTGGAAATTTATTGCAAATACTATTAATTTATATAAAATTATTCAATAAACAACTCTAAAGTTCATCTGAAATTTTAATAAGAATTCTTAGATAAAATTTATGACTGATTTACTGATTGATACACAAGGATCTGGAAGAATATATCAGTCTGCTGATTTTTGACATGGTGAAGGTCTGCCTATTGAAAAGTATAACTCAACTTCATTTTTTCTTGTATATATTTTTTTTCATTAATGGCATTGCATCAACTTATATTTCTATTGTCATCATTTAATTTGGACCTTTCAGTAAAGATCCTTATATCTTTTATTTTTATTTTTACTAGTATGCTATTTATATTGCTTGCACAGCTCCCAGTTATATTTACAGTGATATCACATTTTTGTATTATACATTAGTTTGAAATGTGATTAATTTCTGTCACTTCGTAATCCTTTTCAAATAACAGCAAAACAGAAAATGCATTACTATGACATCTCTATCAATGTAAACTCTTAGTCAAAAAGATGAATCTTAAAATCTAAACATCTGAAAAGCAGTAAAAAAAGAGTGAATTTTAAATGGTTTACCTCATAATGCTTATTATTTGTATATAAATGTTCAATTAATGCAGTTACAAAGAATGCAAGTTAAGGTTTATACAATTTTACCAAAAAGGAAATAATAATAAATAAAAGTCTTGGCCTGGTAACATTACATTTGGTTGTTTTTCACAAAAACAATGCCATCAAGCAGCCATGCCTGGCTATCAAAAGAGTACCAATATTTTTTATGAAAATAAAAGCACAATGAGTCAGGAATAGTGATGAAATAACTGCATTTTATGAGATATCCTGAGGAATAACAAAAATAGATTCTAATTCATCACAATTTTTACAAATATGGATATTACATTATATTAATAATGTAATTTTTTTTACTTAAAATAAATAATTACATTTTATTAAATTATAAGATTTTAACATATATGTATTTTTTTAATAAATATAGATAATAATTTTATAAATTTATTATTCATAGTTGATAATAACTGTATGCATAAGAAGAGGACGGAGTGTTTCATTTATTTGTAGCCAATTAAATTTAATAAATTATAAAATATTTATTTATGGAGGATTCATGATGTTAATTAATTTCAGTTAAAATTACAGATGTATGATTTTAGTTTACTACATTTTATTTAATTATTAAGATTTATTAGATTTGTTTAAATGAATTTAAAGTCTTGTTGTGCAATATTTAATATTGTGTATTTAGAATCAATTAATTACATTTTATATCATGCTCATATTATATATCTGAAAGATATGAGATTCATTAAAGTTCCAGATGTAACTTTAACATTAACATGCTAGAACAAATTTTGCTAAAATAATGACAATCATTGTCTAGATGTCACTCGCAATAATGAAATGTTATTGCTTGCTTGCACTTATTCAATGTATCTTTGTGGTAGAGAACATATATATATAGTCTTTATAATATTTTATACTGATCATAATTAAGAATTGTATATTTGTTTGTGAATGTGTGCCTTGATTTTATAGGCTGAAAAATAATGCTCATATTAAAGTAAATAAATTCATATTGCTGTTTGTATTTTTACAAATTAAACAGCTTGTAAATGAAGTAAGTATTGATTTCAGTTTAGAATACATATATCACATAGTATTATATTATATATACAAATGCATCACAGTTTACAACATATTTAAATACCTAAATTGAAAGAGCACCATGGAAAAAGACATAAATCCACATCTCATTCCATTCAAACTTATATATCAAAAACAATTTTTATATATAATAACTCAACTTTTTGCACTATTCTAATAGTTAATAAGAGTATTTTTTAAAGCCATCTTGGTGGTACATGGATACTGAGTTTTTATTGAATTAATTTTTTACAAATAAAAGATAATATGGATTTTAGATCATCCTCTGAAAAAGCAAAGCACCAAAAACTCATATAGGGAAATAATGAAAGAGAATGCATTTGATGGTGAGGGCTTTTCATTCTTCGATATATATGCCACGAATAAACACATATATATTGCCAATCAATAAATATTTGGATAGACTTTTGGATTGACTTTGTGGAAAAATAAATCCTAATCCTGACTAAAATCTGAAAACATTTTCAAATATAACCTAAGCCAGATTCAAATTATAGGTATATTAAGAGAATATGAAATCATAGTATTATACATATATATAACTTTTTTAAACATATAGAACAAAATAAGCATGGTTCTATCTTTTGATGATTCTGTTTCCCTTCTCATTTTCACATGCATTTATGTAACACTGCAGTAAAGGAGAGACATTGCATTTTTACTGATCTTATTTTAAATGTTTCATTACCTTTTAACTAGATGTTATATAAGTTTCAAACTGATCTGGGGGATATTGGATAGGACAGCACTGGGTAGAGATTTATAAGCACTATCATCTGGCATCTATTAATTACTAAAGATTATAGTAGGTGGTGTAGAGGTATCACGAAAAAATTAACTGGAAGTTCATCGAGGAAAAAGCTTCCATATTATCAGCTATGCTGCATTCACAATTTCATTAATATCTCTATAGATTCCAGATTAAATATATGAATTATTTTCATTATTTTTCTCATATATACAGTTTTGGATTTTAAAAATATTTGATAGACCATATATCTGTAATTTACAGTCTTTAGATAATTCAATATAAATATATATATTGTACTTATGTATGTATTATATAATCATAATAATTGTAAATTATTTTAATTTGGTTAGTTGATGATTTGCTTTTGAGTTTTTGATAAGTAGTCTCTTTACTTACAGTTGGAATGTTTTAATTATACAAAAAATTAATTTGGAAATGAATTTTTTTTATAACTGTCATCATTTATATTCATACTTATTATCATTATAATCTGATTTTTAAAATTAACTATGATTGATAACTAATACATATTTGAATTTAAAGTATTGTATTACTATATTATTACAGTTTCTAAATTTGGAGTTTCCTTTTTGCATTTAAAAAAAAAAAAGCTTATCAACATGCTGAGATTTTTTTCTTTTGGTGTTAAAAATATATTGATTTATAATATAGACACGTTATCATTTAGTTTCCTCCTATTAAATTCAAAACCTAAAGATCGTCAATTAAATGTCACATTAAAATAAAATTATCTGTAATGAAAAAGTTAATCTATTTGAAAATTACTATGATGATTTTTAACAGAATAACCACACCCATTTTACTCTAGTTGTTAATTTATTCTTATAATACATAGATAATTTGGAACCTTTAAGAGCTTTTCCAAAATAATGATTTTTTTTTTTTTCAGATTTGAAGAAGTCAAATAGCTATTATATCTTTTAATTACCTCCCCTATTATACATTTTTAATGCTAGTACACTTAAATGTAGATGTTAAATGTAAATAATAATTTAACATCTTATATAATTGCAATTTATTCTGTATAATATTAAATACATAATTTTTATGATAGCAATCATTGGAAAAATAATTTTTTATAATGCTTGTTTAAATGTAAATATTAAATAGAAATTGTAAAAGACCCAGAAAGAGACCGCATGTGAGATGGATGGATGAAATAAGGAAGTTTGTTGATATTATGCAGAAAAGAGATATTATGGATTGGATAAATTAGATTAAACTTGTAGAGTTCTTCACTGATTGATAAAAATTAAAAATTATTATGATGAAATGTTCATTACACATATTTTGTACACAGTATATATTTATACAAACAAAGGCAAAACTCTCCATACAGTAATGCCACCCTGTGTCAAACAGAGTAATCAATGGATTCCAGAAGGTTTGTGTATAAAATCCCTATCTAGTGTCTACTCATCCAATATCCCCAGACTAGGTTCTGGCTTGTGGCCATCATCAGTGAGGAGCCTTGGATCTGAGAGCACTGCACCTAGATCTTAGGATCTAATTATGTGCTAGTATAGAGATGGTGATCATGTGATGTTTGGTAGTATATATTTATGTTAAATATTTACAGAATCTTTCTTCTTTCTATATGTCATGGCATCGTCCGGGAGGCGAACCCGCAACAACCGTCTGCAACCAACTACTTGCTTGCAAGGCGGCTGCGCTGACCTCTCAGCTAACAATGCTGCTTAGCAAGTATAGATTTTTTTTTTCATTTGCTTTCTTCTGATAATGTACGTATCAACATTTTAGCAATGAAACTTTTTTTTTTTTAATATTTTTTTGCAACAAAGAATTCTATTGTTTCTAAATAAAAATAGCCATGTTAATGTGAAAATTTTAAAAATATTTTTGATGTAAATTAATCTTGTATAATTAGTTCATCCAATAGCTTGGTATTAAAAAGATGCAAAGAATAAGATAATCCACAAAATACAATGCAATGACATTCTAGAAAAGGATTCGTTTGTAGTTAACATTTCTTTCTATATTGCCACAGCATATATGAAGTTAGTCAAATTGAAATGTGTGTGCTTATATAACTGAAGTAGGCAGGACAACCGTTTAAGTAAATCTTGCTGTGAAAGCTGTAAAATTATAAATTAAAGTAAGATTGTTAAGTAGTATTATCTCCAGTCAGAGCTAGCCTGAGATGGGTGCATATGGTGAGACAGCACAAGACCTGATCCTCCATTGTCAACATCTTTTGCGAAAATCAAAAAATAAATCAAAATATTTTATTCGCTAAATGTAACTATATTTCCTTTTTTTTTCAAAACTCTATAATTTGTAGACCCTACATTGACTATCACATATTCGAAATGTGATGGCACAGATTTTTCAAGTAAATACAGTGTATATGCTTAAATGTTTTGCAATGTTGTGATCATGTTACTGTGAAATGTATATAATAAATAACATTATAATTAATAAAACAAGACACAAATTGTGCAACTTGCTTTTAAGTTTGTATTAAAATGTTCACTAGAGATAGCTTACCATTTGCTCCAATCAAGCTTTAATTTATAAGTGCTGAAAGAGAAAAAATTCAAAATCTCTATCAGAATGTTCTTATCCCCAGATCAATTAGTTTCAAGCTTATGGCTCACCTCAGTGGGAAACTAGGACTCCAGACACTAGATTTATAATACCCAATTCAAAAGTCAGCACTTATCTAATGTGCTACTATCAATTTGAAAATCTGAATTTTTCAGATATGTAAATGTCTTCAAATATGGGTCTGAACTCAGTTCAGTTTCACCACATATTAATAGCTTCAGCAATATAACATCGCAAAAGCCTAATTATTTATACAAGTACCAATTTGTGCAATTTTAATAAATTGATATTTGAGTAAACAAAATAAAATACTTATAATGCAAAAAATTATATTTTATTTTCTTGAATGCCCCCCCCCCCACACACACACACACACGAATTCTGATTCAAAGAAAAATAAAATGTTTAACAAAGAAAATCATTCTTGACTTAATGTATACTAATTGTAAAGCAATATATCTATATCTGCAAATAATATATTTGTTTAAAATGTTTTTTTTATATGCAAAAGAGGTTCCCACAAAAAATTGCACTGTGCCCCTTAGTTTCTTCAGCCAACTCTGTTTCCAATGCTTAAATGATTTGATGTAACTTCCTTTGAAATTGTTCAAAGTGAGAATGGAAGACTAATTAGTTTAAATTTGTTAGACTTTATAATGTTTCAAAATAATATACACTCTATAGCAAACCCTACACATATGTATTGAAACATATTATAAGTGGATTATTTAATTTTATTTTGATATATATATAAACTCTTAATCAATTGATATATTATAAATAAATCAAAATAATAGACAACTCATTGATATAAAACTTAAATTAATATCATCATTTTGATTTTTTGTTCTAATTAGAACCTTTTCAGAGTGCCATTTTTTTTTAAAATTTATCATATGACAAGGAATATTGTACAGCTTTATATACTCTCTAGTGAGGTCATCACTAGAAATAAACATAGGATCTTTTTTTTAATGATTATTTAAATAAGGTACATTTTTGTCAAGCATTGTTAGCCGAGAGTTCAGCACAGCTGCCTTGCAAGCAAGCAGTTGGTTGCAGATGGTTGTTGCGGGTTCACCTCCCAGCTGATGCTATGACATATGAGAAAAAATAAAGCACATTTTAAAACATAACCGTAATAATATATTGTACCAGTAACTCAGGTAAAAATGAATTAATCTGGCCACACTTTGGGAAGTCATTTTATGGTACCGGTAACTTTGAGGGACCATATCACTAAACAAGTGCAAATTTCATAGTCGCAATCTAAAGTAGATAATAAATGGAGATGAATGAACCTAAAACAGGTTATATTTCCCAATCAACTACCAAAAACCATCACTAGTATTTTTAAATAATTTTTCTTTTCACTTAGCAATAATTTAATTTAAATAAAAATAATAATAATTTTATTCTTTTATCATGGCCCATGCTAAATGAATCAATTTCAAAAACCAGAATCCCTCAAATTACAAAACATTTCAGCATTTTTGCCCTTGGTTAAACAGTCTCTTTAATTAAAATATATTTTTCTCTTAATTGATACGTGCAAAAATGACCGTGTGGAATTGAAAGTTTCTAAATAAAAAAAACACTGACAACTTGAATTAAAACGAACAATAATTTATTTCACAATTAAAATTAATTCGTATATATACATGCACATACACACTGAATTAAAACTAAATATTTTATAATGCATTCATATAGCAAAGCATATAAAAAATCAAGCCAAGAGGTCATCGCAGCTGCCGTGCAAACAAGTAGTTGGTTGCAAACAGTTGGGGGTTCGCGTCCCGGCCGATGCTATGACATATGAAAAAAAAAAAAATCAATGGGTAACAATGGCTACGCAACTAATATATATAAAATAACAAAGAAATCAGATTGTACTGACTTAAGAACTTTTCAATATATTGGGTTTTTTTTTATTGTTTGGTTTTTAGTTTTGAAAAGAATAGTTTTACCATGTTTTTTTTTAATACTTCCGTTACTGATCAAAATGGCATGAAAATAGTAAGTTTTTTTTTTTTTCTGACAACTAGTTTCCTTTTAAATACTTCGTTTCTCCAGATAAAATAAAAGCAATCGAGGCACACATTTTCCATAGGCGTTTTGACGTTCGAGTTTAGGAAGAAAACTGCAGGACAGTCAAAACATAAGGTGTATGTATATATGTACAAATAAAGAGTTTTGCTAAAAAGTGCTCGAAGTGTGTTGAACTGGCTCTGAAGAAGACTGCAGGACAATCAAAACTTAAGGTGTATGTATATATATACAAATAGAGAGTTTTGCTAAAAAATGTTCAAAGTGGTTTTGGATAAATTATATTTATAGGATATTACAGCAAAATAATAAAAAAAGCATGATTTTGGTACTATATATATGATAATAATGGCAACAGTTGTTTGGAGAAGTGCTGAAAAGGTATGATGATGAGATCCATCCAGGGAAACATTTTTTTATGGATCAAGCAGCTTGTCAATAACAAAAGCATGATTTTCCATTTATAAACCCACATGCCATATTATTTGTATTATTATATTTTTAAAATGTATTTAATTTATTTCATACATATAAAGAATGAAGGAAATAACGATTCACTGCATTAGATCTATTGATAAAGAAAATAATGCTTATAAATAATGAGAGAGAACTTATTGCACACTTGCTGAACTTACACTATTGATCTTTTTAGAAGCGGTCAATCAACCTCATTACTAAATAATTAAGTACAATCTTAATCTATATAGTGCCTCTGTTGTTTTTCCTATTCCCAGAACAATGTGAGCAAATGGTTTTTTTTAATTCAAAGATAAAAAATATAATATTTTAAACAAAATAATTAATATTGATTTAACATATGTATATAAGCATTTAAATTCATATCCAGAAAAGACATAGTTATATGAGAGAGTGGATGGCCAAAAGGAGCTTGAAAGCCTATGTTCAAATCCCCTAATCACAGGTATATAAAATATACTTCCATTTAAAATATTAAAAATCATAGTTAAAAACAGAATCTTTACTAGTTCTGCAATTTTTAAAATTGACCTAATTTCATAATTTTTTCTGGTTTTAATTTCCTTTATAACCCTAGTATATATATATTTTTTAACTTAAGCTTATTCAATATAGTATTTGTTTGTGGTCATATTTTAGTCTAATTAATCATTTCAGGAATTAATTATAAAATATAAATATTTTATAATATTAAAATAATTAATAGAATCATGAAACAAATGAATATGAAAAAACAATGAACACAGTCAGAAAAGATAAATAGAAAATCAATAATAAAGTTAAATGTTTTAAAATATTTACTGAGTTAGATGATAAAATTCAAGAGCTAAATATATTTTTTTAGATTTAAAAAAATGCTGTTTTGCAGATCAACAAATTTGGAATTAAAAATGAGACATTTTAAATGTTTAAAAAGTTAATTGTATGATAAAGAAGATAGAATGAGGAAAAAAATAAAAAGAGAGGAGGATATATGCTTTTGATATATGGGTTTGGAATGAAATAGAGTAGTTGGACTATGTAAAAAAAAAAAAAAAAGATATTTACTACAAAATTAAGAAAAATAAAAAATTAGATTGGGCATATTTTTAGAGCAAAAGAAATTGTTAAAAATTTTGTTAGAAAGGACTATAAAGAAACAATAAAAAATATTGCTAATTTTAAAAATAAAATTATAAAAAAAAAACTAGTCAGATGTCACATGACTTAATTTAATAAAGCTTATATTTACAACGCCAGAAGCAGAAACCAGTCTGGGGTTGAGGATATTCTCAAAGCTTGTTAAGAGCTTATTTTGCGAGCTCTATATATAACAATTTTAAGAATAAAATGTCTAAAATATAAAATAGTAATAAAGTTGGAGAAGTTAGGCTAAACTAATTTAGATTATCATATAAATGGTAATAGATAGTTTTATATCATTTAAAAATTGTTGATATATCACAATATAAAATACATTTAAATAAGTAAGGACTCCAAATAGATCAATAAACATCCACATTTTATTTTTAAATCTTCTTGGATGAGTTAGAAGAGTAGCTTCCTGCTTTACACATATCACAACAAACATTTATAAGCAAAGTATTCAACTTTTCAAAAATGAACAACTGAATTCTTATATAATTTGAATACTTTGGTCGTTGGTCCTGAATAACATGTTTTCTCCACTCACTTAATGTTACAAATTTCTGTCATTGCAACTTTTAAATTAAAAGGTGGCAAATGAAAAATATTTGAATTTATAACATGATGTGAGAAGACGACTGTTTTCAGTCTGAAAACTTTGAATCATTTATATAATTTAACCATCTGTAATTAATTGATGAGGTATCCAAAATCATTAGATTAGTTTATTGTTGTATTATTTTCTGTCAGTGTAGTTTTCACCTTCAAAATATCATTAACTAATGTTAAAAAAATTTCTAAACAGCCAGCAATTTTTCTTAATTCAGGGATTGATGTCAATTTGAAGATATCTAATAATAATGAATATAATCTTAACAAAGTATTCTTATTGAAAATAAAATCTTATTACAGTTTTAGAGGCAACGTTTAATTAATAAAAAATTAATGATGATGGAATAAAGGATTTTAAATGCAATATTTCTAGTTTAAAGAGGTGTAGCATTTTGTTGATTGGAATACTTTATATGTTAAAGCGTTGACCGGGAAGCGAACTCGGGCCGGCTAACTTGAAAGGCAGCTATGCTAACTGCTAGGCCACCAACACTTGACTGATTGGAATATTTTTGCTAAAGGAAACAAATTATGCAAGGATTACTGGATAAAATTTGCCTAACTCAAAAGCAACGCAATATTACTTGATTTTTTTCAATTTATTACAGTATATACGGGAACATTTTTTTTCTCTCTATTTTTTTAATTCCATTTATTGTAATATTATCTGGTAATCACTCAGTACTCAAGCTCACTATAGATATTAGATTAACAGAGAAAGAAGTTATCTTGAGTTTGTTTAATAGGTAATATTAATAATCAATTCAACTCAATTCAAATAAACAACTAATATTAAATAATTATTTTATTCTAACCAGTTTTTATTCAATAATTAATAGTAATCATGAAAACAACATTATGGACAAATTCAATATAATATTTATTATATTTGGTCATTGTTTTTTTTTTATATATGTCAAAGCGTTGACCGGGAAGTGAACCCAGGCCAATTGCTTGGAAGGTAGCTATACTAACCATTAAGCCACCAACACTTGACTATTTGACCATTGTTAAGGATATAAATAGGTAGTATTTACATTACTTTGCATTTTATATTCTAAAAACCCAAATGATTTTTTTTCTTATAATAAAAGACTGTTTCAACAATAAGAACAAAAATTATTATTATTAAAATGAGGAATATCATGAAATGTGTGAAAAAGTTTTACAAAGAATTATTTAATAATAAAGAAAACAAAGTGATCACTATATTTAATTTGTGTTCTGAATTAAATTTATGAAGAAGAGAAAAACTTCAATAAATGATGGAATTAACATTATAGATCTTAAAAACAGATGAAGAAAATAAAAAAATTGTTGGCAAAACTATAAAACAAACATCTAAATGACAAAAGCATATCAAATAATTGGAAGAATGCAATTGTAATATTGATTTTTAAGAAAGCTGATAAAGAAAATAGGAGAATTAACAGATTTATCAATCTTCTATCATTTCTATGCAAAACATTTACAAGATAATTATAATTTATCTGCAATAAAATTCTGACTCACAGCAACCAAAAGAACAAACTGAATTTAAAAGTGATTTTAGCACAATGAATCATATTTAAATATTAACAAAAATTATAGAAAAAACAAGGAATATGAGTTGCCATAATGTTTTGAATTTTTGGATTATGAAAAGGCACTTGATTCTACGAGCATTTCTACAGTGATTAAAATGCTTTGAACATCAAGATATAGACCTGGGATATTTTTATATTCTGAAGAATATTTATCATGACCAACATTAAGAAAACTGACATTGATAAGAATATAAAATAAAGTGATTACATTTTTCCCAAAATTTTACTATAGTTTTACAATAAGTATTTTGTGGATTAAAATAGGAAGTTGAGAAAATAAAAATGCACAAATATGTTTTTTGTAAATAACGATTTAGAGCTTCAGGAAATATTGCAAAAGTTATGATATGAAAATAAAAAAACATAACTAAAAATAAATACTAAAAAACTAAAATAATGTTCAATTAATTTTCTCAGAAGAAGAAATAAAGAATAATTAGAACTTAACAGAATACCTTGACCATATCATTAATACAGATAAAACAACAAAATAAAATCAACAGTAGAATTAAAGTGAAGTGCTTTTGTTAGAAATAACTTGATATTAAGAAGAAATATATCTATGGGTTTAAAAAGAAAGATTTTTAATAAATGCCTTTTACCAGTTTTTACTTATGAATATGAGATGTAATACTTTACAGAAGAGTGATATAAACTTCAGATGACTCAACAAAGTATGGAGAGATGCATGTTGGAATAATAAGGAGAAGCCAAAAATGAAATGCTTGTATGAGAGAACAATTAGGCACCATTAACATTGCTGAAAGAATTAAGAGATTGAAATGAAGCTTGACTGATGGTAATGGATGAGCAGTAAGAGTTTTAAATCTAAAGCCTAAAAATGTTTAAAAGACCTAAAAAAAAGTTTGCATATGATATAGATGAATGAAATGAGGAAGTTTGTTAATGTGATGTGGAAAAGAGAAGTTGTAAACCAAAGAAGTTGGACTAAATTTGGAGACCTCCATCTAATAGTGGATCAATAATGACTGAAATTGATAATAATTGTGAAAATAAAGACTTAAGCTTATTATTAAAGAAATTACTTTTTAATTTATATGTTTGAAAAATTCATGATTTAAAAATGAAACTGTTTAAAAAACTTTCATAAAGAGTTCAAAAAGCTGACTAACAAAACTGAATAAATTATTAATCTGAATTTATCTAATTTATAACTTTTACATAAATTACTTTAAAGCTTTTTTAATGTTATAATAATATCATTGATTAATTAGGATGCAAATTTAAAAGCAATAACTAGCTCATCAATTATAGTTTAAAAACTATTTAACATTGTATCTATGACTACAAAAAAATACATCAATTGATTTTGAATATATTAATAAAATTTATTTTAGAAATTTACTAATAATGTGATAAGCATTTATTTTATAACGTCTTGCGTGCGATTATAATTATGATACAATGACAGCCTGTTAAGCTAATTGCGCAGACGCTGTGAGAATGTTATTAATAAATGAATACCTTCGAACAACCACATGATATAGTATTTGTATAAGAGTAAAAAGGAATCTTCTTACCCTTACGACTCAAATGTTTATATATGAGCAAATCTAAAGTAGTTGTAACGAAGGCGTAACTACATAATAGTCACTTTAAATTACTATATATAATGTCTGTATGAATGACGCCGATGAAATTTTCTAGAATTTACTAAACGCCACTCTAAACGAAACTAAATCATATACATGAATAAGCATTTATTTTATAACGTCTTGCATGCGATTATAATTATGATAGAATGACAGCCTGTTAAGCATTCTCACAGCGTCTGTGCAATTAGCTTAACAGGTTGTCATTCTATCATAATTATAATCGCACGCAAGACGTTATAAAATAAATGCTTATTCATGTATATGATTTAGTTTCGTTTAGAGTGGCGTTTAGTAAATTCTAGAAAATTTCATCGGCGTCATTCATACAGACATTATATATAGTAATTTAAAGTGACTGTTATGTAGTTACGCCTTCATTACAACTACTTTAGATTTGCTCATATATAAACATTTGAGTCGTAAGGGTAAGAGGATTCCTTTTTACTCTTATACAAATACTATATCATGTGGTTGTTCGAAGGTATTCATTTATTAATAACATTCTCACAGCATCTGCGCAATTAGCTTAACAGGCTGTCATTCTATCATAATAATGTGATAGTCTTGTTGATAGGAGGATAGCTTCATTTTTTGCAAAATAATTTTGAATAATATAAATGTTGATTTAAACACATAGATATTAGATTGTTTTTATTACGCATACAAACATGGTATTCTATCTTGTAATCCTCCACCCACTAAGAAAGTTCAAAAATAAAAAGTTAAAGATTTGTTTTGAAATAACTTTACAAAATCAATCCTGACCAATAAATACTTCTACACATTTCCTATGTTGATGCTCTACCTGTTTATGTGACATATGTAATATTGTCTTTTAACTTCATCTGCAGCAACTTGTTATTGTCGAATTTACCATATTTAGTACACTAGCTTTATCTTATAATAAAAATAATATTATTTGTTTGGAGATACCTTTGAAATAATTTTGCCTCAACCACAAAAGCCATGCTCACGTTTACTGTAAAATACTTTTTTTGAAAAGTCTGTAGATGAGTGGTATATATTTTTACAATAGCATATATAGTAGCATCACATTCAAAAAACTTAAGATTATATCAACTGATCTTGTGATCTTGCCATCATCATATTTTTAGAATGTTTATAGAACATTCTTACTTTTTTTTTCCAGTACCTTTATGCTACAATAATAAAGATCTGTCTTTAATTTCCTTACAATAAATGTAGCAAATAACAACCCTATGTAGAACTAATTTAACTGAATAGTTATATCTTTCAGTGGTGAAATTTTTGCTATGTGGCTAAGTATATAAGTAAAACACTGGAGTCTATGTCGAACCTCAACATTCAATTTGGTCTACTTCAAAAACTATCAAAATAAATTCCATACTCTTAATCTAATAATCATCTCACCTAAAAGTTGTTGAATATTTTTCTTCTATGATTAATTAATGTGATATATAGAACTCACAAAATAAGCTCTTAATAAGCTTTGAGAATATCCTCAACCCCAGACCGGTTTCTGCTTCTGGCATCATCTGGGGTTGGGGATATTCTCAAAGCAAGTTAAGAGCTTATTTTGCGAGCTCTATATATAACATTTGTAAACACAAGCTTAAATTAAGTCATGTAACATCTGACTTGATTTTTTATCATTTTATTTTTTGCTATTAAGACTTTGGCAATTTTATATTGCTAAAGCTATTAATACATGGTGCATCTGAACTTAGTTCAGTCCCATATGGCTATTTGAGTTAGATAGTTGGATTAGAAGACATATGAATGTCTGACAATTTCAGATTTTCTACTCAATAGTTACGCATTAGATAAAGTGCTGGGCTTGTCCTAGTATTTTTAATTTAATGTTTGAATATCCAGGCACCTCATTGTCGATGCCAGAAGTAGAAACCAGTCTGGGGTTGAGGATATTCTCAAAGTTTGTTAAGAACTTATTTTGCAAGCTCTATATATAACATTTGTAAATACAAGCTTTATTAAATTAAGTCATGTGACATCTGACTTGATTTTTTAATTACTTTATGATTAATTAATAAGACATTTGAATTAATAAACTTGTTATAGTTAGGTACCTGAGAAGTCAAGTAACACTCACTGGTCAAAGCAAAAGAAGAAGTATGATTTCATTCAATTGGTCATACTGAGACTTTTCTCCACTTTTTTATTTCTCAATAAACTTGCCTGCAGGCAGAATGCAGTTACAACTCAATGAATTATTATGAATAAATGATTTAACCTAATCATTATTGGTGGGAATTTGAAATTGCTTGTCATCTTTAACATAAAATATTTATTATAATACTTTTAAGGCTACATCATCAATTCTAATGAGACTTATAGCTAATATCACTATTATAAAACCATTATATAATAGGTAGCTGAATGTGAAGTGTGTTACAGCAGCTCTATACACAGAAACAGTAATAGAAAAGAAAATATTTAACAACCAAATCAAATATTGAATTATGAGGATTCACCCCTTTTACTTGAGAATAACTAGAAAACAGTTAATAAATGTTTATTAACTATGACATATGAAAAAAAAAAGTTTAATTATATATGACTAACTGAGCTATAAAAAAAAAAAGATTTCAGCATGAGTGAATGTTCAATTACTTATTCTGGTTGACTCAAGTGGTATAAAACCATAACACAAACAAAATACTTATATAAAAATTTACATTTATAAATTTTATTTTTAACATATCAAAAATGCACATAAATTTAAAGCAGGGTAAAATTTTTAAAAAAAAAAAATGCTAACTTTGCTAAACAGATAACGTTTTATAGAAAAATTTTCAAAATAACTTTTAAAGGTTATTACAAGAATATCGTGGAACACTTATTTCTAGAGATTCTATTACAAAGCACACATAGTTGAATGCGAATAGCTATTTTTACAAACTGTTATTAACGAAAAAACGTCTTAATCATTTCAAGCAAAGATTTAATTAATTATGAGCATACAGAGAGATAAAAAAAAATCAGATCAATTTATATAAAATGTTTAGTTTAAACATAACCTTCAGCAGAATTATAGGGAAAAAAATATTTACTGTTCAAAAAACAAATGTTGTAATAAGATACCTATGAAAAGAAGTGTTAAATAGAAGAACCCTTCCCCCTACTTGCATTCCATGAAGATTATATTTCATATCTTGAACAGAACTTTTAGCAACAAATTATTTTTAACATTCTAAAAGTTAAATATGAATTTAAATATAGAACATTAAACAGTATGAAAATAAACAAATGCTTGAACTTCTTATAATATTTATACTTTGTAATAAAAATGTTACTTCGAAATTGTATTCTTTGTAGATTTAATGTATATATCAGAATTACTGTAAAAAATTTAAATAATTTTGATTTCCAATATGAAATTATGTATATATAATCATGAAAACAATTCGGGTAAAAAGTAAATATCTAGAATTTGATATATTTTCAGTGTGGCTGCCATATGCTATTCAGCATATATTAAGGTGTAATGTGGTTTTAGTATAATTGATGGAATTGGACTTTAGAGCTAAAGAATCCTGAATAGGATGCCAACTAGTCACTTCCAATCCTCAAGTATTCCGGGATTTCCTAATCATTCAATTATTCTATGTATTTAATGCAGTTATTTACTAGCCTCCATTGCTTTCAAAAGTGTTCATATTAATGATAGCAATAGCAAATCTGATCCACCTTTTCAGATCATAATAGAAAAGCATGAATCTTTGATTTAAGCTCACAAATAGCTTCTATAAATCAGATCTGGTGAACATGGTGTTTCCTGTATGTTTTATACATCATAAAATTAAATCAGCAAAAATATTAAATCATATAAAATATTTTAAATCATATAAAACTTTTATAATAACTTGATATATTAGTTGAACCATGATCAGCTAACTGTAAGATAGCCTATTTCTTAAGATTATTATTATATGATAATTTCCAATAGTGTGGCATAATTATGTTCGAACGAATTCTCATTTTTATAAGGTTTTCTTGACTTATAGATGAAATATCTAAATAATTTCACAATAGACAAGTCATATTCAAAAAGTATGCTTATTATCATATAAGACAATTATATATACTATATATATCTAATTGAATAAAGCACAATTAACATCAATGACAGACTAATTGTTATTAATGAGTTATTTGAGACATGTGTTCAGATAATAAAGATGGTGTTTATTTATGATGAGTAAGGATTATTAAAGATATAGAAATATAAGATGTTTAATCAAGGTTAAAAGGCAAGAAATTTCAACATAAAATATTGTGCAGTAATAAAAATAATTGGATGCAGAAAGGAATTTGCTGATAATTGAAAAGAGACACTTTGATTCCTCTTAGAGACATTAAAGGAACTGAGTGGGGCAAATTCCTAATGTTCACTCCATATGTTTTTGTCATTGCAGCTGTTATTACCATGTAATTATTGATATAATATACGAACATGGATGGGCTGCTCACCAACATGCATAAGCCAGCACAGTGATTATATTGGCCTTTTACCTCTGAGTTTAAAATCAAAAAACACCATGGTCTTCCTTCTTAGTTGCCTGATAGCTCTTAAATGAAATATCAGTTGAGTTTTCTTGAAGGTAGAATGAATATGTGTGTGAATGAAATTTTTTTCTAATAGATATCCACAATCATGATAGCTAAAACTAAATCATGGTCCTTATTCCTAGGAAGCTGTTAAGTCACCAGACAAGGCAGCAGTTGGCAGATGAAGATGGAGTATGCTAAGCATCTCTTGATTGTAGATCCAAGTTACCATTTGATGATGATTTTTTGTTTAGGTACTTACAATTGCAGATTACTCTCAAGTGAAAGAAGATTGAAAGAATTGGAATAAGAGCTGCATAATATTAAATGGAATATAAGTTATAAGGAAAGGTGAAGAGACAATTGATTTAAAAAGTGGACAAGTATTGTACTATAAAGATATAAACATTAGAAGTACATGTGAAATAGGATTCATTATAAATAAAAAGTGAAAGAACAACATTGTAGAAATTAATGGTGTATCAGACAGAGTGGCATGATTAGTTAATTTAATTTAATGGTAAATCCCAAATACAGATAATATAAGTTTATGTCTCAATAAGTTCTCATAGAAATAAAGAAGTAGAGGATATTTATATGGATGTACAAAAAAGGCTTTCGATCAGACAAAACAACAATTTAAATTTATCATGGAACACTGTAATGCTAGAATTTAAAAACAATTAAAAAATTTGATTTAAAGTGATAAAAATGAGAAAGGACATGAAACTTGTGGAATTTTTTTTTTAAAAAAACTTTGTATTATGAATTTGTTGTTTGTTTGTTTTTTTTAAAAAAATGCTAAATGGAAATGGACATGGAACCATTCAAATGAGGGTACAACAACAGAAAATATGTATTTCAAGAATGTAATGTTTTTAATAAATTTAACACAGGAAATGATCATCAATTAGTGAGATGTATGTGTTAATGGAAAACTAGAGAGAGAAAAATTATTTTTAAAAAACCAGTATTCACAGTTTTTTTTTCTAATCTTCAGCAACATTCCAATGAATTTAAATAAGATCATGAAAATTGTTTTCGAATATGATTCAGATTTTAATCAAATCAATAAAAAAATAACTAATACACCTTTAAAAACTGCAATAAAGATAGCTGGTACAAAAAAAGCAGCATTTGACTACTAAAATTTTTATTAAAACAAAACAATTTATGAAGAAAATAAGGAATGTGAAAATGTATAAAAATGATTCATGAAGAAAGATTGAATATCTAGAATTTTGTAAAATGGTGCAAAAAAGAGTTAATAATGATAAAAGATAGTATAATTGTGAATTAGCAAGAGCTATAGAAGAGAATAAAAGTCTCAAGAGTATAAAACAATATCTTGGTGTTGGTATGAAACTATTTCTAACAAGATGAAACTTATTTCTGATATAAGAAAAAAAGATGAGACTATTACTAAAAAGACAGATAACATCATGAAATGTGTAGAAGAGTTCTATCAAAAATTATATAGCAATAAAGAAGAAGGAAAAATACCTCTAACAATAACTACATCTTCTGAATTACCCAGGATTTTAAATGAAGGTGAGACATGCAATTAAGTCTATGACAAAGAGGAAACCTCCAGGTATCTTAAAAAAAGCAGGTGAAGAAACAGAAAATTTTTTGGCATAATTATATACCAACCATCTTAATGGTAAAGATGTACCAGATGATTGGGAAAATGCAATAATAATATTAATATTTAAAAGAGGTGATAAAAAAGATATTAGAAAATATCACACTTTTATCAGTTTTATAACCAACCAAAAAAACAAGCTGAATTTAAAAGTGATTTTATTACATTGGATCTTATCTAACTATTAAGAGAAGTTATAGAAAATATCAATAAGTATGAGTTTCACTATGCTTTAGATTTGTAGATTATAAGCATTTTTTCAATGAAGCATTGGATCATCAAGGCATAAATCCAGGATATTAACATATACTAAAAAATATTTATAACAATGCAACAACAACAATTAGATTACATAATGATACTAGGAAGATTGACATTGAGTAGGCTGTACAACAAGGTAATTCCATATCTTCAAAACTTTTTAAAGCAGTTTTGCAAAAAAATATTTTGTATTATATTTAAGTCATCTCATTTTTGCAGATGTTTTTACAAATAATGCTTTAGAGTTTCAAGAAATGTTGCAAGAGTTATCAGATGAAAGTAAAGTAAATATTAAAAAACTACTAAAGCAATGTTCAAAAAAAAAGCAAGTCATATATAACGTGGTATTACTTTTATAAGCTTCTTTTTTCAAAAATGAAACACAGAGGGCATACCAATAGTTCAAACAAGCTCTTAATTAATAAGTGCAGTATGAGAAAATAATTTAAAACCTCTATTCAGAACACTTTCATCTCTAGACAAACTGGTTTCAAGATTATGGCTCGCGTCAGTGGAGAGCTAGAATATTCGGATACTAGATCTAAAATATCAACTCAAAACCCAGCACTTATTTCAAACATATATTTAAGTAGAAACTCTGAAATTTTTGGACATGAAAATGTCCTTAAATCCAACTATCTAACTTAAATTGCTATATGAGATTGAACTAAATTCAGATCTATCATATTTTAATAGCCTTAGCATAACCAAAGCCTTCAAGGTAAAATTATAATAATAATAATAAAAACAAATCATATATAGTGTAACATTACTTTTATAAGATTGTATTTACAAAAATGCAATACAGAGAGCATACCAATAGCTCAAACAAGCTCTTAATTAATGGATATCACATTATATATGACTTGCTTTTTTTATTATTATTATAATTTTACCTTTAAGGCTTTGGCTATGCTGAGGCTATTAAAATATGGTAGATCTGAATTTAGTTCAGTCCCATATAGCTATTTAAGTTAGATAGTGGGATTTAAAGACATTTTCATATCCTAAAATTTCAGAGTTTCTATTTAAATATATGTTTGAAATAAGGGCTGGGTTTTGAGTTGATTTTTTAGATCTAGTGTCCAAATATTCTAGCTCTCCGCTGATGTGAGCCATAAGCTTGAAACCAGTTGGTCTGGAGATGAGAGTGTTCTGGATAGAGATTTTAAATATTTTATCATACTGCACTTATTAATTAAGAGCTTGTTTGAGCTACTGGTATGCTCTCTGCGTTGCATTAAAGTAGTGTTCAATGGTTTTTCTCAAAAGAAGAAACTAAAGATTAATGATGATGAATTAGATGAAATTAACAACTTACAAATACTTTGATCAGATTATTACTACAGATGAAAGCATAATGAATGAAAATAATTATAGAATTAAACTTGTTTGGAGTGCTTTTGATAGAAGGATCTTAATATTAAATGAAAATATGCCTATATGCCTATGTGTTTGAAAAAGAACATTTTTAATAAATATGTTTTACCAGTTGAACATTTAATAGAAGAGCAATACAGATACTTCAGATCACTCAACAAAAGATGGAGAAATGTATGTTAAAAATAATAAGATATCAAAAACAGAACACATGAATAAGAAAATAAAGAGATGTTATTGACATCATTAAAAGAATTAAGAGATTGAAATGGAGTTGGTTTGAACATATTGCTAGAAGAGATAATAGACGGGCAGATGAAATCTTAAACTGGATTTTAAGAAATTGTAAAAAAAAAAAAAACTAGAAAGAGATCACATGTGAGATTGGTGAATGAAATAAAGAAGTGTGCTGGGGTGATTGTGAAGGAGGCTAGAGATTAGTGAAAATGAATTGAGCTTGGAGAGACCTTCATTCTGCAGGGAATCGATAATGGATGAAAATGATAATAAATAAAAATAATTATAATTTAGATATAAATAATTAATAACAATGATGTTTGTAATAAGCACTAATGCATATATAATAATCTTAACTATCAGAAATTTGAAAAATATGTGAATTATTTATCATTATAAGTGAAATAAAAAAATATGGGTTAATATTTTTTAAAAAAATTAATATCCTGTTCAATTTTAAATGACAATCATGTGGTGCAAAATAAGATTAGATTTGGGTAGAAATTTAAATGTAAGATATTTATCTAAATGTAATTTAGAATGAGAAAAATGATTTTGGTGTGTGATAAATAATTATGTATTTACTAACTATTATAATACAGTAACTTTTATCTTAATGATCTGATAAGATCTTTGAATATAAACGTAGATTATAAAATTAATTGCGTTTAAAGATTTATAAAACTGTGTCTTTTATCTTCCCAATTAAATAAATGTTCATGTCCAACAAATGTAACTAGAATTAGTAGTTATTTTTTCTCAATTGTTTAAACCATCACGAAAATAAGCCATTTAATCGTTGGTGAATATGTTTATTTTAAAGCATTTTCAAAACAATTTATCCAGCGCATTATGCACACACGAGCATATATATATCCTTTTATTAGAAATAGCTATATACTGACATGATCGATTTGCTAGATCTAAGAATTAATTTAAATAACAGTCATGCTGAGATCTATTTAAAATAATCGGCGGTTACTTTTACCACACAATGGATGTTTTCTTTTAATCTCTTTAAAGACAATATTATTTTTTAAAAAAATCAAACAAATTGCTTGTTAGGAACTATTTGTAATTTTAAAATTTAAGTGAACCTTGAAAATTATTTTCACATCAAAAGCAGGCTCAGAATTATTCTGTCAAATAACTGTCACATAGCCAATGCAACTAACACTTTAATATTGGTGAGAAATGAATATATAATTATTTCAAATACTTAGATTAATCCAATTGGTCAGATAAAAAATGATGCAATGATTACCGTACAAAAAATGCAATAATAATATGACATACCTTGTTCAGTGATGGAGGGAAATGTCATACTCTCATAGGTGTAATGAAACTCAAACATGTTTACTATATTTGGAGGATTAATTAATTTAAAATGTTCATAAAGTTTTTTTTTTTTTTTGTAAACAGGTTTTGTGAGAAAATATCCAGCTGATTTGTGATGAATGTAAAAACAAGTGGATTAAGCTTATACCATTATGACTATTTTTATTTTGATTTTTTGAGAATAGCTAAAAATAAAAGCATTAATGCAATATTCATTTCTATTTTAAGGGTGACTGGGATTAAAAATAATGTGACATAACAGTAATCTCGGAAAGTTTATGATTTAACTAATCTATTTAGAAGTTTCATTTCCATTCCAGTTTTCTAATGAAGAAAATAGTTCCATAGAAAAACATGCTATATATTTTTTTTTGTTTAACTTTTATTAGCAAAAACAATATACAATATATTAAATTTTATACTAAAATGAATCTTTACATGGGCAAAAGTTGTTTTATAAATCATGTTTTCGCAAACGTTTAGACAAGATAATATTTGCTCTAATCGAGAGCGATTGTTAGTTATCAAGTGGAAACAGCAATATTTTATTTTACTAAACGCAGTTGCTCCCGGAAAAACATGATTAAATTTTATATTATATATATTAAATGCATATATGTTAAACTTAGATGTAAATATTCAAAAATCAATAAAGTTTTGACGTAATTTAATACTATATTTATTTTGCTTCTGAAGTTATATATTGATGAAGCAATAATTAATCAAAAATTAAATTTGCTTATAATGAGTTAAAATATAAAATAATACGAAGATTCAATTTGAATGTCTTATAATTTTAACATTTACAAAAAAATGTTTTAATATGCAATATTTTATATTACTTTATTAATACAAAAAATTAGATTATATTTTTCCAAATTTTTAAATGGGTAATGGATGTATCATTTAATAATTATTTTAGGAAAATAAGAATAGTTTGTGCATGTATGTTTTGAACTTAATAATAGAGATTTGTCAATCATCAATTACTAAAATTTTAGGTACCAGTATTTAAAGTAAGAAAATATTTAAAATTAAAGCAAATTATTATTATTATTTATTAAATTTTTCAGGTTAAAAAAAATCCATTATTAATCTACTATAAAGCAGCTTTTTTTTTCTTGTTAAAATAATTTTTGCTTTTGTTTATTGAGACATAAACTATGTAGCAGTTTGTTCTATTTCATTCATAATGGCTGGTTGATTTTTTTACAGTCTGTGTGACTATAAATTATTTGAGCAGAATTGGTTCTCCAACATTGGATTACATTATGCATTTGACAATAAAAGAAATATTTGGGGGTTTTTTTTAATTGTTGTTGTCTCATCCTAACTATACATTTTGTTTGTGCTTTGAATGCATGTTAGTAATGAAAACAGAAATAATCTCTCATTAGATATCCACACAAACATCCTGGGTGAAAAAGAAAAACAATAACAATCTCAGTGTACATTGTAAAAATAATTATGAAACAAAAAGATTGTAATTAACTTTGAAGTGAAAGACAAAAAAAAAAAAAAAAATAGTACAGGTTAAAGAAATTATCAATACCAAATTAGATATTTATAAAAGAAAACAAAAGTAAATATTCAAAAAATAATATAAGAAGTTGGTTTACTTTAGAAACATATAAGTTGCAACTAGACAAATTTAAAATAGATGTGAAATCTAAAAAAACAGGCAAAAATAAATAGAAATAAAAAGGAACCATGGCGATAACATAAAAAAATATATAGTATAAAACAAAAACTTTAAAAAAGGAAAGAAAACTGAATATTTTATAATCACAAAATGGCACTGAAGATGTCAACTCATTCAAAAAAATTAAATCAAGGATTGAGCAACTGTTGGAATTTAATAAAGCTGTAAGATTAGAGTTATATTCATTGGTCAGTACTGAATCTGCTTCTAAAGTTTCTTGAGATATAACAGCCCTAATTGATCTTAGCAAAGATTAAAGTGAAAAACTAACCTGTGATTTTGTAACTCTCTTTTATGTCTCAATGGAGAACACTTGAGTAGGTGGCTGTTTGAATTTTCAGATAGCATGGTTATTTTAGGACATGAAACAAACTAACATAAAAAGCATTACAATGCCCAGTGAAAAAAGGAATGAATTAATGGGGCAAAAAATACAAAAAATAATGATTAAATACTAAAAAAGCAACTTCCCAATTTTCTGAGTTTAAAAAGCCAAATCAAAATTTTTATAGTGAAGAGAGAAGAAATGATGTAATCCATATCAAATGTTAGTGCAGATATTAGAATCCTTGTGAACCATCCTTATGAAATGCAGAGAAGATAATCTTACCTCACCTTTAAAGAGTACCACTATCATTTTCAATAATTATCAATCTATTGTAGTATGAAGATTTTTTAAAATTTAATTTAGTTTCTGGGATCCATAACCTGTTTTATCCAAAATTCTCCAAGAAATTTTCTTACCTATCTACCCATCCACTTTGCATGATGTTTCTTCTAGGACAGATTTTATAACATTACAGCATACTTTATTTTGGCCATGAATGTGAGGGAAAACCTCGAAAGTATTATGCCTAAATTGATTTGATTGTTTGGTTGATACTTACAGCTTCTTCTTCAGTGGGTAAATCACTTTTATATGCTAATATCTTAAAAACCAATTTAAGACTTCAATTATCTATTAACACCTCCTTTAGTGGTATGTTTATCGTAATTCCATTTCAACTTCTTAATTCTTTATACAATATCAGTAATATCTGCTTATTCTCATAATCATATACTTTATCTACAATTCCTCTTATTAATCTCAACATACATTATTTCATACTTAAATATGGACTCTTTAAGTCTATGTACTGGTCTTCTATTAAATATTCATGTTGCCAATCCATAAATAAGCATTGGCAAAACATATGTATTAAAAACCTTCTTGGTTTTTTTTTAATAAGTTACTTTTGTCAAAAGCATACCAAGTTTAATTCCATTAATTAATAATCTAATCAATTTCTTCTGATTTATTACCATTTTCATTCTTCATTTTTTGTTGCTGTTAAAAAACCACTGAACACTGCTTTAGTCTTTTTAGCATTCACCTTTAGTCCTACTTTCTGCTTTGTTAGCTTTTGTAACATTGCCTGGAACTCCAATACATTATTTAATAATAAAACCTCATCATCTGTTAAATATAGATAATTTAAGTAAAGTTCACTTATTTTTATTCTCTTAACTTCTCATTTTAATATTAAAAACACTTCTTGAAAACTGTTGTAAAAAGTTTTAAAGATGGAATTACCATTTTTAGTGTTACATGTAGTCAGAACATAATGCTTTTTGCATTTCGATAAATATAGCAATATCCTCAGATTATGCCTTGATGTTTTAAAGTCTTAATGACTGCAGAAATGCTTATAGAATCAAAAGCTTTTAAATAATCTACAAATCTAATGCAAAATGGCTACTAATTTTCATTTATTTTTTCTAAACTTTTTTTAAACTTATGATCTACTGTGATTAATATTTACTAAGTTTGTAACCTCAAGAATATGCACGTAAAAATGTGATAGTAGGGACCTCTACAGGTCTTAACCACAAGCTTACATTTTTGAAATTCAATTGTTTTGGGGGTGGGGGGTGGAGCTGCCTTGAGTCTAACATTTTATGAAGATGAGTTGTAATAATCATAATAAAGATCATGTGTAGAACTGATAGTTCTGCAATTACTAAAATTTTCCCTTTGATCATTTTTAAAGATTACTATCATTATATTTTTCAAATCATCTAATATATCCAATCATTTTGCCAACAATTTATCTATTCCTTTTTAAATATTTATAATTTCATCATTTCCTAAAGTTTTTTTCATTTTTTTATAGATATAACTACATATCTTCACCTCTTCCTTAAAAATATTTAACGATCTCAAAAAAAAGTCATGATGTTATGAGAATATTTTTTCTTATTCTTTATTAAACAAAGGCAAAACTCTCCATACAGTGGTGCCACCTTGTGCCAAACAGAGTAATCAATGGATTGCCTTTGTTTACAACAATTATGTGCTAGTATAGAGATGATGATCATGTGATGTTATTCTTTATTACTACATAGTTCTTTGTGGAATTCTTTCACACACTTCTCGATATCACATTTCTTCTTGATAAGGCTACTATCTTATCTATTTATTATTAAAAATCAACTGTTTCTTTCAAATATCAAGATATTTTTAATAATTTTATTTTATTCTATAGCTTTGCTTTTAACCTATTTCTGTATCATATTAGAGAATTTCAGATATTCGGTTTTTTAAATGTGTCATTAAAAAATATGTTTATATTCCTTCTTTTTATCATAAATTATCCTGTCTCATGAACTGATACACTTTTATACTGAGTGCACTTAACTTCTAATTAATCTTATTCAAATCTCGACCATCTTTGAAATACTTTTGCAATAATATATGTTTTAATTTATATTTACTGAAATGTTATATATAGAGTTAGCAAAATAAGCTCTTAACAAGCTTTAAGAATATCCCCAGCCCCTACTGCTTACTGATACTGGCATTGTCAGTGAGGTGCTAGGATATTCAAGCATTAGAACTTGTAAAATAAGCTCTTAACAAGCTTTTATGCTTAAATATCCTAGCACCTCACTGACGCCAGTCTGGTACTGGCGATATTCTCAAAGCTTGTTAAGAGCTTATTTTGTGAACTCTATATAAAGTTTGAATATCGTGGCATCTCACTGATGATGCCTGTAGCAGAAAGCAGGCTGGGGATATTCTCAAAGCTTGTTAAGAGCTTATTTTGGAAGCTCTATATATAACATTTGTAAATACAAGCTTATTAAATTAGGTCATGTGATCATCTGATAATACTGTCTTTCTTAATGATTTTTGTCTCTAGTTTTGCAATTTCTACATTAAATCTGTTAAGTTTCTTAAAGTTTTAGAATGCATATTTTCTCATAATTGAAGTATAATTGAATTCTTATAGATTTTCATTTAAGTGTTTTCACATTTATTATTGGATTTTATCAAAAGAAGGAATTCATAAAGTTTTTTTTTCTTGTTTTTTTTAAATTTCCAACAGATCTACATCCTCTTTCATTTCTGTTTTAAATAAATTAACCACAACACTTTCATCTTTCAATCATTTTCCAGTTTTAGTATTAAAATTTTCCATGACAATTTAAGATATCTTTTTAAATGAATAAAAGCATCCTATATAAAAATCATATATTTCATCATCATATAATAACATAAACTTATCAGCATTATCATTTATTAACTTGAATTATTAATTTAATACTGTGAGATATGTTATTATTTCATTTTATATTTTTAATAAATCCCACTCCATTTGTGTTTCTAATATTTGTTTCTTTATGTTAACAAAATATCCATTATTCAAATCAATTGTCTCATCTTTTCTTCACATTTCACAAAACCTCAAAATATCCTAATTAATATAATTTTTCTTTCAATCTTATATCATTTTCTTATATATGAAAATGATCTCCAATTATAGATCAGTAAGTAAAATTCATTATCAAAAGCCATCCTATGTCTATAAACTCAGAGATTTATAGCACCCTATGCCTTCAATTATCAATTGTGGTCTTGGCTGGATTTACTGTCATATAATATGATTGTAAATATTAAAAGAAATCAGCATTCACATATTCATATCTTACCTGCAAGAAAATCCAACTAATGCCTTATTTAAGAACTATTAGACATCTGAGAAAAAAGACCATAATACTGTCTTGTAAAAAGCCATAAATTTACTATGCTTGATATCTCTAGATAAAAGAGCTAATAAGAAGATTTAATGGTAAATCAAATCGGCTACTAATTATTAGTTACCATTCTTCCAATAGTTTTATATATATTATATATACTTTCACCTCACAAAATATAACAAGAAGGATATAATGAATGAAAAAAAAACATTTTGTTTTCTTAAATATTAATCTATATTTATTCTTATGATACAAAAATATTAAGTAATTAGTTCTTTTGAAAGAATAAATAGATAAAAGGTAATAGTTGCTATACTCTTTAAATAAATAAAAATCAGGTAAATTTATTTTCAAAACCTATGCCTTTCAGGAACTTTAGGGCAATGCTGTACATAGATCTGATTGTAAAAAATAATATCTAAACTGAAGAAGTGATTGAATTTTCTGAAACAATACAAGATTCCATAAAAGAAATTATACTTACTTCATGACTGCTGAAAAATAATATAGAATATTTACTTAGAACATGGCCAGCTATAAGAGTAATAATTATGGTTTCATTAAAAAACATTTCAAAAAATGTTATTTCTTATTCTTTGAATTAATACTTGATTACTCAAAGAAAGAAAAAATCTGCCATTTTCTTCCAAAGAGTAAGCTTGTGGTTTAAGATCTATAGAGGTCCCTACTATCGCATTTTATATGCATGTGCTTGAGGCTACAGCCTTAATGAATATTACTTATGAAGTGATGCTAAATGCAGCTTTAACTTTGTCAGGAATATCATGTGCATAATGCTTTATATATTCAAGAGATAAAAGGAAAACAAATATTAAGTACTGATGTTGTTCAAATGTTCTCTTTTAATCCCTTTTTATTTTATTTCATTATTATTTCTTTAATTTTGTTGCATGGCATGGTTTAGTGCATTGTAGGGTAGCAGACTCTGGAATATAAGGGCCTCAGATCAATTCCAGTATTGGTCCTTCCAGCACATGAACTTATGAATTCTCAACCAATAAAATCATTCAATTTTTTTTTCCTCGTTTATTTGCATTGTTTAATCACATTAAAGTAAAACTCAAAAAATTATACACTTTTCACAAAGTATGTAATCATACAAAACTTATACTATTCAAGTTAATATAAAAAAGGTAAATATAATACAATAAAACTAAGAGCACTGAGCTAGCTTTCAGCAAATTAATACCAGAATCAGTGCACTATGATTCCGGCAGCTACTTTCCAAAAGTTAGCTCAGTGCTCTTGAGCCTTATTGTATTACATTTATCATTTCATGATAAAGTAATAGAATGAGTAATCATTTGGGAAGTCATGTGATATTTGACAGCAGAAGTGTTATGACCAAGTTATGATTCGTGTACTTTTAGTTCTCAAGTCTACTACTTTACTCCTGCACATGGATTTTCATTATATTTAAAATATAAGACAGACCCTAGTCATATACATATGATATTTGAGCAAATTTAGATATATTTACTTATTGTTTTAACACTGTCTTTTTAAAGTGAGTCAAACAAGATTATTTTATTATACAATTATATATAACCATTTTATTTAAAAATTAGGATTTTAGATTAACAATATCTAAAACCATTCAGTTCCTTTAATATTTTATATATATTTTATAAACAAGCAATATGCTGTTTACAATTACATTGTTTAATCTTTGAGATGGCTACTCTCAAAAATACAAAAGAAGCATAAGTATTAATACACAAGTTATAGTGAAGTCAAGCAAAAAACGCATTATAATAAAACATATCAAATAATATTTAAAGCTAATGAAGATTACACAATATTTAAAGAATGGGATTATCAAAACTTAAGCATTAAAGAATAAAAGGTGTCTAATTATTGATAAAACTATTAACATATATATGGTATTTTATTAGAATAGAAATACAAGTGGAAAAAGTATTTAAGTAAATATATAGCCTAAGAAATTGAGGAACTATTAAAGATGATGAATGCCACATTTTTACCATGACTTTTTTAGATAAAATTTAATGGCATATATACACACATTAAACTAATCATTTTCAAATGCATTGTGGGAAATTCAATTTCATTAATAATACTTTCTTATTAACAAAAGTCATTTAAGTAAACCTTGAATGTAATGATAAATTTTAGGTATTACATGAATTTGTTTATCAGTTATAAAATGAATTTGTTTTTATCTAAAATGTTTTAAAATATTTGCTTTATCGGGAATTCTGTTTTATGTTTTGCAGAAGATTCCTTCTGACAGCAAGACTTAGTATAATGTTTCGATTTTTTGTCAGAAAATAATTTCAGTTCTAATAAAGAAGATCCCACTTCATTATAATTTTATTATTATTCATGATAGTTTCAAAATATTTTATAATGTTGCACATAAAACTAAAAAAAAAATTAGTCCACTTTAATTGCTGGGCTGAGAACTATTTTTTTTGTGTATGTAAATATATTATTATATATATTGTAATAATAAGAAATGTATGTTTTTTCTATATTTTAATGATAATAAACATAAACATTTTCAATCATTATCATTCCACTGCAGAATGAAGTTCCCTTCAAATTTAATCTAGGTTGTTTCTGATTTCTAACTTCTCTTCCCCATAACATACCAGCAATCTACCTTATTTCATCTAACCATCTCACATATGATTTCTTTCTAAATCCTTTACAATCTCTTGAAATCTATTTTGACAATGTAACTCTCCATTTACTATCATGTCTTCTACAAATATATCCAGTTCAGCTTCATTCAGTCTTATTTCTTTCAATGATGTCAGTAATATGTGCTTGCCTCTTGCAAATTCCAAAATATTTCTTAATGACCAATTCAAGCTAAATCTTGAACCTACATGTTTTTTGTACAATAAATATATGGCATATATGCTACACCTCTTTCAAATGCCCATACTTTTCATCGCTATGCCTATCTGTTCTTTATAAGCATTCAATCAACCACAAGCAATTACATAAATATATATATAAAATACTTTCAGCCCTATAATACATCTGTAATTATTCACACTCTAAGTAATATGTGGCTTGCATGCTGTTCCAAAATATTTGCTTATAAAAAATACAATGTACTAAAAAAAAAAAAAAAATAACAAAAAATGGTTCAACTCATACCTATAGCTCTCTCAAATTTTTACCCAGGAATATCATGACCAAAACTTAGGAATAAACAATCTATCCAGTTGTGCTCTTTCATAGCCTAACCCTTAATTTCCATTAACACTTCCCAAAAGATTTCACTCTTGTGAAACAAGTATCTAGACTCTTCTTCAGTTTAGTTATCATGATTATATAATATTAGAACATGTCACCCTTCAATTTTGGATCACATTTCATTGGAATTAAACAATTTATTGTGGTACCTGTATGATTATGGTTGCAATTTCTTCATACTTTTGCCTATGTAATATAAATTTATTCTACTGTAAATATGTTAATATTTGTATATAGTTTATTATCAATAAAGTTTTATTTAATAAAAAAAAATCCAACATCCATTTGTCCATGCTTTGCTGAGTGGTCTAATGTCTTTGAACTGCTCTTCTGTTAAATGTCCATGCTTCAGATCCATAAGTAGTAATTGATAAAAAGTATATATTAAATATCTTTCTTTTCAAACACATAAACATAATTTCTTCTAATATTAAGTTACTTCTACTAAAAAAACTCCATTCAAATTAAATCCTATAGTTAAATTCATCCATTATATCTGCATTAATAATCTGATCAAAATATTTATATTTATTTTATTTTTTTTAATTCATGATTATCAATCTTTATTTTCTTTTTCTGAAAAAAAAATCCATTATTTTTGGGATGACTTTCTTATTTTCATATAACTGTTACAACATTATAATTACTACTTCATCTATAAAATCTAGATGCCATAAATAATCTCCATAGTTTATGAGATGTGGCGTCATCCTGACATACTTTTATCAATGATAATTTTCTTAGTGTCACCATATAATCTATTCATTGCTGTTGCATTTTGATAAATATTCTTCAGAATAGAAAAATATCTCAGGTTTATGTCTTGATGATCCAATGCTTTAATCACTGTAAAAATGCCTATAGTATTAAATACCTTTTCATAATCTACAAATCCAAAATATAGTGGCAATTCATATTCATTAATCCTCTCTATTTGGACATGCTCCATTGTTTTGAAACTACTTTTAAATTCAATTTGTTTTTGTTTTTAGTTGATTAAATCCTAATTTCATTGTAGGTGAATCGTAATTATCTTGGTAAAAATTACATATAGAACTGATAAAAGACTGATAGGTCTATAATTATTAATATCTAGCACCTTTTTTTAAATATTAATATCAGTACTGTGTTCTTCCAATCATCTGGTATATCTCTTATCATTTAGACATTTGTATATAAATTTGTGAACAATTTTTCTATTTGTTTACCTGTTTCCTTTAAGATATTAGAATAGATAAATAACCGTGTTGGTGCATCAAAATATAATTTTAAAACAAAATTGAAGTGATAATGATAATCGATTATAATTAATCTGTTTCATACATCAGTTATATTAAAGCAAAATCAGTGGCTTTATATTTATTTTGGGATTCCATCTATGCTCCAGATATAGGAACTAATCAACATGCACATACCTAATATACATTACAATCAGGCTATAGAACTAAGTAATTGAAAGCACAGACTTTTTCAACTTATGAAAACATATTATCAATACAATCACATATATAGAAGTGTGTTAATGAAAAAACACAAAGATAAATCTATTCTTTAGTATCAAAAATATTTAATTAATAATAATAAAGTTTGGTGATATATAACAATAATACACATTAGTTTATATATACATTTACTTAGTATTAATAATTTCAACAGAATGTAAATAGCTTTTACTACTGCTTAAATATTTAAAGGTTAGGATCATAATCACATCACAGAACAGTGCTGTTTAAATATGTTATTCATAATTATTCTCCTTTTATCAGACTGAATGATTAAGCTTTAATAGCATTAATAAATAAAATGTAAAATTGTATTTGCAAGTTTATTAAAATGATTCGTTATGAGTCTGCTTGCAAATAATTTTGTGTGTCATTTACTTAGATATAGATGTATATAAAACTTTTAATCTGGATGTGTTTCTAAGTACCTTGCCTATTAAAATTATCCTAATTATTATACACTGAATTTATCTAGTGCTACGAATATGACCTGCCCAGTCGAAAGCAGTGATAAGCTGTAGTTAATTTGTAATATTGTTAATTTTTCCTTTGTAGCGAACTATGCTTGGTACTGAATTATAAAACAATTCCTATTATTTTATTAATTTAAATCCATTATCCAATGGGAACACATCCTAATTTAATACATATTTAAATGTCTTTATATATTTTTACTATTTAAAACTTAATGAGAGTTTTATTTTATTTGCCTGAGAATTCTCAATTGGCAAATTTATTCGTTGATGAAGTCCTTTATAGTTCAACTTTGTGGGTTCTATATCTCTTAAATGAAGATATATACATGAGTCCACAAATTTCTTCAAACAGTATAGAAATAATATATTCTTTGAGTTCAAAATTAAATATTAAGCAGTTTTCTTCATGTTTGAAATATTAAAATATAATCCTCATTAGACATTTTTCGATTAGTAGCTTAAAATTCAGGTAAATTCTCTATACAATTGGTTTTCTTACTTGAGATTAACTCCTCAGATGGCAATCTTTAGGTCATTAGCAAGTCAAATGGCAGATAATTTAAAAATCTCCACATATTATAGTTTGCAAGTGTAACAATGATAATGGCTATGCTGTTTACCTCCCCTAGGGGTGATGATCTACATCTGTTAGCACACTCTGACCTATAATAGCTCAATAACTAATAAAACACTAATGAAAGAATTCTCAAGCACTTTTTATAGCCTACCTTTAACAACAACAAATATATAATATTGAATTTCAAATATTGAACAACAAATATAATAATTAAAACAACAAATCAGCATCTTTAATTAATTTAGAAGCTTTGTTAAATACATTAATTAGATTGAGATTTAACAAATGATTTCTCCTTTTCAAGACAAATCTTTATAGATTGAAAATACACTTACTTCTAATTAATAATTTAAAAAAATAAAAATAACGCGTAATAATGAGTCTATTAAAATATGCGAAAATGTCATAAAAGGAATGTGTCCAAACATAATAAGATTTATAAGAAATATTACTTGTTAAAGAAATATTTATTTGTTTGAATCATTTTTTTTGAAATATGCAAATGAACTCATAAAAATATACTCTCCTTTTTTTGCTTATGAATAATCTCCTTATTTGAAATGTGGGTACATTTTTCTGAACATTGTATTTCAAAATCCAAATATATATAATTTAATAATTATTCATTTATATTAATCCACAGCATGAATATCAGTGATTATGAATTACACATGTCCGATGTGTGGAAATTAATCTTTATTGAAATAATATATATATATATTATAAAACATGTTTATCAGGAGAAACCGTGTTTAATAAAATAGTATTAAAGTAACTATCCAACATTTCAAAATGTCAGTATATTTACTTTAATACTATTTTATTAAACACTGTTGTTCCTAAAAATATATTTTATAAAATACCTTTTACCGTGAGAACATTCATTTCAACATATATATACTGTATATTGTCATTTTTCTACCTTAGCGCCTCTCTGATGAGTGCCAAAGCAGAAACCATTGGTCAGAGGTTTGGGGAGGGTTTCCTGACAGATATTTTGAATGCTTTCTCTGGCTAAGCATTTATCACAAAGCTTATTGAGCAATTGGCAATGGTCATTGTTTATATCTTACAAGCTTAAAAGAATGGGGTCATATTGTCTATGACTCTTTTATTTGATTATGTATATTGTCATATCTCAATATAATACAAGATTGGATATTAATTCTGGTCACATTAAGTTTATTAAAGATAAAAATGCATAACACGGTATATATTTATAAAACTTTTTCATGAATGGGTTCATCTAGATCCTTTAATGGTCAAATTAAATATCATGTAGGAATTGAATTATTTGTACACAATACAGATAAAAAATTCCTCCATATTGTTGATAAAGGAATGTTTTTTCAAGATTTCTTTATATATAATAAACATGAAAAATCTATCTATTCTTTTGATTAAAAAATGTGGCCTAGAAAAAATTTTAAATACATAATAGAGGATTCCTCTACTTTTTTAGCAGCTAGTAGAGATATGTTACTAGTTCTTGTGTTAGTAGAGTTGATTAATTCCTCTGCTCCTAGTCATATGAACAATTTTTGTAATTTCTGCACATTTAAATACATTTATTTCAATAAAAATAGATTTGCCCACTTTAAACATATATCATTCATAATCAGTGATATTTATGCTGTGAAATAAGATGGATGAATAAAACAAAATAGGTTAGCAAACTTTAAAACTAGGTTACTGTGACTTATCTATATAAGATGTTTAATTTGCCCTAGTCCCAAATCATTTTCAATGACCTTATAAATGTGTTATAACATATTTTAAACATGGCTTACTATTTACAATTGTTCAATTTATTTATTTGTCGTAAAAAAAAATTATTACTTGAGATATAAAGAAGTAGCATTTTCCATAATTATGGCAATAGTTATTAATTTAGTCCTAGGCTTCATAATTGAAATAAGCATAACATGATGGACACATATTAAATGGAAAGATGGATAGAAAGGTATATGATTATGAGCCTAAATTTAACTATAGGATATTGCAAAACTAAATGGATAATACAATGATAAAAATGTATGCCATATTCCTTTCTTTTGATTTATTAGTCTAGAATGTTAGTAATATAAATCTGTGAAGGATCTGATGTTCAGTTCTTGGAGGTTGCTGACCCCTAAAGATAGCACTCTAATGGATTCTTTCATTATATATCCTATAAGCTAAGATATTATTTTATACTTAATTTATATTCTTGTTGAATTTATTTAGCAACTTTTACTAAGTGATTCGATTATATGAATATATATATTTTACAGTTATTTTGAAATAATCATTTCAAATGCATAGATCGCCTCATATAAAATTCCCAAGATTCATGCACAAAATAAACTCTAATGGAAGAGAAAATAGAAAAATCTGTAGGAAAAATTTACAATAATATGGTTCATCATCTGTATCCCCATAAAATTGATTAGCTTCTTAACCAGAATAGAAGATTGTTAACTATCTGCATCATTTTCACTATTTAACATTTTAAGAATGCATGTCCACATTCTGTTACAACACACATATTAAGATCTCTAGCTTTTTTTCATTTTTAAATATGTTTTTTAATAAAATTCTCATAAATTATCAAAATAGAAGCATTCATTTAATTAGTTTGAACAAGTATAATTCTGAGGGGGGGGGAATTTATCTGATCAAATCTGCATGCCTAATTTGCTTAGTTCTTGCATGAAGCTAAAATTGATCAAATGAGATAATATTTCAATATCTGGGGATCAAAGATCCATTATATCTGGATTTGGCATAATTTTCTGAACTTAATCTAGAAAGTTTTAATGGAAAGATTCACTTTTCCCCTTATTATTACTGATCAATCAAAAGATACTTTTTAAAAAATATTCTGCAGTTATCTTAATATTTAATCAATATAAAAGAAAAAAATATTCTATAACAAACCCTCATTTATACACATTCAAAAGGGTAATTAAAAATAAACTCATCATACAATGTAAAACAATGAACCTCAATATTTTTTCATAAGCTCTCCAATGGGATAGATTTTAAAAGATTTATTTTTGATAAGTGTGTGTAGCACTACTTTTCACTAATATTAGAGTATGATCCAAGAGAAAAATATATCCTAAGTCTGAATTTCCATCAATAAGTATTTTGGAAAATACATTAGATTGTTGTGATATTCTTATGACCACTATTCATGAAATTGGTTCCAATATACATATAGGTAAAATACCTTTAATTCACATGATTATTATTCAAAACCTATTATCCAAACAAAAATTCAAAAGTGATTTTTAAACTTTTATCATAAATAAATTATACTGCATTATATTTTATAGTTTTATATGTTATTAATAAACAAATATATACGGTATACAGAAAATATTTATATGTAAACAAATTAAAGAGAGAAAAGTAATATTTATTTATATTTTAAACTGAGTCTGTGTTTACAATGAAGATGAAATCTGAAAAATCTCAAATCTGGAAAATCCTGGAAATTAAGATTAGTAGTATCTTGTCGGTACCAATCCAAACTGAGAAAGTTACAAACAGGAAAGTTAGAAAAGTACCAGAAGAAAAACATTTGTTGAAATAGTATAAAACCATCATTATCGGACATTTAAAATAGTTTGCTAGATATGACTAAATTCAATTTTTCTGACACTTTACCATTCTAGCATCTTCCATTCACATCAGCACACATAGTGACAGGTTATACACAAAACTGTATTCATAAGTCTCTAGCAATGTATATGTATGCTATGAATAGTCTGCCGTTAAACTAAAAAATTTTAATAGTTTGTTTTAAATTTCTATCTCAAGTTTTTCTTTCCTTAATAACCCAGCAAATATTTTGATACAGATAATGACGAAGAAAAAAAACACCTCAAATTCGATTATTTTTAGACACCCCCCCCCCCCACACACACACACACACGGTCAACAATTGCTCCAATCAGACAACCTTCATTTACATTCCATTATTCTTAAAATAATATAATAAATTAATTTGTGGTTCAAATCTATTCATTCCTTTTTTTTTCCTCATGTGTCATAGCATCAGCCGGGAAGCGAACCCGCTAATCAGGGACAACTGCTTGTAAAGCAGCTGTCGCTGATCTCATTCCTTTTTTTTAAAAAAAAATCCGAGTATATTATTTGGTTATATTACTTTATTACTCTGATTTAGTTCAACAAAAAAACACTCTTACCATCAAACTTGATATATTTATATTTTTTTTCTTTTATATTTAACCTGTATCATCACTAATAATAATTTGCCACTGCCTGCCCTCCATTAGCCTTAATTTAATTTAATACTTTATATTTAGAATGATATTACAGACTTCAAGATAAATAAATAAAATAATGAAGCATTTACATTAACAACATATGTTACAAAAATTAATAAATCACTTCTTGGAAAATTATAAACATTTTGTTATTAAAAACTAATTTATCTAGTATATATAGTTATTTAAAAACAATTAGTGATTACAGATTCTAAGATAGGAGAGATTAAATCAATTATTTTAATTATTTTAAATGCTTGTTGAAATTCAAAAAATGTCATGTAAAAAACAGACAATTTACATTGTGGAAATTAATCTCAATGAGAAATATCCTTTAATTTTTTTTTTGTATATGTCTAAGCGTTGACCGGGAAGCGAACCCGGGGCCAGCTGCTTGGAAGGCAGCTATGCTAACCGTTAGGCCACCACAGCTTGACATATCCTTTAATTTTAATGCTCATTTTACTTTTTCTTTTAAGAACAAAAAAATCTATCTAAACAAAGTAACACGTGACTCTCAGCTTATTTTTAGCGTCTGCATTTAAGGGCAGAGTCATCTACTGTAGACCTGACTAATCAATGGATATCAGATAGTGCTAAGCTAAACTGTCAGATAGTTTCTGGATATTGGTTTTATCCTTGGCAAAAATTCAAAGATACCTATAGTTTAACATATACAGTAATTAGTGTTCCACCTATAAAGCTATGCATCTAATTGCATGGGTTCAAATTTTTAGCTCTTTGAATTTCATATTATTAGATTGAATAATATGAAGGGGAAAAAGTACTAAGATGACAATTGAATGCATTTGTAAAAGTTCAAGGATCCACTGATAAAAGCCTACAAACTTTTGGAGGTTTGGTTGACATAGCTTTCAAATATGCATTGAATTAAAAGTAGAATAATAACTTGGATTACTATTTCTAATGAAGATATTCAAGTTTTTATTACATATTTTTAAATGAATTTTTATATTTAAAAATAGCAAAACAATATATCTTAATTCTCACTCTAGCTCCATGATATAGAGAGCTAATTTAAGTTCAGGATGTGGGTCTACCTAATGAGATTCTAAAAGGAATTGAGTTGAGACAGCACTCAATGACATATTATTGTCAACCATTGTATCTAATTTATCTCATAAAATTTTAAAATAAGGGATTTTTAACAAATATTCCTTAATATCAGCAATCAAATATAAATATAACTTAGAAGTTTCTCAAGCTTTAAATTAATAATTTAATACTCATATAGGCAGATTATGTGATGTTCTAACATCTAGAGCACAAATGGCTCAGAAAATAAATTTGTAAATGGATTTGTGTTTAGACACTTGAATAGAACAGTTGCACTCAACCTGCCACTCACATAACGACTTAGTATACAATTAATCATGTGATTATTTATAATTAAAACATTTTTTATTTCTTTTTTCATAGAGTTCCTAAAATTTTTATCCAACATAAGGAAAATGTCTAAAATATTATAATGCAAGGATATAATCAAAGTCCTTTTTTTTTTCAGTTTTCATAAGTTCTTAGTACAACAACATCTCAAAAAGTCTAGATAAAGATCATTGTTCATTCAGTTATTTATTTAACACAATCTAACAAAAAAAAAAAAAACACAATTGCATTAGCCGTCTCTCCTTTCCCCACTACATACACTTATCTAAATCAATGTTTCCTACTCTCTCTTCCTCTTCCAGTCTATGTTTAAAATTCCATAATTTTATATGTCCATCTCATCATTTAATTTTTCATTATCTTCTTTTCCAACATTTTCTTTCATATTGTTTAATCTTCTTTTTCTCTTGTTTTTATTTTTGCCTTTTTATTCTTTATATATAAAGCACATAAAAATCAAAAAATATATTCAATAATAAAAATAATTCAAACAATGTCTAATTAAAACATTTATCAAAGATTTTATACAGATAAGATTTTAATAGACAATCTAATGCTTAACCTTGGGGATATGAAAATAAAAATTGGGTAACTAGGACAAGAAATAAATATAAACAAAAATCAAGTGGGTGTGTTTTTCCTTTTGAATTTTTTTTTTTTTTTTTGAAAGTTCGTATTGGTAATTAAAGTATACACTCGCAAACGTAGACACAATAATACTGATATGATTAAAATATAGCTATAAATTATATCTATTCTTTATAAAACCAATTCATGCTTCTAGAGAGCAAAAATAACAGTGGCTTACATTTTAAGTTTTATTGAGTGTGATCTTGAATACTTATATTTACACATGGATAAATGAGTAAATCTTGTTTTAAAGTGATTTGAATTATTTTTTACAAAAATAACAGTAGGATATAAATATGATTCATAATATTATTTTCCTTATTATTAACAGTAATCTTTTTATGCGTAGGTTTTATAAAAAAAAAAAAAAAGAAAAATGATAAATGAGAATATTTAATATACAACTGAAAAGTAATTTTCAAATAAAAAAAAACACTTTATACAACTCATTTCCAATAGAATTATAACAAGGATGAATCCATTTTTTCATGGATAGGGCTATTTGTAATTTTTTCCAAGTATCGCGATCCATTATTTATAACATACATGGTTTTAAAATGTCTTTCAATTTTTCTTTTTTAGGAGTGACATTTTTGCTCAATATATATAACACACATTTTGCATTCGTCATTGCGAATAAAAATTATTCTCCCCCCATTCTGCATTAAAATTGTGTTTTTCTTTTCTTGGCAATTGTTTCAGACATTATACCTCTATTTTAAAATATAAAATATTAATTTTTTATGACAAATTAATTAAATTTGTGGGACTATCATAACAAAAAAAAAAAAAAGCGAAAGTTATCAATTTTATGACCAACTGAACACATTCAATGTTTTCGGCTGCGTTTTTGCAATGTGCAGAGAATGTATTCGAGATGATGAATTTGTAATCATGTACACATCATTGTGCATTTAAAATAAGTTACATGTGTCATTTGATCCATTTATTGACAAAGACTGATTATCCACAGCCAATTTAAATGTGAAGAGCTGGTTCTCATCTGTAGTAGTCGTGTGTGTGCAAAAAGTGTATTTCTTTTATGAAAAACTATCTAATCTAGTGTAATGTAACGTTGGTCACCATTACTTTTTTTTTTTAATTCAGTCATTCCAAAGTTTTTTGATGATCCACTGGTGGACTATGATCGATGTCTTGCCCATCTGATTTATAATAAGAAGAAATATATATAAACATAGCATAGCAAGAAAGATTAATTCCCTTGAACTTTTGCTATTCAGTGCTATGATTAAGCAATAACATGAAGTCAGCTTTGATGGCCTAAAATCTGGTAAAGCATGATAACATAATTATTTACAAATGTTAGATATTAGTTAGATCAATAAATATTATCATCATATCATTAACCATTAGTTAGCCTTCAATGAACAAATAATACTTTTTCACAAAGATTTGTGACATTTTTTTTTTGCCTTTGTTAATTGGAGCTATATATTCGTGGACAATGACAAGTTTGTCTTCACAGATTTCCGCAAGTTAAAAACTTCCCCATCCAACTCCTATCTTTTCTGTAAATTTTAATGTCCCAAAATTTTTAATATTTAACTTACGTATTGTGGAATAGGCTCATAATAATCTATTTGGAAAAGTTATACTACAAAGGCATCAATCATTACATATGTGATGAAATTCTCTACATTACACAATCTTTGCAATAAAAAATCAAGTTAGATTAGTCTTGAAATCATGGCTAAAAGATGATCTTACATTAACTAATGGCATTGCATCAGAGAAAGTATTAATCAAATTATAACAAATAATCTGGAAACCTATTTAATGACTCAAATTCAATTTATATTCTTAAAAAGTATTAAAAAGAAAATTCTTGATAGTAAGCAAACTATGTTACTATGTCTCTTATACTAGAAAGATATAAATCATACTGAACATTATTAAGCATAGATGCACAATGACAGAATAACAGAAAGAAGGCTATACGGGGTTTATTAATTATAAAAAATCCTTTGTTTCAGTGGATTATGCTAAATTATAGTATGTTCTGAAGAAAATGTTCATCCAATTGTTCTTATGAGAAATCATAATTAAAAAATAAATGTTTAAATGGAATGTAATGATGCAAGCCTAATGATTCATATTAGAAAAGGACTATGTTCAGGGATCGCTTATTAACACTGGAAAAGTTCTTTGGGGACACTTGGGGACAACTTAGGTCACTGGATGAAGAGCCGATCCTCAGGCATGCAAATTAAAAATTAATTCAAGGTTAAAAAATAAATGGTCCAGTTAGATGGAGAATGATAAAGGATCACTGCCAATCAAAATATGGATTGAATAATGATCACTGGATAAGTCACTAAATGAAGAGCTCTGATATAAAACTAGTTACATAATAATTATAGACTAAGTTTGAACAATGAGCTTCTTGCTCTGATCATGAAATTAATTTGTCATAATAATAACTAATGTATCAAACGGGTATATTTTCTAATTTGGAAAATTATTTACTAATGATTGTTATAATAAGTGTAACAAATCTAAACAAATGTATAACAACAAGATTTATATTGTAATTGTATGTGTATTTTCCTTAATAAAAAAAAAATATAAAGAACAAAATGAAAAACAGCTAAATATGAACAAGACAAAAATTATGATGACCAAATCAGCTATTAATGCAAAAAAAAAATGGTTATATCTCATTGGATCAATATCAAAGAATTCAGTAATCAAGAGATATGATGTAAATTATAGATGGATAGACTTGCAAAAAAAATTTTAATGGAGGATCATATCTTTAAAAGCAAAAATCAGAATTATCCAAGTTATTTCCCATAATTCTCCATGGATGTAAAAAACGGACATTTGAGAAGAAATGATAGAAAAGTTTTGATGCTTCTGAACTTTGATATTAGAAAAGATTACCGAAAATATTGTAAATAGAAAAAAACAAAAAATGAATAAGTAGACATATAACTTGATTAGACTTCTAGTCTCACTTGAAACATAAATTATCACATTTATGCATAAGATAATTCATTAAAAATATATACAATATATATATATAGTTTGCTGATGGGTCACAAAGATTTCCTTATGTTAGTTAATGGTTTTTAAAGTGAGCATGAAAATCCCAACTTAAAAATTGAAGATTTAAATCAAAATTATTTAAGAATTTACAAAAATTTTTTCAAAAACTACAAGTATATACATTTTTTAATTTAGATTTTTTTTAAAAAAATAAAAAATGCTATCTAATTTTAGTTGAGTTTTTTTAAAGACAGGATGAATGTGTATGATAGATATTTACAATTATGACAGTCAAAATTATGTATATATTTTATATTAAATTACTTGATAAATATTTTTTAATAAGTTACTCTCAATTAAAAAAAAAGACATTATTATAAATGTAAATCAGTATATGCAATGATTGTATCCTATTATCATAATCATTTGCTTAGCAATAAATATTTCTGCACATCATATAGATGTAGTCCTTATGAAGAAAATCACTTTGCTCTATGATAAATAAAAAAAAAGTATTCGAATTCCATCCATCATTCAAAAATACATTGTAATGGTTTTTTATGTCAATCTATATATAGTAAAATAAGTGACTGAAAAATAATTATATAGTTAGTTGCTCATAAATTATGTGATGTTCAAGCATCAAAAAGGTAAATTGTGCACAATAATTTCATTAAATGATTGAAATGAGCTTTTTTTAAAAACTGAATATTTAATTCAGTAGACTTTAACTTTAATTCTTTCATTTATCAGTGTAGAAATCTGCAAAGGACAGTGAAATGGGTAAATGTATAAACAAAGAGAGATAATTTTTTTTAATGAATGATGGTAAAGTGCTATTAATTCAATAATGGAAATAGCCAATCTTAATATTTGCCTATCAAATATTGTACCAGTGGAAGAAAAACAATAACTATTTGTCTTAATATTATGACTTGGATTTGATAATTATATAATCTTTATAATTTACTATAAAGCATAAATATATTAGAAATCATGCCATCTAAATCAATATAACAATATACTATGAAGTAAAGCAGAAATAGTTGTTCATTTTTAATCTTTAAAGCCATCGTTTAGTAAATAACTAATGAAGTATGGTAGATAATGATAATAATGTCATCACTTATAATTATTTAGCATTTGTTTGTTTATTTTTAAATATGCATCATTTATTTGATGAGAAGTGAACTTTAGGACTGAAAAGAAAATGATTGTCTGTTTTACATACTGCATATATTGCTATATAATATTGATTTAGATGGTATTTGAATTTAGCCTAACACCTTTACACTTGGCAATAAAATTTTAAACAATGGTGTCACTACAGATAATAAATAGCAACTTTAATAATAAGTAATCAGTTAGACAGAAATAAAAATCCAACATTAAGATAAATTTAAGCCAATAAACATCACATGATCACCACTTCTTATGCTTGCTTATAACTGTTATTAAAACAGACAAATCTCACTATACATGTTGGAGGGTTGCATTAGATCCTAAGATCTAGGTGCAGTGCTCTCAGATCCAAGGCTCCTCATTGACGAAGGCCACAAGCCAGAAACTAGACTGGTGATATTGGATCAGTAGGCACTAGATGGTGATTTTATGCACAAGCCTTCTGGCATCCATTGATTACTCTAGCTTGCTGTGTGTGGCAATACGTATAGTGAGTTTTGCCTGTTTTAATTAAAATAAATTGTTGATTTTCTGTTGGATTGTTTATGGTGTTTGAATGTCAAGCATTAATATGGACTACTCTCTTAATATGTAACATTGCTTCTAAATAAATAACCCAACATAATTTTCAGAAACTAGCTAATTAACAATTTCTAGTTATATTCAAAACCAGATTACTGTGAAAAGTAGATCTTTATTAATTATTACTGGTTGTTATGTTAATAAATTAAAAACTTAGACTAACATGATTTTCACAAATTAAATAGCATTGCTAATCATGTAAGTTCAAAATAACACATCTGTTATATATGCATATATATATATATGTGTGTGTGTGCGTGTGTGTGTTGCGTGTGTAAATTATTTTTGAATGATTGGAAGTCATACATAAAATAAAAATATGTAAATTAATTCTCTCACTACACATACCGGCAGCAATTAAAAATTTATAATATACTTATTATATATTATGATGGTATTTACTGAATATCCATGCACAATTTACACTTGTTTTGTTGTTGTTTTTTAGATATTGAAAGTGGATAAATATACTACTTGTGAATGTAGTGCTTTTGCTCTTTTTAAAAAAAAAAGAGTTTGCAATGAAACCTTTGCTACATGTGGTTCTATCCTTAGTGATCTAAAAAAGTTCTTAAATTCATCACCCTTCTCAAATCAGTTCTTTTCTTAATTTCTCAAATTAATTATCAAAACATTATATTAAAAGTAATTAACAAGATTATCAAAAAGTTAAATATAGCTTCTTTGCAATGTGTTATTATTAATACTAGTAGAGAAACTGAGGCTGACATATCTGGCTAAGAAACTTCAGTTACTGATTATAATTATAAGTGTGTCTTCACTGATAGCAATCAATAGTTATTTTATAATATGTGCTCATGTGACTCTCATATTAGAATAAACAAGTGGAAATAATCTTTACAATTTCTATTTATAGAAAACTTCCCCAATAATATCACAAATCTTTCAAAGTAACATTTATTGTTAACCAATAAAAATCAATAATCATTTTACAATTTGTGGTTGTGTGATTCTCTTAGAATAGAATGAATAACTAGAAGAATCTTTACAATTTGCATTTATGGAAAATGTCTCCAAGAATATCACAAATCTTTCAAAATAACATTTAGTGCTTTGTTACATGCAAAGAGATATAGATCTATAGAGAAGTGAGAAATAATTGTGATATTCAAATTTGCAAAATCTTATAGAAAAAATATAAAATTTAGACGATCTTTAATCTAATACCTACAAAAACATTAAAGATCCGATTTATATTTATTAGTAACATTTGCCTGTCTTATGAATAGAAATATACTTCTTATTTAACAAAAAATTAATACGTTTTATATTTTAAATGGTACTAAAACAATTTCTTTAATTTTCCTCATAATGTCTTTATTAAAATTAATAGAAATTTAAGTAGCAGCAAAATGCAACTTACTAATTCTTATGAAATCTTTATAACACTCTTCTTTTTTTTTAATAATTTCTATGATTTAGAATTTTGGGGACAGATTATTTTATTCTGGGCCTGAGAATGGCATGTTTCTCCCATAAAGTTGAAGATGAACTTTTTTTTTTTTTTTGCAATATTATTATTGAATTTTACCAATTACTTCTGAAATATTTATTTAGGTTTGGTGCATGACTCCTGGTGACTGTAGAGTAAATTCTCTGAATGAAATAATTCTTAATTATTGGTTTTTCAGAGTTTTTATTTATTTAGTTGAATTCATTTGATAATCATCATATGTTTATCTGTTTATTAATTTTTGGTAAAATAATAATAATTTAAAAATATTATTATAAAACATGACTGTAGGCTCATTGTTGATAAAATCATATGAGGTTTTTAATTACTTAATATAATAATTATTATACTCATTATAATCGAATAATAAGAAAAGGTAATAATTAATATTCAAAACTTTTATATTGTACTAAGCATGCTTTCAGCAGACAACTACCAGAATCCTAGTGCTGTTTTGTTTTGCAGTTGAAAATTATGCCTATATATGAATGTGATTTATTATGTAAATGAGGCATTTAAATATTTCAAAATTTGAATATTAACTATTTATTACTTTTTCTCAATACTCAATTATAACAATTTATAATAATTACTATAATCAAATAAAAGAGAATTAAATATCATTTAGAATACTTAGTTTAATAGAAATTTACAATTATGAATAACTTTTACATTATTTTATCCAATGTATGTACACTATAAGAGCTCATTAAAGTTTATAATGTAGTTCTAAAACTGAAGTGCTAGAATGAATTGTTAAGAGAATAGCAAACTAACCAAGCAATGCATCTAAAAATCATACATCAACAACATATATATAATACCAACTGCAATAAAAAAATATTTACTCAAAAATACATCTAATTTTTAACAATTTGATGATTTATCATTTGTTTATATCTAAAGTCAGCAATTGAATTTGCTGATTGCTAATTTTCTATTTTCTTGCCATTTATGTATATAATTTTTTTAATCCCCTGTTAACTTCCCCAAATCTGATCATAATGAATTTGGCTTTTCATTCCATTTCCTGATAACATTTTCATGTAATACCAGAATTACTGCCTTAACTCTTTTAGTTATATTAACATTATGTAGGAAAAGTGTATATTAGTAACCAAATGTTTTTCTATTATTGAATTATAAAAATTTTCATCTAAAATGCTTTGAAATTTAAAAACAAAAACCTTTTTAGAAAATCATATAATATATATTAATATATATTTTATTATAAACAAAACAAAATGCTTTATATTGCAAGATTTGGTATAAATATTTTGGCATAGAAAATGGTGATTTTTGGTAAATGCATTTATATGTATAATATATAGTTATATATTTACATATAAATATTGTAATTTTTAAGCACTCATTGACTTCCAGTTCTGATGAAAAGGTATAATAAACATAAACTAATTAACTGCAATGAGCCAGCTTTCAGTAAAACACTGCCAAAATCATAGTGTTTTGCGAAATTTGGTTCAGCACATTTAATTAGTTTATGTTTATTATACCTTTTCATCAGAACTTTAAGTTAATGAGTGCTTAAGAATTATATACTTTTATGAAAAGAGATAATACTTTTAAACTGACAGATAAATATTAAAAAATGGAGAGAAAAATAAGGCTTGATATTGATGTTTTAGCATGATAAAGGAACTGTCACTTTGTTAAATGATGACAATGATATATGTGTGTATTTATATGTTCAGATATAGAAATAAAGCATATTACGTTACTATAGACATATACATAGATAGAAGATAAAAACAATTGTAACATAGATCATTGCAGATTAAAGACTTTTTTAATATCTTTTCACAGAAGATATACTAATCAGTAAGAGGTTTTATGCTTTTATTTTTTGGTTAAGAATAGCTAGCTATCTATTTACTGATCATAGTTGGAAGGATAGCAGAGTTGACTATAAATTGGGTAACCAAAAAAAAAATCCTAATGTCTCTCTCTTATGAATTCTGAAGCTACTTAAAAAAATTTCCAAGCTCCATTTATATTTAAATTTTAGACATGAACATGGTAGATTGATGCATTAATCACTATATGATGAAATTGTTACACATATATATAATCAACTCAGTCAAGAAACATTTTAAAGTTCTTTCTTAAAAAAAACAACAAAAAACAAATTGTTTTTAAAATTTAGAAGGATATTAGCAATCAAGTTAAATTGGGTAGAAAAATATAATTATATTAATTTCATTATTATATATACATATTGTGTGTTAATCACTGTAATTAAAATCAAGCAAATTATATTTTAAAAGAAAATTTTTTATGATATAAGCAAGTTATGTTACATGTTTGTTAATATGCCAAAAATGAATTTAAAAATATTTTTATACCCCCCTATTAAAAAATTATTTTTTTGTTATTGTTGTTTTAAGTGAAACAACTTTTTCTATTCTTTAAGGCAGTGGTGCCCAACCTTTAACTTGACGCGAGCCAGTTGAGAATTTAAAAAAATTTGGGGAGCCACAATTATATATTACATTTTTCATATTACATTTATAAACATGGTACTTGGGTACTAAACCTGCAATGTAGGGAGATAGGTGGGGGGGGGGACGGCCTATTCACATTGGTATCAATCCGCCGTTTCTAATGTGGCCAAAATAACGTGTACACGGATCTTTCTCGATGAAAACATCAATATTTACAGCAAAATATATATGTGTACACGAATCTATCTCGATAAAAACAACTATTTACAGCACTAAACATCAATATATATATATACAGCAAAATATATACGTGTACACGGATAAAAACAACTGTTTACAGCACTAAACATCGATATATACAGCAAAATATATACGTGTACATGGATCTATCTCGATTAAAACTATTTACAGCACTAAACACAATATATATACAGCACCAAACCAAACGTCTACAAGGATCTTTCTCGATAAAAACAACAATATATACAAGAGCACTAAACACAATATATATATAGCACCAAACCAAACGTGTACAGCAAAAAAAAAAAAAAAAAAAATGGTGTAATATGTTAAAAAGAAAAAAAAAATGTAAATACATTTTATTTATTAAAAATTTGGTAACATACATATAAATTACAATTACAGGAAAAATATATTTTATTTAATGTGAAACCTGACACTGCATATCGTTATTGTTTGTATTGTAAAAATGTTTACTTTTTTGAAGAGTGCAATTCGAGCCACATTAAACAGTTACGCAAGCCACATGTGACTCGCGAGCTACGGGTTGGGCATCCCTGCTTTAAGGTATCACATTAATTCTAAGAAATATTAAATTAAGTGTTGTAATATCGATATTATGGTTTCAATAATTCTGTGTTCAATACAAATAAATCATAGTTTGACTTAGTGATAATCCGGTTTTCTATTTCATTTAATTACTACAGTATTTATTATAACTCTTGAGCCTGAAGTGTGATCCTTCGAAATTAAAATAATGACTTTACTGAAAACAAAAAAGAATACTCATCTATTTCATAGTATTACAAAAATTATCAAAGAATATTTATTTCTATTCTATGTTAGAAAATAAATGTAAACATTAACTTGTGCACTTTAGGCCAATGGTAAGCAGGAGAACTTAAGAGATAAAAGTTTCTGAATTAATTTTATCTGAGAAAAGAAAAGTTTTAATTTACTTAAGTAGAACTTTTTATGATTATCTCTTTGGTGCTCGAACGTCATAACTTCCAGAAAGAACAAATCGTGTGATTACTTTTAGCACACATTTTTAATATAAGATAATAAATATAATCAGCACATAAACATATCATTCCTAGAAACCAG